>BNST01001614.1:0-26423 GCA_019650275.1 Xylocarpus granatum | reverse complement strand
TTTCTGCAAATTAAAGGAATTGCGTGTAAGTCGGTGCCATAAATTAACGAGTTTGTTTTCATCCAATATTATTACGGGAGACGATCCCAGAGACTGGAGCTTGTGAAAGTGAAAGACTGTGATTCAATGGAAGAGATAATTGAAGAAGAAACTAGCTCTAGCATGGCAGGAGGTTTGACGTGTTTCCTCAATTAATCAATCTAAAACTGTGGAATCTACGAAAGCTGAAAAGCATATATCAAGGAATGCACGTCTTAGAATGGCCAGCACTAAAAGATTTAGATATCATGATGAGGATGTGGCGAAGTGGAAATATTATTTGATCAAAACGAAGAGGAAGAGACTTAATCAAATTTATAATTATTTTGTATATTATTATTTAAAGATGGATAACAGTTATTATCAATCAATCACAATAATGTAATAACATAATATGAATGATGAGAATAGTTAAATAACTGCCTATCACTTCTACTAGTAGGAGTGTTTAGATGTATTACTATTTTTTTTCTTGTTTTTTCTTTTTCAATTAATTTGAATAAATGAATGAAGTCTATGCTACTTCAGGTGCGATTCCCTAGTTTGGAGGAATTAGAAATTCATGGATGAGAAACTTGAGAAAGATATGGCAGTCGCACCACCAACTTACTCCAGATCCTTTCTGCAAATTAAAGCGATTGCGTGTAAGTCGGTGCCATAAATTGACGAGTTTGTTTTCAGCCAATAGTATTATGGGGAGGAGATTCCAGAGACTGGAGTTTGTGGAAGTGGAAGGCTGTGATTCAATAGAAGAGATAATTGAAGAAGAAACTAGCTCTAGCTCTAGCTCTAGCTCTATACCGGTGGCAGGAGGTTTGACGTGTTTCCTCAACTAATCACTCTGAAAACTATGGGGTCTACCAATGCTCAAACGTATATACGAAGGAATACACATTTTAGAATGGCCAGCATTGAAAAATCTACACGTCTACAATTGTGCCCAAGTGAAAGTATCGATTGATCATCATAATGTATGAAATGAATAAAATTAAAATTATTAATATAATATTTATTTAAATATATTAAAAATCTATTTATATATCTTATTAATTGCACTAGATTAAAATCTCAAATAACAGTTAACGGTAATATATTTATAATTATTTTAATATTTATTTATTAATAATTTATATTTGAATATTAAAAATATTTTAAATATTTTTAATTTTAAATTTTATTTTATTATTTTATTTATATATTTAAATATTTTATATTTATTTATTTTAAAAAATAAATAAAATACATAAGTATTAATATTTTATTTTAAATAAACTAAAATAATATATATATATATATATATACTGTAAATAAGTCTTAAGAAGAGAAGTTAGACTTGTTACTCTCCCAACTTACAAGCTGCACTGCCACTGCACATGTTATGGAATGAGATTCTAATGTTTTTAATTAGTAAGACTTCTATTAGCAATCGTTGTCTAATGTTAAAGAATATTTATAAATGCTTCATTTGTTTAACTGCCTATCAATTCCACCAATATTATTAGTGTTAATAATAATAATAATAATATTGCAGTTGTTGTTAATTGAATTGATTCTTGCTACTTCAGGTGCGATTCCCTAGTTTGGAGGAATTACAAATTCATGAGATGAGAAACTTGAGAAAGATATGGCAGTGGCACCACCAACTTACTCCAGATCCTTTCTGCAAATTAAAGCGATTGCGTGTAAGTCGGTGCCATAAATTGACGAGTTTGTTTTCAGCCAATAGTATTATGGGGAGGGGATTCCAGAGACTGGAGTTTGTGGAAGTGAGAGACTGTGATTCAATAGAAGAGATAATTGAAGAAGAAACTAGCTCTAGCTCTAGTCACCGATGGCAGGAGGTTTGACGTGTTTCCTCAATTAATCAATCTAAAACTGTGGAATCTACGAAAGCTGAAAACCATATATCAAGGAATGTACGTCTTAGAATGGCCAGCATTAAAAAATCTAAGTGTCAACCGTTGTGCCCAAATGGAAATATTGTTTAATCATCAAAAGGTATGAAATGAATAATTAAATTTATTTAATTATATTATGGATTTGAATTCGATGCCTGCATTATTTATTATTTTATTTGTTGTCAATTAATAAATATTAATTAATTTATTTATATATATTTTTGATTATACTTAATTAATATCTCATATTATTACAATTAGTTTATGTATTTATAATTTTTTTAAAATATATTTAAATATTTCTTAATTTTTTAAAAAATATTTTAATTTTTTAAAAAATATTTTAATTTTTTTAAAATTTTAAATTTAATATTTTATTTTATTTTATTAATATTTGGCACATTTTCAGGTCGCATTCCCCAATTTGAAGACTCTTAAAGTAGGATATTGTCATGGCTTGAGAAATTTGTTGACACTTTCCACTGCAGAAAGACCAGTAAAAATTGCAAGAATGGAGATACTTAATTGCAAAATGACAGAAAAAATCATGGAGATGGAGGTTGGAGAACGAGTGAAGGAGGATCCTGTTATTTTCAGCCAGCTGGAATATATGGAACTTGATAATCTACCAAGACTTGAATGCTTTTGTTTGGGAAATTACTCTCTTGAATTCCCATACTTGGAACGAGTAATTGTGAGTGGGTGCCCAAGCATGAACACTTTTTCTCAGGGAGTCTTAGCCACACCAAAGCTACAGAAAGTGCTATTGAAAAAAGGATATTATGATGGGAAAGAGCAAATGGAAGAGCGATGGGATGGCAATCTTAATTCCACAATACAAAAATTGTTCCAAGGAATGGTATGTGTTTAATTATTTCCCTGCTATCTTCGCCCTTGCTCTTGCACACTTCTATTTTAGTCTTGTTACCTTGTATAAATATTCCTAAAGCAGCAAAATTGTGTGTTTATCTGTGTTCATGAGCTTTATTATACATGTATATTCTTGTTTCTTAACTCGAATATTGTTTCTGTTTCGGTAGTCTCTGTTCTTCGGGATAAAGGATTTACAACTCTCAGAACTTCCATCCTTGAGAGAAATATGGGAAGGCCATGCACGCGATCTTCCTTTCCGCTTCTTCATGCGTTTAGAGTCGCTGGTGGTGGATGACTGCAAGTTTATGTCGAGTGCTATTCCAGCCAATCTGCTACCGTTCTTGCGAAATTTAATACATCTGGAAGTAAGAAATTGTGATTCAGTAGAAGAGGTGTTTCACTTGGAAGACCAAGTTAAGGTGTTTAAGAGACTTAAAACCTTTAAGCTAGTAGATCTTCCGAAACTCAAAAGATCATGTAACCTCACTGGGAATATAATTGAACTGAAAACTTTGCGAACTCTGTGGATTGAGAATTGCCCAAATGTGGAGACATTCTTCTCCATTTCTACACCTGAACACAGGAAAGCAAACAGTGAACCTCAAGAAAGGGCCTCAGAAGAGAACTTCCTAAATGATGTACACCCTCTCCTCCACGAAAAGGTGATTCTTAGTTAACTCACTCTCTAAAACGGCCTATCTTTTCCGTTGCATGTCTTCTCTGATTTAACAGCATTAATGCAAATTATTGACTATCTTTCAACATGAAATACAAAATGGTCATCTAATTGGATGACTTGAAACATAACGTGAACAACCCTACGCAATTGCATTACTCTTTTCTTAATTCCTATAGAATTTAGCATCTGATTTGACTAATATTTTAAGATTATTGTATTTAATTTATTTTTCTATGAATTAATAAGCTTGTTTTCCAGGTTGAACTCCCAGCTCCCTGTGAGTTAAAGCTGTCTAAACTGCCGAAGTTGTTGCATCTGTGGAAGGAAAATCCTCATCCCAGCAACGTTTTTGAATATTTGAATACTCTGGAAGTTTCAAAGTGTGACGGGTTGACAAATTTGGTGACACTCTCAACTGTCAAAAATCTGGCAAACCTTGCAAGGATGAACATAAATGATTGCAAAATGATTGAAGAAATCATACAACCGGAGATTAGAGAAGAAGTGAAGAAGGATTGTATTGTTTTCAGCCGATTGGAATATTTGGAACTTAGTTGCTTGCCAAGCCTTACAAGCTTTTGTTTAGAGAATTGCACACTTGAATTCCCATTATTGGAACACGTATTGGTGAGAGAGTGCCCAAAAATGGAGATCTTTTCTCGGGGAGTATTAAGCACACCGAAGCTCCAGATACTACAACTCACTGAATCAGGTTCAGGGGAGGAAGGGCGTTGGGAAGGTAGCCTTAACTTCACCATACAAAAAATGTTCCAGGAAGCGGTATGTATACCATGTTCATCTTTTGTTTTCAACTCACTGAATTAAATTCGCAAATGTTTTATTCACATGTAGTATATGTAAAATGCGCAGAATTCTAAAGAGGAGAATTGAGCAAATCCAACTCATCCTCAAAATACAGTGAAGCTGAGCAGGTATTTGGAGTCGTGTGCACGCTAGTCTTTTTATATATACATGCTGTACTTGAAGGTGTACAATTATTGGGCAAATTATTTGCATCATTACTAGTACTTGGAGTTCTATTATGTCTGTATTTAAGATCTTGTACAATTGTTGAGCAACGTATATAACGATTTTCTCGTATGACATGAATAAATACAATTTAAGTATGATAACAGTTATAATAATTAATCGTTTTTTTATTATTTATTAATGATGATTATTTAATTTATTTATGTTTAAGGTGAATTAATTGCAATCATTTGTCCATAAACGAACATTCATCTTATACCAAGCATAATGCTAAAATTACATAATCAATGTAAATAAGACGCATACTATTAATCCACTCTCTTAGCACTACTTCAAATTTTCGAATCTGAAGGGCTGGGTTCCCACCCATCCGCCTCAGAAGAGCATCCTTCTCCAAAGAATCTTTAGCATTTGGACCATTACTCAATTGTGTTGAGTGCCTAGTTGTCATATCTCTATGAGTATCTTTGACAGTTAAATTTGACATCCCACATAAAAGATTTGCATCGTCACCATTACTCAGTTCCCTCCTACCTGCTCTGCATAGGGGGTCATACACCAGGTGCACTGTGAGTCAAATTTGAAAGAAATTGAGATGAATCAAGAAGCCCTTCCAATTGCTTAAATTGATCAATAGATGGTGCACCAATAAGAACATTAGGTTCATCCAAGTCGAGCAAGTCTGGCTGTGGTTGAACAATTGTCTTATCTAATACAGTTACAGATGTTTCTGATACCCGAGGCTTCTCCATTGCATGGCTGAGTGCCTTTCCAGCTGTATGGCCGGCTGTAGATGCCCTCCTCTTGGTTTTTGATGAATCACCAGACAATGACGCAACAAGCTTCTGCTTCTCTGGAGGAATTTCAGCTTGTGGCTTCCTTGAATCGTAAAAGGAGTCACATGCTCTTGAATTTACTGAGTCTGCTGCATCTACTTTTGTTACCCAATTCGATGATTTCTCGACGTAGAAGCTTACGTAGATGTTTCGGACAAGGAACAAGTTGGCTACCCCACTTGTGTTGAACCCCATCAAGTCATAGCTTGAGTTCTCATGGATCTGAATTTGATACTGATGGCACAGACGCTACCTTCCGAGTCTCCCCACGATATGAAGGCTCAGGTACAGGAATAAGTTCATTATCCGATGAAAGAGAAATAGGTGGCACCCTGGATGGCACAAAAGGCTTTGGAAGCCGATCTGCTTCAAACCTAAGACCATGCATCGAAAGCTTCGTACTAGTTTTGATTCATAAAATTGCTAATATCAAAAATCCCAGAATGCTCATAGGGCTGGGCTCCAATATCCAGTGGGTGTTGAACATAAACATGAGAAGAAATTTTTTTTGATGAAATAACAATATTATTATTTTGATAAGCTAATGTCAAGGAATGCAAAGACAAGAACAAAAGCAGACCAGTTATCTGGGAAAATCGGGCACAGATTGAGCATGCCATCTATTCTCTCTATCCATACATCCAATAAGAGTAAATTCCCTTGTAAATATATTTGCTCCACTAGGGAATAAATCAGATCAGGAATAAACTTGAAACACAAAAACTCAAGTGTAACCCTTAAAACCTAAGGCTCAATCTACAACATTGATCTTTGTACACTACCCTAAATTTTCTAGTATGAATTGCAACGCCATTGTGACATCTCAAAGCTAAATCAGAAACCAACAGATCAATAAGCGAATATGAATTTCTGGATTATTTTTATGAAAAACAGTTTGCAGATGGAACAAGCACTCCAAACAACAGGATTAGCAATGCCCAACCTTGCACATGTCTGTTATTGTGAATTACAACGGATCATTAATATACCAAAAGTGACCAAGAACTGTCATTTGGACATCCATATAGTAAGGTATAATACCAGGCCTGTAGAAGTAGAACCCAATTTATCCCTTGATCATGATTAAAATAAGAAGAGAGATGTTGTTGATTATTTTATTGTATAATATTATGCTAGTAAAACAGTGGTCCTATTCACCTGTTGATTGTCGTCAAAACAAGAAGAGGATGACGATGAACATAATGCAAATCACTAATAATAATAAAAGAGAAGGAAAATACAGAAATCACACCGGTCAAAGGACAGCAAAGACAAAATCATTCAGAACATGAAATCTCCCAAGAAGAAAATTAAAAGAGATTAACTGAATCTGCATCAATAGATGATCTTGATGTCCTCACAACTTCCGTCTGAAGGCATAATAATCTCAAAAGCACAAGAATCCAAGCCAACAGCTGTTTGGAGTTCATATGCACATTGCTGCAAGTCTGTTGAGTGGGAAGCTGACAATTCCACTATCAGAGATTGACACTTCACCAAGAATGAAACACTTAGAACTTTCAGATTTTGCAGTAAAAATTCTATTAACACCAACAAGACACTGACATTAACAGACATCAAAAGCCAGGACAAATACAATCAATGGAGAAATGCATTAGAAGCAGCCAAGCTATAATAACGCTAAATATACTAAAAATTAGTTTAATATGTCCAAAAGGATTATTGTGGATGAAGCGAGAGAGAGTTTGTAGTTCCTACAAGTTTTCTGAATATAATCTGCGGACAGATACTATGACATTTGTAAAGGGTAATTTTATGTGAACTTGAGCTGCAGTTGACAATTCTTTCATTCTTTTCTAACATGTTACTTAAGAAGCTTTTCATAAACCTTCATTTCAGACTAAAGCATCCATGCACTACTTCTCTTATGCACATTGTGAGCTCATAACAAAACTTCGATTGTTATTTTGGTCAAAGAGGTAGTGTTTTACCATTTGGCTAGATTCTGATATCATGCTCACCATTTCATTTGTTATTATGAGCAGACCAATTCAAAACAAAAGGATGGATCATGGTTCACGTGAGTGTTCAAATGCAATACATACATTTACTATAGGAATCATTAACATAGTTAAGGGGAGAAAACCTATCTCTGGCAACATATCCACTTTCATCCCAATGGCTATTTCAAATGCGTATATATTTCATGAGTTCTGTAACTGCATTTGCCTTAAAGATAAGCAAAGAATTGCGTCAAATTCATGAATTTGCGATACAGACTGATTAAGAGACGCACACTGGATAAATTTCATCTCAGTATCTTATATTTCCTCCAGCCATCATCCAGAAACAGTTTTAACAGGAAATTAGCTAAGTATGAAAACTTAGTTATAAATTGCAGCATATTGGTTTTCTAATACAAGAAACCAGATAAGTATAATTCGGTTTGAAATGCAAAAGAAGATTTAAGTTTTGCCAACTTACATCGTGGGCCAGGACGAAGCATCTAGACATATGTGATACGAATGATGTGCTTCTTGATATTCCGTTTCGGAATTTCAGACTCGGAGATTCGGCATTTCAAAGTGCCGATCTAGTTAAGTACAATTCAGTCTTCTTCCCCATTGGATGGGGCTTCGCCGATGGATTAGGAGCGGTGGAGAAAGCCCCCGCCTTGGGAGTCCCATTGCGAGCCCCCTTCTGATCTCAATCACTCCAGCTTCGCTCTTTCTTCTTCCTCGGTGGTTTACATTTAAAGTGAATTAAAATGATTTTACTTAGAAAGAGCGAGTGAAGGTGAATTCTCACAGCACTAAACTATCGAGGGTTTCGTTGAGTTCACTCTGTGATGATTTCTGGCTTCGCACGTTTTCGGTTGAAAGAGTTCGTTGGGTTTTATGTATTTATAGGCGTACCACTGCTTAACGAGAAACCATACTGACGGGCCCAAAAGCAAAAGAAGATAATGGGCCGACAACAAAATACGACGACGCCGTAGAGACGAGCCTAAAAAGAAAAAATGGGCCCACAATAATAATGATCAAGCCCAACCATTTACAATCATAACAGTAATTTACATACAAAATTTATTTCAAAATGTTTTTAAAATGACATCATTTTTACAATCACAGTTCTATATTTTATTTTCCCATTTTAGAAGAGCAGTTGACACAGTAGCACAAACAATTATTCATTGCTTGATCCACTATTCTAGTCCTGTTACCTTGGATAAATATTCCTAAAGCAGCAAAAGCAGAAATTTAGGGATGGTGCCTGAAAAGTTATTTTCAGAAAGATGAAGACATTCAACAATGTCGACTCTCCAATGTCTAGGTGAATTCTTCCACTTAAACTGTTTTTCCTCAATGATACGTACAATAGCTCCAAACAATTACCAATCCTTGTTGGAACTACACCACTAAGTTTATTATTAGAGAGGTCTACATATTGAAGATTGCAGGTTTGCCAATCGAAGATGTTACTTGTCCAGAAATTAAATTTGAAGAAAGATTGGGATATTGAAGTTGGGATACTTGGTGAGCTCAACTGGAATGGTACCATGTATGTTATTATTTGACAACTTTAAATGGGTTAGACAATTTTTTGCCCCTTATTAGAAAGAATTGAGCCGTTGAATGTGCAAAATAGAAACTTGATGCGGGTATTTCTAGTTCAAAATTCTTTTTTTTTATTTTATGTATTTACATATTCTTAAGTTTGCTGATTGAGTTCACTTGATACAAGTAAAACAGAGAAAGAAAAAAAGCATAAAATTCTTTTTATTTTATAGTCCAGATATCTCAATAATACATTCCTGCATAATGAAAAAAACGTCACATAATACAAATCTATGCTTAGCACTACTTAAGTTTAGATTTCATTTTTCCCCGAAAGTCTAAAATGCTAGAATGATTGACTTTTATCAATTTTGTAATCCTTTACAAACTTTCACATTCTTGAAATCAATACATTTTTCTTGGTTTCTTAGCTCTGAAATTGAAATTTTGCATTAGCCTTTACACGTAATTAAATTGTTTGTATGTGTTAATATAACTCTTTAAAAAAAAGAGGTCATGTCTTTCACAATAAATAGTGGTGTGTCATAATTAGATAATTTTAAACCATTGCTGTTTTTAAATTTTGAAGACGAAGTCATTCATGATTTTAATTTGATTCCATCTACCAATTTATTTGATGATTCACCAACCATCAATTGGAGTCAATTATAACAAACTATAACTGTTGATAAGTGGTAAGATAAGAATGGAGTGGAGGGCAAGCTTAGCCACAAGAGACATATCATCGGACCCACATCCGGTAGATATCTCAGAAGACTATGATTACGATCACTGGTTAAATGATGGAAATTGAAGTTGACTTAAGTCAAAAGCATCACATGTCGATGTGATGCTGTGGCTCCGCCATGAAAAATATATCATTTGAGTATGTTAATTATCCATCGATTACGATTACTTGCATTCGCATTTACATGGCCAGAAAGAGAAGCTGAACACGACCAAAATCAAACCTGTAAAGCAGAATGGGAATGCTTTCCCTGACGAGGACTGAAAGGAGTGGTATGATGTTCATGTCCACGTTATCTCTTTGATACATAAGTGGCCTGCAAAACATATAACTTTTTCTTTTATCCACTGGTGACTAAATGATAGAATGTCAATTGCATTAAACAAAGTTAAGAATTTGCTTCTTGTATGACCATCAAAAAGGTAAGAACAAAAATAAAACACTGATTAGGGAGAGAAACAGAAGAGTTACACACCCAGCACAAAAGTTCCAGTTGTATGGCAGACGAGTCGTGTTGGCATGAAGTGCTTTATGAACGTAAGGCATGTTGAGATAAGTAAATATCCTCCCTGGAAGGCATGGATCACCACTAGCTTCACTCCTAGCCATCTGCCGATGGTTATTGACGCCAACATTAAAATGAAATTAAAAAAAAATCAATAATCTTCTCTCACAACTTGTATTTCTGACAGTAGAGTGCTATAATCTACATATGCATGCCATTGTTTTAGGTATCTTCCCATGCAAGCCTTGGAGTTTGAATTGCTCTGTGGAAATTGACAATAAACATAAGCGAGAGAGTAAATCTGCATGATCGATGTCACCACCAACTTCTTCTAAGAGTCGAGTGAACACCTCGTTGCATCCTGGAGAACGTAGATTATGAACAGATTCTCGGAAGAACTTAAGAATCATTGCATAGAGTCTTCTCCAACAGTAATGTTTCATCTGATATTGCACCATGTGACCACAAATGATCACCAGCCAACACACTGATGTCAAAGTCGAGTAGTGGATTTCCAAGCTACAAAGAGGAGAGAAAATTGAATCAAAGCTATCTGCATAAATATGGAAGTTCAGTAAGAAAAGTTGCATACTTGTCACTAATTAGTTAATCACTGCAATGGCTTTCAGCTTGATGGGTTTAATATTTGGCTGCTTGTTGTACTCCATGAACAAGCTTGCAAGCTGTGGAATATAGTGACCTGAAAATAGAAATTCATATATCAAAAAAAAATTCAGAATTGAAATTCAATGATCTATCTGTCGTGACCAAATCCTAGAAGATCATTTCTGCTCTGTTTTCATCATAACTTTAACCACTTTACTTACCTGCATAGCTTTCACCAGTTAGAAAGAGTTCGGAGTCCTTGTACTGCGGAAATTCTTCCAACCAGTTCACAATAAATCTCAAATTATCCTCTGCTGGAATAGCCCAATATAACCTCCATTATGAAAACTACTTTTAAGCATAAATCCAATTGATGAGAAGAAAATGCATACCAGTCATGGTATCATTCGAGAACATGTAATCTGAGCTCGTATTTGAGTATGAAAATCCAACTCCAATTGGTGACAACATATAACATATTCGATTCTGCACAAAATTTAGTTATAGACTCTACAAAAACAAATTAAACAGTTTATAAGGAACTAAACATAGGAACCAAATCATAGTCTTACCCAAGTTCCGTGAGTATATATTTCCATTTGCTCCCGGTTGGAATGGACCATGTTCCATGAATGCACCAAAACCCAATGAAGAACATCCAGGACTTATTATTAGAATTTCAAACATAAATTACTCAAATCATTTGCATAAATGTAGGAAATCTAATCAATTACACGAGACATAGATGAAAAAATTCATTCTAAATATGAACCTCCATTGAGCCACAAGGTCGAGGGAAGTCGAAGGTTGTGAACGGATTGAGCTTCAACGAAGTAATAAAACAGAGCCCTGCCATGATGAGCATCTGTTACAATGTACCTGGAATACTGCTTAAAAGAAACATTGGGGGGTTGTCCTGGTAAAGCTGTTATCAGTTCAGCAGAAGATTTGCAGACAAAAAAACAGAACAGCAAAGAGAAGAACCAAAAAGCCATTATATACTGAAATAGGGAGAGACTTTCGCTGTGTTAATAGTATATTTAAGGTTTCTTGAGTACTGTATTGCCTGATCTAAACCAAAAAAACTAGTGATACAGATAATTACAACTTAGCCTAAAGGCTTCCCACTCTTGAAGTAGCAACCAGCATGCAAACTAAAATAATTCAAAGCCTTCACAAATCAATGTATATGCTTCTTCCTTTTGTGTTCTGGAAATAAAAAAGTGTTTGTTGATTTATTATAAAGGGATTAACCCCACGAACCTTTATTTATTTTTTGTTTTTTTGGGTAAATAGTTCTGTATCCCCTTTGCAAAATGCCTTGGATGGATTCCAGACATAATATAAAGTATATGCCCGTGAGATAAACGATGCTGTCAAGTTTTACAGGCTGGCGCATGGAATGTGGATTTCCCTATCGCTAGCCTATGGAAAGTTTGGGTTAAGCCATTTGTTAATTCCTTTTTAAAGGTTTTATTTTGGGCTTACCATGCTGAAGCCCATGGCAGCATATGTACTGTAAGCATATCGCACGGTGTTAGGAGCATCTTTTTAACAACGAAGAAGTGCTTTCAGAGCTTCGGAACTTACCTGCTTTTTGTCATGCCAATAATCATAAACTGTAGAAGGAAGCAGCTTCAACACCTCAGCCAAATTGTAAGCAATTATCACAGGTAAATTACAGGGCGAATGAAGCTGTAGAACCCACAATAACTGCAGATAAGTCATTGTAAAGCCTAAGAATCCCCATTTTCCCAATAGTATCAAATATGCAACTTGTATTTTTATTATTTTTTAATTTTTTATTTATTTAAATTTTTTTTTCTCTTCTATCTAATTAAACGATCTTATTATGCCATGGCTGCTGTCTAATGCGACTGTCCCAACTTATACTCCGTCCCTCTTTTTATGCAACCTTATAATCTGTTCAAATGCACCACAAAACCAAGCTGCAAAATTGATACTGTTGTGGAAACCAACCTGGTTTTCCAATGGTTTATCTGCAGATATTGTGGGTTTCATCCTGTCAGTAATTTAGCTGTGATAATTGCTCGTAAAATAGATATGTCTTCAATTTCTTGCCTAGGGTGCCGAACCCCACAACTTGTTGATTAATTTGTGTCGTTCATTTGAAACAGAAGACATTGGAGAAAAAGAACATTTACAACAAGCAAATTTGGAAAAATCAGAGTGAAAATAAAAGCATACCAACCTTCTTCGCGGTCAAAGCTATGATAGGCAAAGACAATACGAGGAGCATGGCCTTCTTTCTCGTACGTCTTCACTTTCCAAGCAACATCACTAAAGCCTCTACTGCCACCTAATATTGTCATATAGATGAATTCAATAAGTGATCTTTTTGGTTCTTCCTTTTGATGGCAAGAATGAGAGAATACAGATGGGAAGCAGAAATGTACCGTGAAGCATGTTTTTCCCTTCATTAGCAACTAACTTATAGACGGTTCCATTTAAAGTAAATTGGAACCTCCGATTCTGTTAGCAACGCGGCCAAGAATTGAACCAATGTACGATGAATCATTCTGAATAACATTGGCAATTTTGTTAAATGGTTAAACAGAAATGATCTGAGTCCCAATGAAAGCAAAAGAAGACGAAGAAGACCTTATCTTCTCTTGGATCAATGCATGAAGTTAATTCACTGAAAAAAATATTTATCATTATCCACCATATGTTGATTACCACAAACGACGCAAGTTTTCCTAGTAACAAGTTGTTGATGAATGTGGCAAGAAAATAAAATTCAAAGGTCAATGCAAAGCACATGGAATACAAACCGATCAGCTTTTCCATGCCATGTGACAATCAAGGATGCAGATTTCGAAGAAAAGGCTGACATTTGAAGTCAAACGAGAAGAAATTTATAAGGAATCACAGCGTGTACTGCTCAAGGTTTCCGCCTCTTCAGCTTATTATAATCATCAATCGGTATTTTAATAGCCAACTTGTTTGCCATGTGTATTTCTTTCAGAAATTCAAGCACTGATTCCCAAAATCAAGGACTTTAGCTAATATAAAATTAATCAAAAGTTAAGAAATTTTTAGGCCAAAGGTTGTCCATTATAATATTGAAGTTTTCTGGTAGAAAAGATTGATCGTTTAGGCTTGTTTTCTTAGTTGTAGTTGCCATCAGAGCAATCATACTTCCTTTTATAAAAATTGATTCTGCGATGCTCTCTAGTGAAGTCAATCGAATTGATCTTCTTATTAACAGTGGAAGAAAGGAAAACAAAGGCAAAAATGAAACAACCCTCAAATAAATACATGAGTTGATAAGATCTATGCATAATTCCCGGCCGATATAATTTTCTTATAAGGAACATCTATGCATAAGACAAATTAGACAGCAAATTTCAGCCTACAGTTTTGTCCTAAGTGGCAATAACTGAGTAGCAGCAGTTTGTTTTGTGTGTGTAGTTCTTCAATGGAAATTCTATGATTTTGGTTTGACAGACAAAGCTAAAGCAAGCAACAAGGAGAAGTGAGAAATACAATGAAGAAAAGATGAAAAAAGGTTCTCCTTGTAATCATAGACTGAATCAAATCCGAGAGCAACGTCAGCCAGCTTTCCTGAAGAATTTAACACAAAAGCAGAATGAAGCCCAAAAACCAATTCAACCCAAAGTGAAAAAGAGAGAGCAGAGCAGAATGTTAATTGAAGCCAACTAAAGAAACAACTGAAAAAGACAGACCATTCTTGTCAGGAAGAATGACAGAAATAACAGTGGCACCCCAGTTTGTGAGCTTCACAGAGAAATTTCCCTTCTTGATTTCATACACACCAACTTCTTCAGTGGCTACGGAGCCCTGAACAACAAACCCAAAAACAACCAACACAACAAGACACAACACAACAGAAATCTTCACCTTTTTTTCCCACACACAAAAAGCTGTAACCAGTTTGGCCTCTTTAGTCTCTTTACTAAGGTCCCAACGCTTTATATACGTGTAAGAAATAAGACTAATGAATGCAAAAGTTTCCAAATAAACACTGCATACACGGCAAGTTGTCTTTTTTTGGTTATTTGTTCTTGTGGTTTTAGCCGATTACTTATTAGATTTCTAAAGGCAGCACATTATGTCAAGATCCTTATTTTCCATCTTATAATCTTAATCTTATGGACCCTCAAGCTAATTTAGTATGAAAGTTGCAATTTTTTTAATATGCCGGACTTGATTAGATTATGATAAATGTGAAATTAAATGGGATTCCTCCAATGATTATGATCTAGTGGATTGTCATTTCGTCATATGATCACATGGTCATACTTCCGTTAATCTGATACAACATAAGTTATTAGGTATTATTATTGGATCATTTCATATGACTTCCATTAAGAAATGGACGTAGGCAGCATCATGTGTAGACGTGCATTATACAAATTGAGAATACCTGTACTGAAAGTGAACTGGCGGGAAAACTGAATTGGAGATTCCAACTCGCGGAGAAAGCAGAAACATGGGCTCTGTTTCGTGTTGTCAGCAGTGGAGCTGTCAGTAGTAAGAAAAATAACAAATTCAAAACATTGCTAAGGATGTATAAGAAAACTTTGACAATAGAACGGAAACAAGAACAGACATTTAAATGGCAAGTACTTATATATTCATTGCCATTAATTTATTCATTAACTTGGAGTCTGATGTTTCTTTGTTTTTTATTTCCTATGCTTTTTCTTACAGAATCTCACCTATGACAAGCGCCAAACTTATACACCATTAGATGTTAGTAGCACTTTCCAGGATATACGATAGTAGAAAGAAAGCCAGAGTGATCTACTGAATACGGTAAGGCTCGGATCTCCAGACATAGCTCTGCGTGTTTCTTGGACACGAAGCAGCCTTCCCTTTTCATATCCTTGATGAGGCCACCAGTGTAGAACTGAACACCGAGTTGATTTGCCAACATCCCCCATAACTCTTCCCGATTTCTTATCGTGTACGACCGCTACCTTCCTTTTTTTTTCAATTTCTCCATCACACTCGTAGTTCGTGTCGTAACCACTAGAAAGCTTGTGGGTATGCTACCAACAATGTGATGTGTGAAGAAGACCGAGAAACGGTAATATAAATGAGAAACAGCCAACACGAAGGGAGAGCTCTGCCAGAGAACAGAAACTGAGAGTGAGAGAGTGAACTGAGAAAGTGAAACTCAAAGCCGTTAGATTGTACTTGCATGTAACGGTGTGTTTTCTCGTAATCCATCGTTGCTCTGGTTTACCAGAAACTCATTTAACAACGGAAAAAGAATAATTACTTTTACCCCCCTGGACCTTGGCTATAATACATTTTTTGTCAAAGTATTTGTGAGATAAAAAATAGAGTCCTTGTCTTTGAATTTAAAATTTTTTTCATCCATATCAAATAAATTTATGCCTCCCTTTATAATGACCAAAATATTCTTGAATTCCATATTACATATTGGTAATTATAAACAGTTATTCTGATAAAAATTATTTATAAAGAATTACATTAAAATATATATATATATAAACTCATTTCAAATTTTTACGTATAAAATAAAATTAATAATTAAGGAATTCATTTTTCATAAAATATTTTATATTATGATAAATTATAGTTGTGATTTGTTTAATTCATTTGATGTAAATACACCAATAAATTTGCAAAAGAATGGTCATGAATATTAAAAAGGGTCTTTAAGATTTTGTTTGATATTTCACCAATTTGATTATTTTACAAGGGTTTTAAATTTTTTGATAAAATTAAATAAATTATATATTTATTTGTGAAATTATAAAATTTAAGGACCTGAACAACATTATCCTATTTCTTTTCTTTTATGAAATAATATATATATATATATATATATATATATATATATATATATATATATATATTTGATGTGTGTGTTTTATTTAGACAAGCAAGTACCCACAAATGCAAAGAACTATAAGGATGTAACAAAAATTTTGAAGTAAATATATTTTCTCCCGAGTCCCGATTTCCTAACAAATGACACGTAAGATGATCTTTCAAATTCTCAAACTATATGAAACTAAGTGTAATTATGTCAAATTTGAAGGAGCATTTGTAAATAATCCTATATGACGTGATCTAGGTGAATCTGTGTTCCAACTATATATAAATGAAGAATTAAAGGAGGAAATATTATTGCATACTGGTGTAATTGCCGGTTTTTTAAAATTATTTTCTATTTTTTTAATTTAAATCTTTGATGCTCTGTTTGCTGCGTACCATTTCAGAAATGTGAATCTAACCTGACAATAGTATCTGTCATAAACAAAATAGATCAACCAACTGCTGATCCTGATCGTGTCAAAGCTCAGCTGAAATCGATGTTTGATCTTGAGCCTAGCAATGCCCTTTTAACTTCTGCAAAAACAGGGCAGGGTCATGAGCTTGTCCTTCCTGCAGTCATAGAGCGGATACCTCTCCCTCCGGGGATAATAGATACAATGTCGTATGCTTTTGTTGGATTCCTATTATGACGAGTACAAAGGAGTAATTTGTCATATAGCAGTTGTTGACAGTATGCTGCGCAGAGGAGTTAAGATTTCATCTGCTGTGACTAGCCAAACTTATGAAGTTCTAGATATCGGAATCATGCATCCTGAACTTACTGCCACTGGAGTCCTTCTAACTGGATAAGTGGGTGATGTTGTAGTGGCATGCGTTCAACAAAAGAGGCATACGTTGGTTGTGGATCTATGCTTTAAATTCTCTCAAGGTTCTGGGCATTTTTTGAAAAGCTTGATGGCTGAAGCAGAAGGGAAGAAAACCGAACGCAGTTTTAATTCTTGTTGTAGCATGAATAAAAGCCTGAAAATTTGTAATTCATGGACAGTTCTTGAATACGGAAACACACCAGAATGGAGTAAATTAACTCTGGAAATTCATTCATACGTTCTTGCTGCGAATTTACAATTATTCTAATTTTAAAGAAGCTGCTTCTTCGCCACAGTAAAAGCATTGTAGAGCCTCTTCCAGGTATATCTTCTCCATTTCTGCCCATTTTAACATTATCTACAAGTCCTCTTCGCAGCGGTTTTGCAAATAATAAAGATAATAATGTCTAGCATTGGGAGTATTTGCTGGGGACGGATCACTGTTTTATGCCCTATTTCTAATTTTCTTTTGACAAAGGGATTATTTGGCTGCTTTGCTGCATCTTCTTAATAGTGCAATGTGCAGCTGTTGTGGCTGCAACTTCCCTAACACATTACTTTTTACTACGTGCCTTAATTTTCTACTAATTTTGTTTTGACAAAGGGATTATTTGCTCCTTGGCGGCGCCTCTCATTGTTGATGAGAAGGTAGGGCTTGAGCTTGAGGAAATTGAGGCAAATCTTCATGATCATCATCATTCAGGAAAACACAACACCTCTTTCTTCGCAGCATGTTTCCATGGACTCAATGCTTTGTCAGGTTGTTGTTCTTCTAATTAGTTTTTAGAACAAAAATCTGTTGTAAGGTTTCAAACATCTGTTTTGCTTTACAGCTTGTCATTTTTCTTTTTGGTTCTTTTTGCGGTTGCAGGAGCCGAAATGTTTATAACTTACTGTCTTATTTACTGAATTAAAAATTGAACTAGTACATAGCGCAATCAACAAGAGAAAGACGTAAATACTTCCTCAAAATGTTTTTGGTAGTAAATAAAAGCTGTGAGTTGTTCTTGCCTTGGATGTAGGCCATAAAGAATGGCTGAACCGCGTAAATGATCTCTGTGTATGTTGTTCTGCTATTTCATTTAAGTCTTCCGCATTTTACTATTGCTTTTCTTGTAGGTGGTTGCCTGGTATTTCTGTGTTGAAGTCAATAGTGGATTCTTCAGTCAGTTACTCGTCATCGCGAGTTCTATTTTCGATGAGCAATTCCACAACATATTGTTATGTGAAATTCGTGACTCACCCTAAGTTAGTTTTTAGCCAAGAATAAGCTGTTCCAGGTTCGGAAAGCAGGAGAAGTTGAGACGGCCAAGTTCCCCGATTATTTCATATCCTCTTTAAGTCTATTTGAGTGATGCGTACTGCAGAATTACAAGTGATACCAATCCAATTGCGATGATTTGAAGGTTCCCGGTAGTACTACTGTTGCTCCACCAACCGCTTCTAGCCAAAGCTCCCCTTCTAATTCGGATGCTGCAACAAATGTCCGAGCGCAAGCTCGGGACAAATTCTCATCACCGATCTTGAATTGTTGGACAATGCAGCAACAAATATCTTAATGATTTAGATTTTCCAGTCACTACCAGCGTGTATGATGCAGTAAATTTATATTGAGTTTAATCAAACTCAAACTCCAGTATTTTAAGTTAACTAATTAATTTAACTATATATATTTCTCTAATTTATATATCAATTTAGCTTTCTAGCTAAATTTATATATTTTTATATATCAATTTAGCTTTCTAGTTAACTAATTAATTTAACTATATATATTTCTCTAATTTATATATTTTAGCTTTCTAGCTAATCAAACAACCATCCAAACTGAACATGTAGCTTGTAGTTGACCTTCTTCTATCTAATTTCTCCAGCAAAATCAGAATCAACATACCCAACCACCTGTTTTCTTTCCATCATCCCTTTACCATATGCTAATCCATAACTAGAAGTACCTTTTAAGTATCTCAAAGTCCACTTTATAGCTCTCCAATGTTCTTTTCTTGATTTTCCATCAATCTACTCACCACACTTACTGCAAAAGCTATATCTGGCCTTGCACACATCATTGCATACATCAAGCATCCCACAGCCTATGTCTAAGGTTTCTTACAAGTATGCATTCTGTTGACATACTATGACCTTATATAATTTGTAACTGGACTGTCAAGAACAGCATTTTGTGGGTCAGAGGCACAGAAGCAGAAATATTTACCTTCTTTGGCTCAGTTAAACACCATATCCTATTTTTTGAGTATTTAGCTTTTGGTACTGTATAGTGACCCTACAATGTTTCGTAATTAATTTGAGCAACTCAAATGTGTTCTTTTATATCTTAAGGGTTTGACTGAACCTGACTATGGGAGTAATGCAAGTGTTTGAAAACAACTGCTACAAAGGCTCAATTTCCCAACCTCTTACATTTTCTCTAGGTTTAGTTCACTGCATCCATACACACAATCAGCCTGTAATGCATTCTGTGTCATGCTTCGTCGTGTTCTTGCCGTTGAAATTACTGTTTCCTTTGATGATCAGGTGGATGGAGGTTGGATACTCGAGAGCCAAAAGCGATGGATAGGAAATGGCACCCTTGCAGATGTGTTGATTATTTTTGCTAGGAATACAACAACAAATCAGATAAATGGGCATGTCCATCGTTATATCAAATTCATCATAAGTAGAATCAAATTCATCGTAAGTAGAATGCTTGGGATGGAAATATTGTTAACATGACAACTATTTTAGGCAATTGATTGGAAATTTTACTGAAATTAAAATTTTGATTTAGCCTTACACGTAGTTAAGTTGTTTATATGTATTAATATAACTCTTTAAAAAAAAATCATGTTTTTTACAATGAGCAGTGATGTATTATAATTAGAAAATTCTAAACCATTGCTGTTTTAAAATTTTGAAGACAAGTCATTCATGATTTTAATTTGATTCATGATTTTAATTTGATTCCATCTACCAATTTATTTGATGATTCACCAACCATTAATTGGAGTCAATTATAACAAACTATAACTGTTGATAAGTAGAAAGATAAGAATGGAGTGGAGGGGAAGCTTAGCCACGTCCGGCAGATATCTCAGAAGACTATGATTACGATCACTGGTTAAATGATGGAAATTGAAGTTGATTTAAGTCAAAAGCATCAAATGTCGATGTGATGCTGTGGCTCCGACATGGAAAAATATATCATTTGAGTATGTTAATTATCCATCGATTACGATTACTTGCATTCGCAGTTACATGGCGATGAAATGTCAAAGCACGTTTCTTGAGCAAGAGAAATGGTCCAGGATCCAACGTTGTGTTGTAATGATATAGAGTCAAGGAGTATGCAATACCATCAGCTGCAGCAATTAATTATCAATTATTTTATATATAATCTTAGTAAATAAATTAATTTTTACTATGATTTACAATTTTGAATAATAAAAATATTTAAATATTGGCTACATTAATAATAAAGGAAACATTAATTGATGGTATTAATTGAAGATATATGATTAAGAAAGGACAATGCAATACCATTAATTACCAATAGTCTCTTCTCTTCTTTTTCTTTTAATAATTTATTTATTATAGTTATAGCTTCCGTTAATATATTAACTTTGTGTTTTTTTAACAAAAAAAATAAGAAAAAATTTATTAAACTAATAAAAGTACCGAAAGAGAGAAAAATTGGTGTTGACTCAGAGTCTACTAATTACTTAATTTGAGTCTTCTAAGAGAAGAGAAGAGCCAAACAATCAATCAAGGCAGATAGATCTCTTCGTCCTGAAACACATTTGCAATCAATCAATCTTATTTTGCCATATCATCAGGTGCTCGCTTGCTCTAAGCTCTTTCCAAATTAAACTTCCTTTCGTTTTTTTATTTTTGCTTAGTTTATATATCTGTGGGTATCAGATATATCTGCTATCGAAAGACTTTGCTTGCTTCATCCTTCCATTTTTTACACCCATCCACTTACAGCACACATTTTCTCTTTTTCAAATAGAAAAGCAGTGGCAGCAGATAGTTCACGTTAGTATTTGATATCCCATTTTGTCAGCACAGAATGATGTGCTTCATTTACATATATCTTTAGTGCATGATATCCTTCCAATTTTATAAATTCAACAGCAAAACTAAAGATTAAGTAAAAATTGAACTAGTACATAGCGCAATCAACAAGAGAAAAACGTAAATACTTCATCAAAATGTTTTTGGTAGTAAATAAAAGCTGTGAGTTGTTCTTGCCATGGATGTAGGCCATAAAGAATGGCTGAACCGCGTAAATGATCTCTGTGTATGTTGTTCTGCTATTTCATTTGAGTCTTCTGCATTTTACTATTGCTTTTCTTGTAGCTGGTTGCCTGGTATTTCTGTGTTGAAGTCAATAGTGGATTCTTCAGTCAGTTACTCGTCATCGCGAGTTCTATTTTCGGTGAGCAATTCCACAACATATTGTTATATGAAATTCGTGACTCACCCTAAGTTAGTTTTTAGCCAAGAATAAGCTGTTCCAGGTTCGGAAAGCAGGAGAAGTTGAGACGGCCTAGTTCCCCGATTATTTCATATCCTCTTTAAGTCTATTTGAGTGATGCTTACTGCAGAATTACAAGTGATACCAATCCAATTGCGATGATTTGAAGGTTCCCGGTAGTACTACTGTTGCTCCACCAACCGCTTCTAGCCAAAGCTCCCCTTCTAATTCGGATGCTGCAACAAATGTCCGAGCGCAAGCTCGGGACAAATTCTCATCACCGATCTTGAATTGTTGGACAATGCAGCAACAAATATCTTAATGATTTAGATTTTCCAGCTTGCTCTAATTTTTGGGCATGTTCTAATCTGATCTGGATTTTCTTCATTTATTTATTGGTGTTTCTTTCTTTTGGTCAAATTCCAAATTTATCACTTTAGACGTACATGTTCCGAGTGTCATAGGTAAAAGTAATTTTGTTTGATATCTATATATATAAAAAGAAAAGGATAGTGCCTGCAAATTAAAGAAGACTCAATTACCTTGAAACTCTTATCTTCTTCCATGTCAATTGCATACTCACCCACTTTTGTAACTACGCCAACTATTAGGTTTGTGTTTATAAATTTATGTTAGTGTGGAGTTTGTACAATTTTTTTATATTTGGGAAGCTTTTGATGCCAATGGATCCTATTAAATTAAAATTTGTAATTGATAGAATTTATGGAGTCACCGGTAAGTATATTTTATTATAAAAAATTTTATTTTCAAAAACAATTGCAACTGCACTAAAAAAAAATAAGAGTCTCTTCTTCTGTTTGGACGGATGCAATGAATCTGCCAAGAAATTTCCCAATCCAAGCAAGACATGTCCCATTTGACAATAACTAAAACTTCTTTGACTGTAATTTTCACGTGAACGCACTAACCGGCCACCAATTGATTACTCAGAACCGTAAATTTCGGGATAAAGGTTATTATTAAACTGTATAATTTAAAATCAAAAAGCCTCTTCACTAATTGATCTCAAGCACGCTCTTTCTTTCTTTCCAGAGTGTTTCGTCCGTTTCCCATCACTTTATTAAAGTGTGGGGTCCTTTTCCTCAAGCGCATTCCTAGGAATATGCAATACCATTAGCTGCACCAATTAGTCATCAATACTCACGATATATTCAAATTAGTACAATAATTTTATATCAAATATACATACGCATAAAAATTGGTGTTGACTCAGAGTCTACTAATTACTTAATTTTGAGTCTTCTAAGAGAAAAGAAGAGCGTTGCAATCAATCAAGGCAGATAGATCTCTTCATCCTGAAACACATTTGCAATCAATCAATCTTATTTTGCCATATCATCAGGTGCGCTTGCTCTAAGCTCTTTCCAAATTAAACTTCCTTTTGTTTTTTTTTAAATTTTTGCTTAGTTTATATATCTGTGGGTATCAGATATCTGTTATTGAAAGACTTTGCTTGCTTCATCCTTCCATTTTTTTGTCTCCAATATTTGCTTAATTTGTCATTTATACTACTTTTATTTCCAGTTTCGTTGTTTTGTTTTCTGTTTTTCTCTGTTTTCATTTTTATTTGTTTTCCTTCTATTACCCTGTTGTGGTTTCCTACCTTTACTTTGTTCCACTCCCAAAAAAAAATCATTCATTCAGAAGAAGAAGCAAGCAAGCAATGGAAGCTGAACTAGCTAGTGCTGCTGTTTCCGGCGTGGCATCCAAGGTTGCAGAGACACTGTTTGATACCGTCAAACGGGAGATATCTTATGTGTTCAAGTGCCAGAGCTACCTGGATCACCTGGAGAATCAAGTTCAGGACCTTTGTGATAAAAGACAAATGGTGGAAGAACCTGTTAACCGTGCTAGAAGACAAGGGGATGAGATTTACGAGGGTGTTCAACGATGGCTAAATAGCGTCGACGAATTCACTGCCGATGGAGGCGTTGTAAAATCTATTACTGCACATAAAGATGAGGCCAAGAAGCGCTGTTTCAAAGGTCTGTGCCCAAATTTGTTAGAACGTTACAATCTCAGCAAGAAAGCATTCAAGGCAGCTAAAGAAGGTGCTAATCTATTGGGAAAGAGCAACTTCAGTAGTGTTTCCTACCGTTCTGTTCCAGAGAGGACAGTATTCCAGAATGCCGACCGAGGCTACCAGCAGTTTGATTCTAGAATGACGGTTTTCCAGAATGTTATGGAGGTGCTGAAGGATTCTAAGGTCAACATGATTGGGGTGCATGGGATGGGGGGTGTGGGCAAAACCACACTAGTAAATGAAGTTGGAAGGCAAGCCATGGAAGAAAAGTTATTTCATGTGGTGGTTATTGCTGAGGTAACACAGACCCCGAACACAGAAGCAATTCAAGACCAAATTGCTAATGGTTTAGGCCACTTTTTGGACAAGAACGAGAATGTATATGAAAGAGCTTATCGACTATGCGAAAGGCTGAAGAAAGAGAATCGGGTCCTTATAATATTAGATAATCTTTGGGGCAAACTTGACTTGAAGACTGTTGGAATTCCTTCTGGGGGTGATGAGCAGCAACGACAATGCTGCACAGTATTGCTGACATCTAGAAGTGAAGATGTATTACGTAATGATATGAATTCTCAGAAGAACTTCCGCATTGACACTTTGGGATGACGCAGAAGCGGTCAATTTGTTTCAGAAGACTGCAGGCGATCATTTTAGGCAAACACCAGATTTTCAACGTTTAGCCGTTGAGATTGTTGGAAAATGTGGGGGTTTGCCAATTGCAATTAAAACACTTGCAGTTGCGTTGAAATATAAGAACCTTACAGTTTGGAGGGATGCCTTGAACCAACTGCGAAATTCCAACCTAAGAGGCATCCCTAGAATGTTACAAGACGTATACTTGCCCTTGAAATTGAGTTACGACAATTTGAAAGATGAGGAAGTCAGGTCTCTGTTTTTACTCTGTGCTCTACATAAAGCTGGTAGTCAAATATTTATTGATAACTTGGTGAAGTACGTCATGGGCTTGGGCTGGTTTGAGAATGTTGACACTGTGGAAGACGGAAGGAATAGGGCGCATGCTTTGATTGATGAACTCAAAACAGCAAATTTATTGTCGGATGGTGACAATAAACACGTGGTAAAAATGCATGACGTTATTCATGATGTTGCCGTAACAATTGCCAGAGAAAAATATATGTTTAATGTTCGAGATGCTGATGACTTGAAGAAAGAGTTGGAAAAGGAGATGCGAAAAGATCCAACTGCAATTTCTCTACGTTGGGGAGATAATCAAGAACTTCCTGAAAGATTGAAATGCCCAAGACTCGAGTTATTTTTGTTGTTTGCATATTTCAAGCATGAGAAAAACTCTTTGCCAATCTCAGACCTCTTTTTTGAAGGGATGAAAGAACTTAAGGTTTTACATTTAATTGGAGTTCCTCTTATTCCCATATCTTCATCACTCGGTCGCCTAACTAACCTTCATACATTGTCTTTGAACGATGTCGACCCAATAGGAGACGTAGCAATAGTTGGAAAGCTAACGAAATTAGAGATTCTCAGCTTCCGAGGTTGTTCAAATATTGAGTCGCTGCCTTTGGAAATTGGACAATTGACGCACTTAAAGTTGTTAGATTTGAGCAATTGTTGGGGACTTAAGGTTATAGCCCCCAATGTGATTTCAAAGTTGTCTCGATTAGAAGAGCTATACATGGTTAATAGCTTCACTCATTGGGCGGAGGAGGGAGGAGGAAACAATGCGAGTCTTGTTGAGTTGAAAGCATTGTCCAAATTAACTACTTTAGAGATACATATTCCGAATGTCAGAGTTATGCCTCGGGATTTTGTCTTTGTGGGGTTGGAAAGATATAAAATATTTATAGCACGCGATCCGTGCTATATTCCTTGGGGAGGTGGAGAGTATGAAAGAATTTTGAAACTCGAAAGGCTAGATAAAAGCATTATCTTGGGAAGTGGGATGAAAAAGTTGTTGAAGAACGTTGAATATCTGAGTCTAAATACGCTGAATGATTTTCAGAATGTCGTTAATGAATTAGCCGACGGGGAAGATTTTCAACAATTGAAGCGTCTCGATGTAGGTCAAGGGACAATATCTCCGTCTCTTCGTCAAAATTTAACAAATTTGACAGTGGGGGAATGCAGTCGGCTGAAATTTTTGTTTTCGTATTCAATGGTTAATAGTCTTGGGCAACTCCAAAAACTTGTGATCGAAAATTGTGAGTCAGTGGAAAGGGTAGTCGACACCACAGGGTTAGGAAGAGATGAGGAGCAAAAGATTGAATCAGTGGTTTTTCCTAAACTAGAGTACTTGGAGCTCTCACATCTCCCGAAACTTACAAGCTTCATGTCTGTGAGCTCATCAAATTCAGAAGCAGAAAATAATCTCCTCCATCCTGGAGCGCAACCAGCACTCTTTGATGAAAAGGTGTTTTTTTATTTAAAAAAAAATTATATCATTAAATTTTTGCTTCTAATTAATCAATTAATTATTTGATAATTAAATCCTTTAATTTTGAAATTTAAGTTTATTGTTTAATGCAATAAATTAATTGAATTTAAATTCTTAATTGTATAAATATATATA
>BNST01001611.1:0-40038 GCA_019650275.1 Xylocarpus granatum | reverse complement strand
ATCAGTTAATGTGTTGTCTGCGTGTTTAGCTGCTTCTTCTCTCCTCTCATAAAACCATCACTGCAACACAGAACGTATCCAATCAGCTAAGGCCATTATGGGAAGGGTCCGTGCATCCTTCAACAATGCATTCAGGCTCTCGGCAATGTTTGTGGTCATTATGTTGTATTGCCTAGTGGGAAAATGACACCTTGCCCAACGATGAAAACCGACATCATTTTCCAAATAATTGGCAGCATCGTTGTGAACTAACCTAAGCTTTTCCATGTGCTTCTCAAATTCGCCAAAAACAAATGCTTTCGCAGCTTGGTAGAAACCCGAAAGAAATGCATCTTTCTTCCGGTCTCGGAATTTGAACTTTGTTTTTAAATTCCCTTCAATATGATATGCACAAAACCCGTGGTATGATTCAGGGAAGATTGTTCTTATGCCTTTTATAATGCTGTCATGGCGATCTGCCACCAACACAAGATCTTCAACAGGGCCAAGCGCATTCCGTAGTTTCGTTAAAAACCATTCCCAGGAAGCATCATTTTCTGAGTCCCCAACTCCAAATGCTACAGGATATATTTGATCATTTCCATCAAGAGCAGCTGCAACAAACATAGTGCCTCGATACGTACCCTTCAGGAATGTTCCATCAATAGCAATCACTAGCCGAATTGCTGAATGAAAACCACCCAAACAAACTCCAAGTGCCATGAAGAAATATAAGAAGTTTCCATCAGCGTCAGATTCTATGTGCGTTATCGTACCTGGATTCCTGTCTTCAATCACGTAACAATATTGTGGCAACAAGTTGAATGATTCTGCTGGGTCTCCACAAGCTAATTTAAGTGCTTCTTCTCTTGCTAGCCACGCTTTCCTATAAGATACCCGGACTCCAAACTCTCGATGTATGTCATCACGAATGTTGTTTGGAGTATAAATCCTCCCAGGGTCCTGAAATTTGTCCATAACATATTCGCCAATAGTTCATTTCTTCGTTGTTGATAAAATGTTAACACAATGCTAGAGAAGTAGGCGTGTGTAGATAGGAAAAATTGTAGAAAATAGGTCAATTTTGGTGTTTTAAGTGAGGAAATGCAGAAAACGGAGAAGGAAGAAGATGGGCAGAGATCGGTTTTTGGGCGCGTGGAAATCACGCGCCCAGAGAAGAGAGGAGTCTCTGGGCTCGTGGAAATCATGCGCCCATAGAGGAGTCGTATCTAGGTACGTGGGTCCACGCGCCCAAGGGAAGAGAGGAGGTTCTGGCACGCCCAGGGAAAAAGAGTGTGTCTAGGCGCGTGAATTTCATGCGCACAGAGAAAAAGGATTGATGTCTGGGCGCGTGGAGGGAAAAGAGGGGACCCTGAGCGTGTGGAATCCTTGCGCCATTTTGCCCTGGGTTCCCGCGAACCCAGGGCCATTTTGCTCTGGGTTCGTGCGGAGCTAGGGCCATTTTAATATATTATTAATATAATAATATATTGTTATCATTTATATTATATTATATTACCTACTGCATTAAAATATATTATATTATATTATTAATATAATATTATTATTATTATATTTATTGTTTATTAAATTTAGTAAATAATAATGTTAAATTTAAATTTATTATTTATTTATATATTTCATAAATTATTTCGATATTTTATTATATGTTTTTATAATTTATTTTAAATCTGTGCAGGTAGAAATGGCAACTCAACCTCGCTTGAAGATTCTTATAGATGAGCACTTTCACGCAGAGACGTGTTGTTTGGCGAGATTTGCGGTGCTAGACCAAATACGAGGTAAATTAAGTGAGATACAATTAGATATGTTTAGACAAACTTGTTTAGGCTATTTGTTAAACATAGATAGTTTACATCATTCACCTATTTTAATTCATTATATGATGTTGTGTGAGATAAATGTAGGTGATGACCCAAACGAGATGTGGTTTTTTGTTGGTAGCCAGATGGTCCGATTTTCACGGGTTGAGTTTGGTTGATAACCGAACTTAGGTGTGGGCATTTTCCTATTTACATTTGGAGGATAGTTCTCGTCTTAACGATATGATCTTTGAGGATAGAGATGTCATCGCCCTAGACGATCTAGATTTAGTATTTGATGT
Source organism: Xylocarpus granatum (assembly GCA_019650275.1). NCBI lineage: Eukaryota > Viridiplantae > Streptophyta > Magnoliopsida > Sapindales > Meliaceae > Xylocarpus > Xylocarpus granatum. The sequence goes on along the minus strand of BNST01001611.1, from coordinate 37,934 downwards.
AGTAGATGTTGTTAAATTATCCCTTTCTTACTTAGTTGAGAGGTTTTTATTTGGGAGGGACGGTAGATCACATGCCGATTTGTGGGTATTAGACATTTTAGAGGATTTAGAGGAGTTTAATAGATACCCATGGGGATCTGCCGCCCATCTATACGTCATGCAGTCTTTGCGCCGATCCATTGCCATCTAGCACGGTAAATACAGGAGCACTGTCACACGATTGGCAGCTAGTGGACGGCAATTTAAGGGCAAATATAACATCAGCAGGATGGTGATTGCATTTCAGGTATTGATTACAAACTAAATGTAATTGTTTAGGGTGTTTTTGGTTTTCTAATGCTATAACTTATGCCATGCAGGTGTGGATTTACGAGAGTATTCCTAGCCTGCAGCATAGGTTTGCTTCTATCGTACGTGATGGCGTCCCGCGCATCATCCGCTGGAAGAACGTGAAGCGGAGTTTGACCGTTGCGATGTTGCAACAATATTTGTCTGCATCGGAGACGCATCAGGTAGTTCCTTCCCTACAGCCTGACGGTGTAGAGTTGGAATTGCCTCATGTGGTTGAATTGATGGAGATTATTCAACCACAAGGTGCGTACGGGAGTAACGTCCTAACGACATCGAGTTATGTGCAAGTATGCTTTACAGTTGTGTTGACGTTTTGATAATAAGTGTTATACTTTATATATTTGTTTAACACATGTTTTTCCTATGTTTCAGCGTTAGTCTTCTCCTACGAGGTCTCATCATTCGCCAGTAGCCTCACATCACTCAGGAGCTGCCTCACATCATTCCCCACCTACATCGCATCATCATTTGCCAATCATGTCCCATCACTCGACGAGTTTCGAGCATCATCATTCACCAATACTGGCACAATATCCGGTGAGATCATCATCGTCGCCTCCATTGCATTATTCACCCGCCGGACCAGCATACAATCATGAGGAGTTTAGAAGATTTGTCGAAGATCGGTTCAACTCTTTAGATTCAGAGGTCCACTACATGCGGCAGGACATCATGTATATACGAGATGCTGCCAATAGAAGCTGCAGGCATGGATGGCATTAAGTGGCCATCAACAACCATAGGTTAGTTTATTTATCCTATTATACATACTATTTTTTATGTTTTGTTGCTATAACTTTATTATGTTGTTACTGCAGCGTTCCAGAGGTTTTGAAGCGAGCCCATCATCTAGCATGCCATCTAATGGTGACATCATAATGTCAGAATCTGAGCGCGAAGGTGATGTAGGTTGTAGCCGGTACGGTAGGGTTTACAGGCGCGGCCCGCAAGAAAGAAGCCCGTACACGAACCCAGATAAGGGTCGCGCACAATCCAACCGAACAGGGAATTGCCACAGTATCCACCAGATACTGTGATAAACCCTATTGGCCCGTATGATGAGAGTGTCCACGCTGCGTATATGAGTTGGCTGGATCAACCGGATGCGACCATTGAGACGCGGACATGCACTATCACACCGAGATGGATGCGTGCTATTTCAGTCTGTGAATTCTGAATTAGAAGATACTGTAAGTTATCTGCCCACCCATTTGGTCATTAGTTAGTAATATACAAATGTGAGATCTAAAATTCGCTTTTTATTTAATGCAGCACATTCTTGAGTATTGTTATTTGTTGGGGCATTGACAGTTGGTGTTAGCCCAACAGTGTTCGCCAGGATGTTACCATCGCGCATGCTCACCTATATGTGCGTATGAATTCCTAACTTCCCTACGATTTATTTTAATACACATATCAACTTACTCAGTTCCTAATCCTCGTTGTTTAACTTTTCAGACCCAATTGCTTTACAAATGGCGACGCAGGAATGATGGGCCCCCCGACTACTCCGACCTTGAGATACACATCGAGGTGATCGATTGGGTATCTACAAGCCTTGAAAGACGGTGGATTATGTTTTACTGCCTGCACTAATTTTTGGAGATCATTGGGTGGAAATGTTGGTGGACTTGGTAAGGCATTGCATCACAGTGTACGATTCCTCCCTCAGAGGACATTCAAATACCAAACTGCGTGATGCGATGAAGCCCATTTGCATGCTACTCCCGATGGTACTACGCAGCCTAGGATTTTGGGAAGAGCGACCTGACTGCACAAACACGAAGATGCCGTTCCAGTCCCGTAAGGCTCAAGGTACACCGACTCAACATGTTAATAGTGATGATTGTGGTGTTTTCGTTTGTAAATATATAAAATATGTTATGCTAGGTCGTCCATGGGATTTCACTGCAGATCACGGCCAATTTTTTAAGATTAAAATTGCATTAGACCTGTTTGTAGGTCGAATACATTTATGTTGTACTTTTTCATTATTTATGTAAATAAACTATTGATTTGAACTTCAATACATTATTTGTGGATATTTATTGTTGTGTACGTATGTTGTGGTTGTGTTGTTTGTCTTGGGTTGCAGTTGGTGGTGTTGGGTTGCAGGTGGTAGGTGTTGTTACGGAGTTTTTGTTGTAGTGTTGTTGTGTTGGGTTGCAGTTGATAGGTACATGAGTTGCGAAGTTTTTGTTATTGTGTTGGGTTGCAGCTGGTGGTGTTGGGTGTTGTTGTGAAGTTGTTGTAGTTGTGTCGCTGATGTAAAAACAATGTTGTTTGCGTTGATTTCATTATGTGCTAATCGTAGCACTAAATTTTGTTTTGGTTTAATTGTTTCAGCTGATGTATTGATCGTGTCACTAAACAACCATCATACGACAAAATATGACGCACAAAATATATATATAATTGCACAATTCATAATCACAAATTAAACTAAACAATCATCATCAATTTAACTATGGCGTACAATATATAAATATATATATAATAACACAATTCATAATCACAAATTAAACTAAACAATCATCATAGACAAAATATGGCGTACAATATATATATATATATATATATATATATATATATATTGTACACCTCATAATCACAAACTCAACTAGACAATCACCATATATAAATAGTGGTAAAAAGATTATATATAAGTGCACAAGTCATGTTTAACAGAAACTAAAATAACCCTCTTAGGTGTCCCCCAAGTTCAAGGGATTTCTACAAGTTGCACGATTGTGACCACGCTGCTTACACCAAGAACACCTCCGAACAGCCACTTCTTCACCAGAAGATGGGATGCGTGTATTCCGAGGTCGACCGGATGGGAGACGACCTATAGGTGGTTTGACAATGGTGGCTCGAATATCGCTAGGGGACTTGCCAAAAGATGGGATCACCAATAGGATGAATCTCGGCTGCATACGCAGCCAATAGTGTACTATTGTGATAATATTTGGAGCAAAATTCTCCATACCTACCCCTGACGAATCTAATTGCTGCCATCGCATGAGCACACGGTAGTTGTTGTAGGTTGAAGCGCCTGCACTGGCATGTCTTCGCGTTAAGATCCAATATTGCAATTTCGCCACGACCCCTAACTTCGAACTCATAGTGCGAAACAGGATAAACAGACAGAGTTAGCGACAATGATTCCTCTATTTTAACTTTTGCGAACGCTGCATCAGTTAATGTGTTATCATCGTGTTTAGCAGCTTCTTCTCTCCTTTCATAAAACCACTGCTGCAACACTGAACGTATCCAATCAGCTAAGGCCATGATGGGCAGAGTCTGTGCATCCTTCAACAATGCATTTAGACTTTTCAGCAATGTTTGTGGTCATTATGTCGTATCGCCGAATGGGAAAATGACATCGTACCGCATCTTTTCCAGATGCTTTTCAAATTCAGTAAACACAAATGCCTTAGCAACTTGGTAGAAACCCATAAGAAAAGCATCCTTTTTGCGGTCTTTAAACTTGAACTTTGTTTTCAGGTTCCCTTCAATATGATATGCACAAAAACCCGTGGTATGCTTTAGGGAAGACTGTTCTTACACCTTTAATAATACTGTCGTAGCAATCAGAGACAAACACAAGATCTTCAATAGGCCCAAGCGTTTCTCGTAGCTTCGTTAAAAACCATTCCCACGAAGCATCGTTTTCTGAGTCCCCAACTCCGAATGCAATAGGATATATTTGATCATTTCCATCAAGAGCAGCCACAACAAACATGGTGCCTCGATACATACCCTTTAGGAATGTTCCATCAATAGCAATCACAGGACGAATTGCCGTACGAAAACCACTCAAACAAACTCCAAGTGCCATGAAGAAGTATAAGAAATTTGCATCATCATCAGTTTCTATATGCGTGATCATGCCTGGATTCTTATCTTCGAGTGCGTAACAAAATTGTGAGTAACAAGTTGAATGATTCAGCTGGGTCCCCACACAGCTAATTTGAGTGCTTGTTCTCGTGCTAGCCACGCTTTGCAGTAAGATACCCGGACTCCAAACTCTCGATGTATGTCATCACGAATGTTGTTTGGAGTATAAATCCTGCTAGGGTCCTGGAATTTGTCAACAACATATTCACCAATAAATAGACTGGTGACTTGGATTTAGTTGGTCGCTTCTACAAGTATGGTCGGTTTCAGCCCGTTTAACACACCAATATCCACCTTCCCCATCTGTATTTGTTGCTTGCATTCGCCATTTGCAGCCGTCGACAACACATCTAATCTCAAATCGATCTGTCGTTGACTTTGCAACTCAAAACTGAAAATTATTCCTCAATGCCAATACACCCAATGCATCTCGTAACTCCTTCTTTGAATTGAAAAGTTGTCCAACATCTATCATGTTATATGTAGACACGGACATTGCATCCTCGCCTGAAGAAAATGATGGTGGAATAAGTGGCACACAACGACCACTGTGTGGAAGACTTGAAGGACCAGCCATGTCACCACCAATCCTCAGTAGATGTGCCACTTTCACGAGCTTGCTGACTCAAGTTCCCAACTGGGTAAGGATCGCCAGCTTCAAAATCATTCCTCCACATATGAGGTGGCATTTCATTAGCCATGTCAACACCTTCACCTTGCACAAATGCTAGAGCCTGAAAGAACTCGTGTCCATGACTCTTCATTTATTGGGCAAAACTCACATTCTCTATGGCTAACTGAAAGCTCCACGCTGTATTGGTGAAGCATCTATAGGATTTGTATAATATTGACCATAGTCGAATTGGTTACTATCCCAAGAAGATACAACTGGTTGTGTAGAAACCTCTGCACCAAAAGCTGGCACGTTACTTTCAGGAACCCTGGGCTCACTAGGAACAACTTGCTCTGTAGAGAGATAAAGTATAGAAAGATCTTTACTCCATTCCGACCCTAATACTATCCATAAAAGCGGATACAGTATAATCGTCATCGATATCAACATATATCCAAGACCCTGTCTCTGCATCTTTGAAACCAGTTTTCAGTTGAATGTTAAATTCTGTTGGATTAATTCTAGTATGCTCGTATATTACGGTCAATAATTCATGGTACTTAATATCTTTTGAACAGATATAAGTCGGACCCTTCCACCGCGATATTTTTCTGAACCGTCAGATAACATAACCCATGATCCTCCATGGCGAACACCGACAACAGTCATTTCAGCCATATACTTGAAAATTAATAGACAAACATTAATTAATATTATATTTATAACATTTATAAATTTTTAATGAATACATTTTCTAATAGGGAAATTAATGACTAAAAAATTATAACCTTGGGTCCCCGGAGACTCGGCGAAATTTGCACCCTGGCCCGGGTCTCCGGGGACCCGGTTCTAAATTGCGCCCTGGGTCCGCAGGGAACCCAAAGCAATTTCGCGTTGGGTCCGCGTGGGAACCCAGAGCAATTTCGCCCTTGGTCCACGCGAGTACCCAGGGCAGAAATTAAGCCTCACGCGCCACTATTCGGCCACCCGCCGAATTCATCCACCGTCTTTCCTCCTCTGTCTTCTACATTTTCTCAGCCAAACACATCGAAAATGCCCTATTTACTATATTTTACACTATCTACTCTCTTACTTCTCTACTATTGTGTCAACATTTTTAAAAACAAGAAGGAAGAAATGAATTACTACATCAAAAACTTAATTTTGTATAATTACAAAATATGACTTCTAAACACACAAATAAAGTAAAATTCTATGCAATATATTTGTATTAACCTTTTTTTTATATGCTGTGAAAGGCGAAATTCGCAATTGATTGGCAAAGCAACGGTGACGATATGAGAAGAAGACGAGTGACAAAATAGGAAGAAAATGGGAAGATGTTTGTTTTTACCTTTTGGTTATTCTGAGAGCAGAAATGAAATTGTGTTTTAGGGTTTGGGAGCAAAATCGTCCAAAGTGGTTAGTTTGGTAAGAATGAATTAGGGTTGGTAAAAATAAGACTATTTTCGAAAATTTATCAACACAAGGTATTTGTTACATTACTAGGAATTTGATAGGTCTTCTTAAAAAAAAAGAAGCCCTTTCATTATTATTTATTGTTAATAAAACGAACACAAAAACAATTTGCACATCATTGTCAACAAAGTGGTAAGTCTAAGCGAAGTCTTTGAGAGTTTGAAAAGTGAGAGAGACACTACGAGAAACGTAGGTCTGGCGGTTTCAAAATGAGAAGGTCGGGATTTTAATGCCTTAAAGTATATAGGCCTATTTGAATTCTAGTTGAATTCAATATTTTAAATCCAAAACAAACCCTACCTATACTCTCCCTAATTTCAAAAAGGAATGTAATTTTAAATACACAATTGTTCTATGATAAAATTATAAGATTTTAAAACGTTAGATATTAATTAAAAGAATAACTAAATTTTCATTAAAAATATTTTGTCGAATATTTTTTAATTTTCTTTCAAAATTAAAGAAAAGTGCAACGGCATCAAAAGATAAATCTCAATATTTTTTATACTCACCGTATAGTAGATCTTGTAGATTATGTGAATAATGTTCAATTCAAATTTTAATTTTTTTAAAAATAATTGAATAATAACAATAACTCAAGAGGTTACAAAAAGACTCGTAATCATTCTTTGCCTTAATAGATGATTTGCCTTAATAGATGACTTAATTCAATCTATTTGAAACTGTATTGGGCTAGCGGTTGTAGACAGTTTTATTTTTATCTCAGTCAAAATTGACCATTAAACTAATACCTCACAGTAAAATAATTACCCCGACTGATAAAAATACTTGAACCATTGATTTGGCCGTCTAGAAACACGCCTTTCTATCTGCTAAATAAAAAATTATTCACTAAGCAGGAGAAACAGCAGGAAAAAAAAGTGCCTTTTATTTGATCCTCCAGCAGAAATAGAAACTCAATTGATGATACATTTCTGTTACTAATGAAAACGTGTGAGGAGACGAATGTAGCAGTTTTGAAGGATCATAATTTTTGGATTCTCTTCTGATATGTGATACATATTTCTTTTCCACAAGCTGATGACACGTAAGAGTTACTTCTAACTTAGAATTACAATCCTTGGATTTCATCGTACTCGTCTGTTAAAAGTCACAATTCGTCCTTCACATCTGTGCTGCTGCTGCTGCTCTCATGGCTCTGTTTTGCATCAGAAGCCTCAGATTTTGGTGCTGAAGTTGGTTCAGAAGCCTTGGATTCCCCTGCCGAAGTTGGCTTCTGGATTTTAAAGGGGATTGAGGCATGTTTCTTAATGAACTTGTACAATGCCACCACAGTACGGTCAGTATCCACAGAAATCTGCCAACATCCAGAAGCCAGATATTTTTCATTATAATTACTCTAAATAGAAGCAATAGGTTTGAAAAAGCAATACAGAAAATGCCACTTACCGGATCAAAACTTTTGTTTCCAGCTGGGAAGAATAGAATTGTGGGGAATCCATCAGACTGGTCAAATGGAAGAAATGATAAATTAGTGCAGGTCAGCATCAAGACACTTTACAAGGATGGGTATGGTAGATAACTAAGCAAACAATAACACTACAGAGCTTCAAAGGTTTAAAAACAAGAATACAAATACTTAATCCAATAAGAAGAATGGATAAACATAGTTCAACTGCTATTGAATGGAAAATATTCAACCAATAAACAAGGTGTTGGGTATTTTCACATACACATTATAGATTGACTTCAATATTACCTTTGCCCGGGGATGTTCATTTGTTGTCCCATCCATCTTGGCTATAACAAGAGAGTCAATGCCACGTAGATGTTTGGCAAGCTTGTTGTAAGTTGGCTCCAAGGCTTGGCAATGCCCACACCAAGGTGCATAGATCTGACATGCCACATTAGAATTCACAAACAAGGAAACACAAAAAATAGATTTATGTTTCATTTATGTACTTTACAGCTATACCTCCAGTAGAACATCCTTTGACTCATCCAAGACAATTTCATCAAAGTTATTCCCAACCACTATTTTCACATCTCCATCATTCTGCATCAATCAGAAAAAAGTAATGAGCCATAAATAACAGGACTGAATCACAAATTACTGCAGGGAAATCTAAATACAATTCAGCAGTGCAAGAGATACAAACTCCTTACACAAACTTACATTGCATAAGAGTATTGGTTGAATAAAAATACTAATTAATGAGAATGATGCATGGCATTAATATTGTCATTCAACCAATACTATCATGCCACATCATTTGTACACAATAGTTTCTATAAAATTATTGAATACAATTACTCACACTTTCTGGAATTGGGTCAGACTTAAAGAAAGGTTTAAGCCTGTCTTCCAGGAAATCATCTCCAAAAGTCTGCAAATGATTAAACATTTATAACAATTAGCAAAAATATTACATCCCAACAAACATCAATAGCCATAAATAGGGTAAGTGAGAGATATTTCAACCTTAATTTTATCCGAGGTCAACTCGCCATCAAGGATAAATTTTTTAGCATCATCATTTCCTGTGTACGCAAGGACCTAAATGGAATTAAATACCAACAAATTAATCAGTTGCAATGCATATAGAAAAGTTCTACTATTATATTTTCCAAGGAAAAATTAAAATTAAAAATTAAAGAGAGGGAGAGAGAGAGGGGCTGGAGAGATTAAAAGAATAAACAAAGAAATGGAAACATTACTTTGGGAGCATCGCCAGTGATACCAAAATATTCCGAAACAGGCTTTCCAACAGCTTCATTATCCATTTCAACATACACAAAAATTAGCTGCAATCAAGGAAATAACATGTAACTTAGTAACCCAACAAATTTCACTATCTATATCTTCCATTGAAAAACTATATGCATCTCACAACAGCAAAAAATATCACAGTGAACTATTTCTTGTATTGCTTCTTTATATTCAGACCATACAATATTTATTTAAGAGTCACTGCAAAAGAGTAGCTAGGATTGAGGATTTTCTTGTTTTCAGTTCACAGATTCTTTAAAATTGAAGCACAGAAGTACTGGTTTCAAGGTTCTTGGCATGAGGGAATTCAGGTTACCTTTCCCTTGAGAGATTTTGCTGCTTCCTCAAATACTGGCAAAAATTTTTCTGAATCATTTGAAATGGAAAATAATAACAGCTGCAAACAAATATCAGCTATGTCAATAAAGTCTCCATTGAAGTTAAAATTTTAATTTAGGAAGAATTTAGTGTAAAAGTTAAATTTGTACAAAATATGCACAAATACTTTTTGTACAAGTTAAAATGCAATACACACTGCATACCTGTTTCTTAATTGAACTTTCAAAAATTGACAGGGGCACTTTCCCTAGTAAAAATGGTAACCAAAGGAAGCTTGTTTGCAAATACAAAATCACTAATGGCAGACTTATCAAATTGGCCATCTGAAGAATTGGGAAGATAGATATAAAATTAATACTCCAAAAAAGCTGACATTAAAACTTCCGAAACCAAAATAACAACTGAATGAATAATAAATAAACACACCAAAATAGCTTATTTTCTCAGCCTCCTTCTTAATCATGACCAGGGCAGGGCGCTTGACTTTAGAATCAAGGTGGAAAATCTTCGCCACATCAGGATTCACAGTTTGATAGAAGTTGACATCATCTTCAAGCCTTGAAGCAGTCACAAGTACCTCACTTTCAGAACCCTGTCAAGATTATTAGAATAAAACAAAACAGAGTCATGAAAGCGTAGGAAAAAAGGAGGCAATTACTACTTGCCACGGTTCGTGCACTGATTTCTAAGCGACAGTAAGAGAACAAGCTTTATTTCCTATGCTTAATAGTTCTAACATTGAACAATGAGAAATAAACAGATCAAGCAAACAAGCAGAAAATAAGAGATAGAGCACAATCATACCACCAATGAGTTGAGGTAACCCAAAACAACTTTATTTTCGTATATCAATATGCGCTCCGCTTCATCCAATGTGGTTATGTTGTATACACCAGGTCCAGTCTTCTTCTTAATCCAAGTCACTATAGCATCCCTAAATTACACACGAATTCAAGAGTCAGCGCAGCACATAAACATCATGTAATTCAAAATTCATTTTTTTATGTTATAAGTATTGATTTATATATCTTGTGCTTGTTTTATTTTATTAGCATTTCTAACACCAAAGAAGTCATTAAAAATTAGGAGGTGAAAACAGTTAGAGAGAGAGAGAGAGAGAGATTGTTACAATCATTTGGACATATCAAAGAAACAAGAAGAATAGCTTTTCAAATTTTAAAACACATTTTTAGAAATGACTGCGAAATGAGTGTCTGAAAACTTCCAACCAAACATCTTTTCTTGTTACATGTTGCTGTTGATTTCAAAACAAATTCGAATTATGCAGTAATTCAAATTTCATTCTTCCATCTAATCAACAATACTTACTTGGTGCGAGCGCCATTATAAGCTTTATGTTGGCCATCGGCGAAAAAATAAACCGTCGGAAAGCCCTGAACATCATACTCCTGAGCCAGATCATTCTCCTCGGTCGCATCAACTTTAGCCAAAACGACATCCTCGTTTGCAGCCTTTAGTTCCATAGCAGCCACAGCATACTCCGGAGCCAAGGCCTGACAGTGGCCGCACCAAGGGGCGTAGAATTCCACCATGACGAACTTGTGATGCTCGATGAAATCACTGAAATTTCCCTCCTTCAAAACGACAACGTCTTTGTCGTCGATCTCCGGCTCCTTGTACTCGGACTCGTCGAAATCAGGGTAGTTTTCGTTGTCGAAGTCGTCTGCGAAGTCATCGTCGAGATCCGCCTCGTCATCGAAGTGATGAGTTACGTCTTGGGTTTTGGAATCGGCGTCCGCTTCTTCGAGGAACCTAAGGTCTTCGTCGTCGTCTACAGCGTCGTCGTTTTGCGATTTGGAGAGAGATGGAGAGAGTGCTGAGAATAAGAGGAGAACTGTGAGTGAGAGGAGGAGAATGTAGCGAGTTGTCATTTTGGTGAGCTCGAGATCTGAGTTCAGCTCAAGGGAGAAAGAAAGAGCAACTTAACTCAAGGTAGATCTGAGCTCAGATCAGAGGAGTAGGGTTTAGGCTTGTGAAATTTTCGAAAATAAACACCCTAATTCATTCTTATTAAACTAATCACTTTGACGATTTTACCCCCAAATCTTAAAACACAAACCCTAAAAACAGACCACACTCATTTTCTTTTTTTCTCATTTCTTTTGTAGAGCGTAAAATTTTCGACTAAATTTTATCATCTCCGACAGTCAAGAATACAACAACAACAACAAGAAAAAAAGTTAGTCTGACTTACATTAGATAAAATTTTTTCGTGTGTGTTTACAAGTAATTCATAAAATTTTGCATAAATGGTAGTTATTAAAGCACTAAATTAAACTTGCTGTGGTAGTTCATTTCTTCGTTATTGATAAAATGTTGACACAATACTAGACAAATAGGCGTGTAGATAGGGAAAATTGTAGGAAATAGGTCAATTTAGGTGTTTTAGGTGAGGAAATGCAGAAAACGGAGGAGGAAGAAGATGGACGAAGATCGGTTTCTGGGTGCGTGAAATCCACACGCCCAGAGAAGAGAGAGTCTCTGGGCGCGTGAAATCCACGCGCCCAGAGAATAGACTCTCTCTGGGCTCGTGGAATCACGCACCCAGAGAGGAGTCGTATCTGAGCGCGTGGTACCACGCGCTCAGGAGAAAAAGTGTATGTCTGGGTGCGTGAGAGAAAAGGACTCCTCTCTGGGCGCATGATTTCCACGCACCCAGGGAAAAAGAGCTGGCCCTGGGCGGGAACCCAAGGCCATTTTGTTCAGGGTTCGCGCGAACCCAGGGCCATTTTAATATATTATTAGTATAATAGTATATTGTTATTATTTATATTATATTATATTACCTACTGTATTAAAATATATTATATTATTAATAAAATAATATTATTATTTATTGTTTATTAAATTTAATAAATAATAATATTAAATTTAAATTTATTATTTATTTTGATATTTTAATAAATTTGTTTTTATTATTTATTTATATATTTCATAAATTATTTCGATATTTTATTATTTATTTTTATAATTTATTTTAAATTTGTGCAGGTAGAAATGGCAATTCAACCTCGCTTGAGGATTCCTATAGATGAGCACTTTCACGCAGAGACGTGTTGTCTGGCGAGATTTGCGGTGCTAGACCAAATACGAGGTAAATTAAGTGAGACACAATTAGGTATGTTTAGGCCATTTGTTAGACATAAATAGTTTACATCATTCACCTATTTTAATTCATTATATGATGTTGTATGAGATAGATGTAGGTGGTGACCCAAACGAGATGTGATTTTTAGTTGGTAGCCAGATGGTCCGGTTTTCACGGGTTGAGTTTGGGTTGATAACCGGACTTAGGTGTGGGCATTTTCCTAATTTACATTTGGAGGATAGTTCTCGTCTTAGGGATATGATCTTTGGGGATAGAGATGTCATCACCCTAGACGATCTAGATTTAATATTTGATGTATTAGATTTTTCATCTCTTTCGGATGTAGATGTTGTTAGATTATCCCTTTTTTACTTAGTTGAGAGGTTTTTATTTGGGAGGGACGGTAGATCATATGTCGATTTGTGGGTATTAGACATTTTAGAGGATTTAGAGGAGTTTAATAGATATCCATGGGGATCTGCCGCCCATCTATACGTCATGCAATCTTTGCGCCGATCCATTGCCATCCAGCACGGTAAATACAGGAGCACTGCCACACGATTGGCAGCTAGTGGACGGCAATTTAAGGGCAAATATAACATCAGCGGGATGGCGATTGCATTTCAGGTATTAATTACAAACTAAATGTAATTGTTTAAAGTATTTTTGGTTTTCTAATGCTATAACTTATGCCATGCAGGTGTAGATTTACGAGAGTATTCCTAGCCTGCAGCAGAGGTTTGCTTCTATTGTACGTGATGGCATCCCGCGCATCATCCGCTGGAAGAACGTGAAGCGGAGTTTGACCGTTGCGATGTTGCAACGGTATTTGTTTGCATCGGAGATGCTTCACGTAGTTCCTTCCCTACAGCCTGACGGTGTAGAGCTGAAATTGCCTCATGTGGTTGAATTGATGGAGATTATTCAACCACAAGGTGCGTACGGGGGTAACGTGCTAACGAAATCGAGTTATGTGCAGGTACGCTTCACAGTTGTGTTGATGTTTTGATAATAAGTGTTATACCTTGTATATTTGTCTAACATATGTTTTTCCTATGTTTCAGCGTCAGTCTTCTCCTGCGAGGTCTCATCATTCGCCAGCAGCCTCACATCACTCAAGAGCTGCCTCACATCATTCCCCACCTACATCGCATCATCGTTCGCCAGTCATGTCCCATCACTCAGCGAGTTTCGGGCATCATCGATCACAAATACTGGCACAATATCCGGTGAGGTCATCATCACCGGTCAGGTCATCATCGCCGCCTCCATTTCATTATTCACCCGCCGGACCAGCATACGATCATGAGGAGTTTAGAAGATTTGTCGAAGATCGGTTCAACTCCTTAGATTCAGAGGTCCACTACATGCGGCAGGACATCATGTATATACGAGATGATGTCGATAGAATAGAGCGTGGCATCCGCAATGACATGCAGCGAATAGAACGTGAAGTTGTGGATCGGGTCGATCAGCTATCAGCAGATCTGAAGGCATGGATGGCATTAAGTGCCCATCAACAACCACATGTTAGTTTATTTACTCTATCATATACACTATTCTTTATGTTTTATTGCTATAACTTTATTACGTTGTTACTGCAGCGTTCCAGAGATGCTGAAGCGAGCCCATCATCTAGCATGCCATCTGACGGTGACATCATAATGTCAGAATCTAAGCGCGAAAGTGATGTTGGTTGTAGCCGGTACGGACGGGTTTACAGGCGCGGCCCGCAAGAAAGAAGCCCGTACACGAACCCAGATAAGCGGTCGCGCACAATCCAACCGAACAGGGAATTGCCACAATATCCACCAGATACTGTGATAAACCCTATTGGCCCGTATGATGAGAGTGTCCACGCTGCGTATATGAGTTGGCTGGATCAACCGGATGCGACCATTGAGACGCGGACATGCACTATCACGCCCAGATGGATGCGTGCTATTTCATCTGTGAATTCTGAATTAGAAGATACTGTAAGTTATCTGCCCACCAATTTGGTCATTAGTTGGTAATATACAAATATGAGATCTAAAATTCGCTTTTTGTTTAATGCAGCACATTCTTGAGTATTGTTATTTGTTGGGGCATCGACAGCTGGCGTTACCCAACAGTGTTCGCCAGGATGTTACCATCGCACATGCTCACCTATATGTGCGTATGAATTCCTAACTTCCCTACGATTTATTTTAATACACCTATCTACTTACTCGGTTCCTAATCCTCGCTGTTTAACTTTGCAGACCCAATTGTTTTACAAATGGCGACGCAGGAATGATGGGCCCCCCGACTACTCCGACCTTGAGATACACATCCGAGGTGATCGATTGGGTATCTACAAGCCTTGGAAGACGGTGGATTATGTCTTACTACCTGCGCTAATTTGTGGAGATCATTGGGTGGCAATGTTGGTGGACTTGGTGAGACATTGCATAACAGTGTACGATTCCTCCCCCAGAGGACATTCAAGTACCGAGCTGCGTGACGCGATGAAGCCCATTTGCATGCTACTCCCGATGGCACTATGCAGCCTAGGATTTTGGGAAGAGCGACCTGACTGCACAAACACAAAGATGTCGTTCCAGTCTCGTAAGGCTCAAGGTATACCGACTCAACATGTTAATAGTGGGGATTGTGGTATTTTCGTTTGTAAATATGTAGAATATGTTATGCTAGGCCGTCCATGGGATTTCACCGCAGATCACGGCCAATTTTTTAGAATTAAAATTGCATTAGACCTGTTTATAGGTCGAATACATTGATGTTGTACTTTTTCATTATTTATGTAAATAAATTATTGCTTTGAACTTCAAATTTATGTATGTGGATATTTATTGTTGTGTACGTTTGTTGTGATTGTATTGTTTGTGGGTTGCAGTTGGTGGTGTTGGGTTGCAAGTGGTGGGTGTTGTTACTACAGTTTTTGTTGTAGTGTTGTTCGATTGCTGTGGAGAGGTACATGAGTTGCGAAGTTTTTTCTGTCATGCTGTTGCATTGACTTGTAAGTTGGTGGGTGTTGCAACAAAGTTGTTGTAGTTGTGTCGCTGATGTAAAAACAATGTTGTTTGCGTTGATTTGATTATGTGTTGATCATTGGGCGAAATTTTCTTTTGGTTTAATTGTTTCTTCTGATGCATTGATCAGGGTTGGTGTGTTATGCGATGTTGGTCAAACTGAATGGCAATCGTGTCTGAACACAACATAATATGTGCTTCATCAGCAATAAAGTAAACAATCATCATACAACAAGATATGGTGCAGAAAATATATATCTAATTGACAATTCATAATCACAAACTGAAGTTGACAATGACCATATATAAACAGTGGCAAAAAGATTATACATAAGTGAACAAATCGTGTATAGCAAAAACTAAATTAACCATCTTAGGTGTCCCCCAAGTTCAAGGGGTTTTTACAAGTTGCGCGATTGTGCCCACGCTGCTTACACCGAGAACACCTCCGAACAGCCACTTCTTCACCAGAAGATGGGATGCGTGTATTCCGAGGTCGACCGGATGGGAGACGACCTATAGGTGGTTTGACAATGGTGGCCCGAATATCGCTGGGGACTTGCCAAAAGATAGGATCACCAACAGGATGAATCTCGGCTGCATACGCAGCCAATAGTGTACTGTTGTGATAATATTTGGAGCAAAATTCTCCATACCTACCCCTGACGAATCTAATAGCTGCCATCGCGTGAGCACACAGTAGTTGTTATAGGTTGAAGCGTCTGCACTGGCATGTCTTCGCGTTAAGATCAACTATTGCAATTTTGCCACGACCCCTAACTTCGAACTCATAGTGCGAAACAGGATAAACATTCAGAGTTAGCGACAATGATTCCTCCATTTTAACTTTTGCGGACGCTGCATCAGTTAATGTGTTATCGTCGTGTTTAGCAGCTTCTTCTCTCCTTTCATAAAACCACCGCTGCAACACTGAACGTATCCAATCAGCTAAGGCCATGATGGGCAGAGTACGTGCATCCTTCAACAATGCATTTAGACTTTCGGCAATGTTTGTGGTCATTATGTCGTAGCGCCGAAGGGGAAAATGACATCTTGCCCAACGATGAAATCCTACATCATTTTCCAAATAGTTTATAGCATCGTTGTGAACCGACCGCATCTTTTCCAGGTGCTTTTCAAATTCAGTAAACACAAATGCCTTAGCTGCTTGGTAGAAACCCATGAGAAAAGCATCCTTTTTGCGATCTTTAAACTTGAACTTTGTTTTAAGGTTCCCTTCAATATGATATGCACAAAACCCATGGTATGCTTCAGGGAAGACTGTTCTTAAACCTTTAATAATACTGTCGTGGCGATCAGAGACAAACACAAGATCTTCAATCGGCCCAAGCGCTTTCTCGTAGCTTCGTTAAAAACCATTCCCACGAAGCATCGTTTTCTGAGTCCCCAACTCCGAATGCGACAGGATAGATTTGATCATTGCCATCAAGAGCAGCCGCAACAAACATGGTGCCTCGATACATGCCCTTTAGGAATGTTCCATCAACCGCGATCACAGGACGAATTGCGTACGAAAACCGCTCAAACAAACTCCAAGTGCCATGAAGAAGTACAAGAAGTTTGCATCATCATCAGTTTCTATATGCGTGATCGTGCCTGGATTCCTTTCTTCAAGTACGTAACAAAATTGTGGTAACAAGTTGAATGATTCAGCTGGGTCCCCGCACGCTAATTTCAGTGCTTCTTCTCGTGCTAGCCACGCTTTGCGGTAAGATACCCGGACTCCAAACTCTCGATGTATGTCATCACGAATATTGTTTGGAGTATAAATCCTGCTAGGGTCTTGAAATTTGTCAACAACATATTCACCAATAAATCGACTAGTGGCTTGGCGGTGGCTTGGATTTAGTTGGTCGCTTCTACAAGTATGGTCGGTTTCAACCCGCTTAACACACCAATATCCACCTTCCCCATCTGTATTTGTTGCTCGCATTCGCCATTTGCAGCCGTCAACAACACATCTAACCTCAAATCGATCTGTTGTTGACTTTGCAACTCGAAACTGAAAATTATTCCCTCAATGCCAATACACCCAATGCATCTCGTAACTCCTTTGAATTGAAAAGTTGTCCAACATCTATGAAGTTACCTGTAGACACGGACATTGCATCCTCGCCTGAAGAAAATGATGGTGGAATAAGTGGCACACAACGACCACTGTGTGGAAGACTTAAAGGACCAGCCATGTCACCACCAACCCTCGTAGATGTGCCACTTTCGCGAGCTTGCTGACTCAAGTTCCCAATTGGGTAAGTATCGCCAGCCTCGTAATCATTCCTCCACGTATGAGGTGGCATTTCATTAGCCATGTCAACACCTTCATCTTGCACAAATGTTGGAGCCTGAAAGAACTCGTGTCCATGCTCTTCATTTATTGGGCAAAACTCATATTCGCTATGGCTAACTGAAGCTCCACGCTGTATTGGTGAAGCATGTATGGGATTTGTATAATATTGACCATAGTCGAACTGGTTACTATCCCAAGAAGATACAACTGGTTGTGTAGAAACCTCTGCATCACAAAGCTGGCACGTTACTTTCAGGAACTCTGGGCTCACTAGGAACAACTTGCTCTGTAGAGCAATAAAGTATGGAAAGATCTTTATTCCATTCCGGCCTAATACTATCCATAAAAGCGGATACAGTATAATCGTCATCAATATCAACATATATCCAAGACCCTGTCTCTGCATCTTTGAAACCAGTTTTCAGTTGAATGTTAAATTCTGTTGGATTAATTCTAGTACGCTCGTATATTACGGTCAATAATTCACGGTACTTAATATCTTTTCCAACATATATAAGTCGGACCCTTTCACCGTGGTATTTTTCTGAACCGTCAGATAATGTAATCCATGATCCTCCATAGCGAACACCGACAACTGTCATTTCAGCCATATACCTAAAAATTAATAGACAAACATTAATTAATATTATATTTATAACATTTATAAATTTTTTTAATGAATCGATATTTCTAATAGGGAAATTAATGACTCAAAAATTATAACCTTCGGTCCCCGGAGACCCGGCGAAATTTGCACCCTGACCTAGGTCTACCGGGACCTGGGGCGAAAATGACCCTAGGTCCGCGCGAGGACCCAGGGCAAAAATTAAGCATCACGCGCCACCGTTTTCCCTTTCCCTCCTCTATCTTCTACATTTTTTCAGCCAAACACATCGAAAATGCCCTATTTACTATATTTTACACTATCTACTCTCTTACTTCTCTACTATTTTGTCAACATTTTCAAAAACAACAAGAAAGAAATGAATTATTACATCAAAAACGTAATTTTATATAATTATATAATATGACTTCTAAACACACAAATAAAGTAAAATTCTATGCAATATCTTTGTATTCATCTTTTTTTTTATATGCCGTGAAAGACGAAATTTGCAATTGATTGGCAAAGCAATGGTGACGATATGAGAAGAAGATGAGTGACGAAATGGGAAAAGAAAATGGGAAAATGTTTTTTTTACTTTTTGGTTATTTTAAGGGTAAAAATGAAATTATATTTTAGAGTTTGGGGGCAAAATGGTTAAAAATGGTTAATTTAGTAAGAATGAATTAAGGTTGGTCATAAATATAAAAAGGGATAAAAATAAGGTTATTTTCAAAAATTTTCCTTTATACTTTAAAGAAAAAGAAGAAATTAACTCATTGAACTCGCACCTATGAACTACTGTTATTACTGATCAGTTTGTGCATCCGACGTCGTTTTTTCGCCTTAAGACACAAATTTTAAGGCCAGGCCAAACTATGCTTTTAAAGCACATTCGATCTGGAGCACAAGTACCCGCTTCTCTTCCATTTTTGCCCTTTTTTTAAATTTCAATTACTACAATTGGACTTTTTAGCAAGTATTTTATTGTAATTTGTAAAAAGTAAAACAAAATTTTTGAAAATTAAAAGACAGGACGAATAATTTATGGCAAAGATAACAGCGTGAGTTCATATTATATAAAGTTGGTATTAAAAGAGTTGTGTATAAAATAAAATAATGTAAAATTCATATTGCCACATAAATGATTGAATAATTTTATGATTTATACGACAAGCAATTTAAACACGAGCTAATTGTTTACTAAATTCTACAATTTGGTAAAACTTTTAATCTATAGCATCTTCATTTGCTACGCTTGTTTTCAAAAAATTATTGTACAATTAAATTTCTTGAGGTTACAACCATTAAATTCAGTAAGGAATGAGTGAAGGGTTGGTGTGGGAGACAGCTCATTTGAAGAGCTCACTTCCCCCGGTGTTACACCACCTATTTCTTGACCAAATTCAGAATGCAAAAGCCCAACTTCTCTCTGTTGAATCCGTTCAATCTCCTCCACCAAGGCATGGACGGCTTTCTGGGACTAATATTTAACACATTGCAATGCCAAACTAAATTTGGGTATGAGTTTGACTGATGTCTGTCATTTGCTTCATGTCTACTGATCAACTCTAATAGCAAGACTCCAAAATTGTACACATTGCTTCCTGTTGAAAAATTTTCCGATGCATTTAACCTCAGATGAAAATTATAATAATTTTCATAGATTTATGGCAAATTTAAATTTGATGCATTTAACCTTTACAAGACAATTTAAATTTGATTGATGAAAATTCAACTTTTAAACTTATGACAAACAATCGCTTAAATACTAATTGTGATCGTATCCTTTCATAGATTAGTTAACTAATAATTTAAAGGTATGTTTATCGACTCAAGATGATATCAGCAGCACATGGCCACGATTGGCAGTTGGCAGACGATTCCAAAATGTAGCCAAGTATTTCTAAAATTTAATAAAGTAGGGTTGACCACTGTGGGGGCCAACCTTGCATTGGTTAGTCTGCATTATTTGTAACAAATAATGCAGACTAGGAGGTAGCCAAACACAAGTTAAACTTTGCTTTCAATGCCAACAGTGCCATTTAATGCAATCAAATGCTGTCTTCCTTAGGCGCCAATATGACAATTAATAAATATTAGTAACAACAAATACATAATGACATAAATTACAATATCTAATAGTAAATTAGACCAAGGTAAAGAAGAGATGCCAGCAACTTGCAATTACAGTTATAGCAGTGACCAAGGACACAACCAAGACAGGGACAACAAAATTATTTTTGTTGTAGAAGACAACACATTTTTACTTTAATTAAAAGATTATATGTACAAGTTGTTTTAGGGTTATCTTGTTTGCTTCTCTAAGTGTATACGAGGACACATACTTTGTAAGCCTTTGTGATGACATACAAAGAGCATTCTCTAAACTCTTCGACTATCTTTCTTCGAAAAACAAGTTGGTATCCGAGCCATTTATCCTTCAGTGGCTTCGAACAATAATACTTAACCATTAAACACTGCATCAATGAATCACACCAACATCTTACTAATCTTTACGACACTTATCAAGCTCACCTACTCCAAGTATCCCTTATGGAAGACATTACTCTTGCTTGGGTTTCGAGCAAGCAACGTTGAATACCTCATTCATAGATCAAGATCAAAATATCCCCACAACAAATAACGTAAAAACTTGTTTTGGCAGATGCAATGCAAAACCTTAATGAGCTGGTTACTCCCCTCAACGACAAAAGAAATCCTTGGATCAATCATAGAGTGTAGAAACTCTAATGCACTGTAGGCAATCCTGGATAAGCTTTTCACTACACAAATCACCACAATGTCAATGCAACTAAGGGTTAACATCCAAAAGATTAGGAGAGAAGGCATGTAAATGAATGGCAATTATGTCAAAATGAAATCACTAGTTGAAACGTTTAGGGTTGCAAGCAATGGAGCAATTGACAATGAGCTAGTTTTATTCCTAATGAACAGTTTAGGCCTAGAATATGAACAGTATTATTCATATATCTATATATTTGAATTATAAAACAGGCATGCATCCTTGAATATGTACGAATGCATACAATTTTATTTCCTGTATTGTTGAATATTGATTTTCTTTAATTGTATTGACTAAATTGTTGGGAATTTTTGTTCTTCTTTGTAGCTCTTTTTTTAATTAGAATCCTTGGAACCAAATTTCATTTTTCCCAATTTGGAAACATTATTTGATCAAGTCTATAGTCATTTTTTTTATCATTTCAACCTTTCGTAGCTGTTAACTTTGTAATATCTATTTTGTTCCATAAAACATACTTGATGCATGTAGTTGGGAGTCAGGAGTTGCTTAAGTGTGCACAGGTATGTCTTTTAAGTGCTTCAAGACTAGATTGATGCCGATGCTTGCCAGCTCTACTTCAAATTTTAAATAAGTGATTCCAGAGTAGAACACAAGTGTTTGGATCGTATGCTTCTTAATTAGCTTAGCAAGTGCTTGCTTTGTAAGCGCACATTTTGAAAATCTATGTTCTACCAAGTATGTTAATTTGGAAGGTCAATGACCAAAATAAAGCACTTTCTTTGTTACTACTTGCTTGTATGGCTTTTCATCACTACTGCTTGGCTGGTGAGCGAAACTAATATATGATAACTTATGGTTCTTGTAGTTAGTTATTTTTCGTTGGTAAAGTTTTCACTAAACAATTTTTTTGTCTTTGTAATTTCTTGGTTCCTGTAGTTTTCGCCCAAGTTTTACTGCCACAAGCCATATCTTGATGGCAGTTTGTTTTCATGACGAAACATATCTTTCTTCTAGGACCTACAGTATTGTGTCTCCCACTGCTCTATTCTCGAATATTCGTTTCATTTCCTCATTTACCGCATACAGCCAAGTTGACACATTAATCAACTGAAGACAATAATCACTTAAATTGTGACACTGTCATACAACTAACCACAAATAAAATCATAGATACATTCCGTAACCCATACTAGAAATTAGAAAAAAGAAAAAAGCTATAAGAAATTATTGGAATACAGAAGAGAGAAGAAGTAAGGTTTACTCTTTAAGTTTCATGAAGCTGGTATCAAGCATTTGGTTGAACAGAATTTGCTCGATTCACATTAGCTTGATGTGTGATCACTACATGGTAGGCGCCCACTGCCAGGACAACCAATGCAAAACCAACCACAATGCCGGCAATGGCGCCAGCAGTAAGTCTACTTCCACTCCTCTGGGATGGTGGTACTTTGCTTTCATACGCTTGAGTAGCTTCAACTTGAGCAGCAAGAGGAAATGCAGAACATTTTGATGAAGCACAAGGGTCTTTGGTTTCGGGTTCTTGCTTTTTCGGATGGAGGAACTCAACTGATGACGTTGGGAATGTCACAGGATTTTCATTAGTAAGGCCATGAGGAGCTCTGTCTTGAGCTCTGGCAATAAAGAAATGGCTAGAGAAGAAAAGAAGAGCAAAAGGGAAGCTATTTGACTCATGCTGCTGCTTTGCTTCACTAAATGACTAACTTTAAGCTGAAGGCATAAAGTGATTTTGCAGTGTAAATATTTGGGTGGCTTGGAGTGACATGTATAGTGTCTTGGGATATGGTTGTTGCTTGGGATTGAATTTCGGTCGTGAAAAAGATATTTAGAAAGTGAGAACAAATTGATGAGAATGAACTCTCTCCTACCTTGGAGCGACACTGGTGGACTCTCCAAATTGCCTTTATTAAAGTTAAACTAGGCTATCTAGCTAGGCATATGATCCTTTGCCAAGATGTATTTCATTTTCAAAGGATTCAAGGTTCATTTTATTTGTTTTCAAGCAATGATTCTAGTTTCAAATGCATATCTCGATCAATAGTTATTGTTCCTATAACCTGAAATCTTGTATACTCATTTTTACCTACTGTATCCACATTAGTGATTATAATTATAGGGACATAATTGTCATTCAGGTTTTAATAAGCTGATTTATAATTTTGGTCTTGAAATCATGTTTTCTCTTTTACTTGAGTGACTTGTGAAAGTGCCAAGAGTGCTAGGCTCCTCTCATTCGTAGCCCTCATTGGTTCATTAATAATTTACTTAAGTAAATCCCTTTATTTATGATTATTAATATGTATTTACAAACATATTTGCAACTGGTGAATGGATAGGGAAATATTAATTAGCAATGATGTTTCCTGAAACAAAATATTACCCATCTATTAAAAAATGAGTAGAAAATCATACACTTATTAATCTCATCATTTACATAAATATAATTGTATTACAATTGTATGAACTAGGAACAAACCCGTGATTAATTAGTGCATAATCTAATGCTAAATGAATGAGTTGGGTAATTATCTTTTTTCATACTTTGCATGTGGAAAAAGTGATGGAAGCATGAGACTTTTCTTAACTTGGAGTACGAGCAAAGACTAAATGTGTTAGAAGAACACGTGTTGATGAAATGAAATTATATTGTGGGGCCGAGTCACCCGCATCTGAATATAATTGCAGGATAGGTCAGGCAGTGTCGAGCATGCACGCTATGCTATAACTGAAACCAATGCTTCCTGCTGCTTTGATTCCATCCCTCATCCCCGCGCTCTTAATAATAAAATCATGCAAACTCTTCACGCCAGTTTTCTCGTACCCTTGGCTAGCTTAGTTTGTGAGATGTGGTGCTGACATCTCTACGCCTCTTTTGATGTCAGGCCCATTAAACATTTGCACAAGATACTTGTTTTGTTTTAAATTAATGTGTTTTAGGGCTTCACATGTTTTGGAATAGCACCTCCCAAGTCACAAGACTTGTTCATCTGTAATAAGATTTACTGATTTCCTGGTATTTAACATGAGCTCTTCTGGAAGTATGTCTACCCTGATCAATTTTTGGGACAGAGAATCAGAAACTAAAAGTTGGTTCAAATATAGTGGTGATAACATGTGTACAAGTCTGAAGTATTCGGACTTGTGGGTGAGGGGATATGTGCCTGAAAATTGGTCATGGGCCAAGAAATCAGCTCAAGCATCAGACTCAAACTCAATTTTCTTGGACAAACGACCTTGTTAATTTCCGCCAATAGTAAGGTTTTGGATGAAGGTTGGTTTTGTCAAAAGCTGCTTTCAGTCAATAGAATCACTTTTTTGAATAAGAAGTTTTTACAAAAATATTCAAAGACAATAGCATATATATATATATATATATATATATATGTATGTAAAGTCTCAGCAGCCGATGTCAGCAGATGTGTCTATGTTTGGATGTTTGCTTGTAAAGATTCAAAATTATGTTTATCTCTAGTTCCATAGCCCTGACATGGCTAGCTAGACTCTTAAATGGTAACCGAAGTTCGTTGGTGCATAATATTTCCACTAGTCAGATGGCCCACGCACCGTTCATAAAATCAGAAACGAATATTGAGGTGAGGAAATTGGGAGCTGGTTAATGAAGAATCTCAATTCCCAAGGACTCTTCAGGATTTTGGTATATCAATTCCACTGCTAAAAGAACTTCTCTTAATTTGAAGGATACGGAACTAATTAGAAGAATTGACATGGAAATTATTGAATAAGGATATTTTTAAATGTTTATTTATCGGATGCTAATCTTTTCATTTGGTCAAATTGGTAAATTCATCACCTAAATTTCTAATTTGAGACTCAAAATGACGAGAAAGAGAAAAGGGTGTCAAATCACTCTAGGGTGTTCTTCCATATTGGAGACATAACAGTACAACCATGTTCATCGAATTTGATGGGTTGGAATATTATTTTAGATGCCCACAGAATTATTCCCAGGTTAAGATGGGAAGAGTAGCATCAATCAAATATCAATTAGCCAAAACAAACATCTCTATCGCAAAACAGGCTAAATGACAGAAAAACCCTACCTTCTCCATTAATTTAAGCCCAAATGCATCATCAAACAGATGAAACATCACCTACTGAGCTCTAGATAATGAACTGGATGCCACAAGATAATGTTAATTAATTCACTAATTATCTCATCTTTGAAATTAAAGAAAGCAAAATCACCCCCACCTTAAAAAAGCAAGGAATCTCTATGGCTCTCTATCCACCAAACTTGTTTTCTTTTTATTGCTTTCTCTTTCTTGACATTTTGTCCTCAAGCACCTTCTATATTGTTCGATAAAAGAATCGATTGCATCATTTCACTTCTAATAAGCGGCACCACAATAGCCAATTCATCTGGTCTCATATGGGTTATTTGTTTTCATATTATTTTAATTTATGGTGATAAGTATTAGCAACTGATGAATGCCCCCAAGTAATAGTTTTATAATAATAGATTGAGTATTAGAATGCCCAGAATGAGGTCATGTTTCATTAATTAACATGGGAAATTCTGCACACAGAATTGAAACTCCTAGAACTCTTGGGAGAAGAAAGGAGAGGTTATATATTATTTTCATTCCTCAAGGTGATGATTAGGTATAACAGTCTTAATTAATTCGCGCATTTAGAGATGATTTAGGGTTATAAATTGAAACTCTGTTTGATGTAAAGTACCCTAATCCTAGTTGGGAGGTTATTAAGAGCAGTTTTGCCTGTCAATTATCATGATCATCCTTTATCTTTATTCAGTGACGAGCAGGTTTAGTTAGTTAATAACTTTCCAAGTAAAAGCAGTCATCATAATAATGTAGCATAACAGATGATTACTACAGTAAAAGGAAGACATTTTGTTTACTGAAGTTGGGAAAAGAAATTAACAGCATCAATAATACACCACCAGCTACTTATAAATAAAGAAAAAAGACGAGCAAGGTGAGAGAAAATAGGATAAGGAAAACACCACCAACACTTGAATAATAAGCACACCCAATGCAAATAAAGAAAAAGGGATACAAAATACACCCTTACACAGAGATAGATAGGCATAGGCATAGCAATAGGAATTGGCACAATGTTTATCTACAATTCAACGGTCCTCTATTTCATCGCTCGAATCCATTAAAGGGCAAGAGAGATGGTTTCAAGGATCCTCATGACAGACTTCGCAATCCTGATTCTCTTATTCCTTTTGTAAAACACCGTCGTCGTCGTCATCAACTTGCTATGCAGAAGCTCAAGCATTGCTCCTGAATGATCCAAGAGCCTTGATTGCTGCTGCCCTCAGAATGTATTGGTGGTATAATGCAGCACCGAAAGCTCCAACGAATGGTCCAACCCAGAAAATCCACTGCACATTAATTAACACGTACGTTTATAATATTAGATAAGATGATCACAGGCTTATATCATTTGTTTAATTAAAAGAAAATATAAAAGCAGAGAGCGCATGTAATTACTTGGTCATCCCAGGCTTTCTCTTTATTGTAGATGACAGCAGCTCCAAAACTCCTAGCTGGATTGATACCGGTGCCGGTGATGGGGATGGTGGCAAGGTGAACCATGAACACAGCAAACCCAATGGGGAGTGGTGCCAAGACCTTGATTCGGGAAACAAACAAAGAAGATCAATAGTCATTTAAATTACCATGTAAAGTTAACCCCAGAAACTTCATATTTAAAGATCTTAATTTGTATAGTCTCCCCCAAAATTAATTAACAACCCAAATCATCAAGAAAAAGCCA
The DNA here is from genome assembly GCA_019650275.1 of Xylocarpus granatum. NCBI lineage: Eukaryota > Viridiplantae > Streptophyta > Magnoliopsida > Sapindales > Meliaceae > Xylocarpus > Xylocarpus granatum. The sequence goes on along the minus strand of BNST01001611.1, from coordinate 10,932 downwards.
TACCTAAACGAAAAGATGACATAATTAAGGGATAGAATCAGCTACTTACAGGAACATGAGAGTCTCTTGCGTTCCTCTTGGGATCAGTGGCAGAGAAAACTGTGTAGACAAGAACAAAGGTGCCGATGATCTCAGCACCCAATCCAGTGCCCTTGTTGTAACCATCGGCGAGCTCATTGGCACCACCCCCATACCTGTTGTAGTATGATTTTTGGAAAGCTTTGACCAAACCGCAGCCGCAGATTGCACCCAAGCACTGTGCTACCATGTACAATAATGCCCGGATGAGTGACACCTTGCGTGCCAAGAATAGACCGAAGGTCACAGCTGGGTTAATGTGTCCACCTGTGTGCAGTAGAAATATTGTATATCATCAGTGAAGTGAAAGAAGTGAACTTGGAAGCCTAGCATTTAGCCCACCGCATAACCGTTGAAGACTTAAAATATGCTTAATCTTCTGTTTGGATGCTCAGAAAGTGTGAGAATAGGAACAGTTTTGCTGTCAAAGTACAGTTTCCATTATCGTATTTTTCACAAAGGACAAGATACTCTGAGAAGATACTGTAGGCACAGGCTTGAACATATATTTTTATTTATTTTTTCTTCTCTTTCCTTTCATTTTCTCAGTAACCAAACAAAATCATTGATTTTGAGTTAGGAGAGAAAACTCACCAGAAATACCAGCAGTGCAGTAAACAAGAATGAAAATCATGCCACCGAAGGCCCAAGCAATACCAAGGATTCCAACGCCATCACACTCGTCGGTACTCTTGGCAGTCTGACTTTTGTAGCCGATCACAGTCAAGACTGTAACGTAAAGGAAGAGAAGCGTAGCAATGAACTCAGCTATAAGTGCTCTGTAAAAGGACCATTTTCCGAGCTCCTCAAAATCGATCAAGGGTGCAGGAGGTGGGTCATGGTAATCCTTGGCTGAGAATTCTCCCTGTTCGGTCACTTCAATGTCTTTCCCCATTAAGAATCTCTGCAAGTACTTTCAAAGAGGGAGAGGTGGATAAAAGGAAATGTTTGCCCTGATGAGTTACAGCGAAACGTGCAGGCGGAGAATTATTTGGAGAGTGGGGGCTATTTATCAACGGAAAGGAGAGAGAGTGTGCGTGCGCGCAATGACATAATATTTGGATAAATATTAGCCGTCCATAACCTTTGATTTTGATTTTCCATTTTGTACTAAGGTCCCACCACTTAGCCACCTCAACGTCTCTAGTAAGTCTCTTTGTATCTCTCTTTGGTCTAAAATTTTTGCTTTGTCCATACAAGTAATGAAAGTTCTAGAGTTCCTGATCATGCATAGAAAGCAGCAGAATTTTGAGTACAGTTTTGGCAACACACATATGAGCTACATGAGTTAACAAGATTGAAGAAAAATCAAAAATTGTAACTTGAATTAGCATGGTATATTGTAATATGAATTGAATTGTTCATATACAGTAATGAAAGTTGCCAAAATTTCTTATGTATAAATTGCAGCAAATACCGAGCATGGTCTTGGTAACCCACTCAGCCCAACTGCAAATTAAAACTTCATGAATTGAATATTGTTGTATATGTAGTATGATCAACCAATTTAATGAGAAAGAGAAATTAATGTATATTTTGAACCTTACCTTGATGTCTATAAACTTCCATTAAGTTGGATACAAGTTCTCTGACCACGTCTTTCCAGCAAGAGAACTTGTGACGTTCGTTGGAGATCATCAAGGCAATATTTTAAATTCAATTGATTTACATAAATAAACCCTAAAAGTTCTTCCCAATAACTTGAGCCCCCAACCAAAAGCTTAAAGCAAACAATTATCTTATGTTATCCCTGGATTTAAATATATTGGAGAAACGTAAACCCCGATTCCACCATTATTAATAATAACAAAGCCAAGCATTATTTGTTGTCATATTTGTTGGCCGATGACAGCCTGCCAGGCTAACTTATCTGTAACAATAACCCAACATTAAATTATGTTGGTAGTTATGGCCCCTCTGCAATTATGAAGATTAGCATGGCTAGGCTAGGTGTGACTGTAAAGCAAGTATGTATCATTTTTCCAGCAGCCCAACTCAAGTTTTAGATTCCAAGCTGTAATGTTATTTTTCTCTTCTGATTTCCACAATCTTCTTGGCGATTACAGAAGCATGCAATGCAATATTAATAGTTGGTGAAATGCAAACATTTTTTCTGTATATCGTGTTGTCATTCCATTTCACTGCAATATATATCTGAAAAGTTTTTGATTCCAGGCAAAGGATATTTGTTGTTATATGTTCAGGTCACTTACCAAAATTTCCCTAGTGTAACAAGTGCTTTTGCTTTCGTAAAAAGTGATTTCAAATAATAAAAATGCTTTCTATGAAAGCACTTTTTAAATTATTTTGGAGGCAATTAGTTTGTTCCAAGTAATCTCAGCAACATAGAGTTGGTCCTTGCACAAGAATAAGGTGGCCTGACCTGAGCATAATTAACTGAATATTTATACAGTTTCATAATATTAATCCGTATTTAATTAATCAGTAGTCAAAAGTAATAAAACCAAACATTTAACCCCAAAAAAATTGTATTAAAAAAAAACTTTATGTTATAATATAACCGACCAACCTCACATTGCAGAACACCTGTGTACAATGTGAAATGTAGATTTAAAAAGTGAACCGACCGCCACCGCCGTCTCCTTCACTCTCGGCCACCGTCAAATTACATTCCCAAACGCTCACTCAAAAACAACATTAATCAAAGCCAGTTATTCCAATCGATGTCTTAATCAATGAACTAATTAAACCTTTTTTTCTCTGGTTTGATTTGGTTCTTCTTGTGGCTGGGAGCCCCCTAGCTCTTGCTGGTTTCACGTATGGCTGGAAAAGAGCCACATGTCAGGCCGTCAATCATCGGTAGAAAATTTTTTATGATGCAATTTTAGAACGTAGTATGTAATTAATTAATTTATTAATAATGAAAATGGTGACATGTTGATGTCTTGGAGGGAGGCCGGTGGCGTTTTTCTTCTTTTAAAATTTCACATATAAATGGTGACATGTCACAGATAATGAATAATGAATATAGAAGAGAAATTTAAGAGCAACTCTAGTTATATTAAGGATGTATCAATACATTTATCGACAGTGGACAAACTAACTTCTGAAGTATAAACGAGTGGAGAAATCTTGCTAACAATGGTGCTGAGATTATTTTGAGGATTTATCAACAGTCGACAAACTAACTTCTGAAGTATAAACAAGTGGAGAAATCTTGCTAACTATAGTGTTGAGGTTATTTCGAGGATTTCAGGAGTTTGTTAACTTAGTTCTAATTGATTGAAGAACACCAAATCCTAAAATTGGTTATTGCCCTACCAAAAATGTGAACAGAATTTTGATACAGGGAATTAGATATGCAGGTAAAATTACTGGAGAATAAACCAGTAATGTGAGGATACCAAGAAATATCCTAATTCAACAAACTTGGACACCACACCTCCATGATAACAATTAGATCCCGCGCAAAGCAATCGAAATCATCAGACAAGCTATTCTCACAAGAAATCTTTGAAAATGAGATGTATCATAGACATGATACTTACCAAAGAATTTTACATGGACTCTAACTTAGGCAAGCATTTCTCTACTAGAAACTTACAAAAATGAAATTAATACTTAGTATGGCGTTTGCTAAAGAACTTTTGAAGAGATTGTTATCCCTATCCGTGTTTGTGATAATCTCTAGAACATACAAATCACCTTTTAGATCAAATTAAGAGATCCAAATGTTATGTTTATAAATAAGAAAATGCTGAAATAATTTTACTCAGCTTAACTCAAAAAATAAGTTAATTTCATTTTAAATTTATATCCTACGACATAAAATAGAAAAATAGAACTTAAAAAAAATAAGTAATGATTTTCATTTTACAGTGTTTTGAACAAATTGATTTGTCTACTAAATTTAAAAAAATAATACTTTTTTATTTAAAATCAAAATCAAGACAAATCAAAAAATTTTACCCTTCTTTTTATTTGAATATTTTTTTTAACCTCAAGATGAGGATTCTTATTTTTCCCATCACCCCCAACCACTTATAAACAACACAATGATATTTTTTTTTCTATTTATACTTTACTATTTCCATTTAGACTATAAAAGTGGAAATATAAAATCTTCAGGCGAAACCTACATCAGTTCAGTATGCCTAAATCATTGGTATCCTGATGTACTTGATAAATAGTATTAGGCCTAACATAGCATAGCAGTTGGCAAATTGAGAGGGTCTACTTAAAATCCTAGCATGGAATTTTTCATATCAATTTGAACCAATCTTCTAACCAAACCACTGAATAGGAGGATAGTGAAAAACTTGTCTATAGGGATAAAACTTATGCCTAGATCATAAGGCAAAAGTGATGGTAACCCCCACCTATTTGATTGAAGATCCTACGAACGAAGTTTATAGAGGCAAGAACAAGTCACTCGTCTTATAGTAATATTAATTATTTTGATGAGTCTTCCCTATGATAAGATAGTAGTTATTATAATGAACAAGTGGCTAAGTTTATATTCTTAATATTTTTTGTAGCCTCTTTAGGTGGCGTGTTAAAATTACAGAACACACTAGAAGGAGATTTACCTATATGAGCAAAGAATTGTGTTAATGCTTATAAGACCAAGGCAAGCATCTCTAGAGCATTCATGAAAATCAAGAAGAAACAGGACCATTAAAGTGTCAAACTACAAAACAATATTACAATGTGGCAGTTTAATGCGAATATCTCTTCTTATATTTTACAACAAAAGAACTTTAATTTATAAAAGTTATATGTTTCACCAAGTTCTTCTAAAATACAATTAGATATTCAGTGAGTAATTCATACCTTAAAAGAGCACCATTGAATTCTATAGTTGGTGAAGGCACATTGAGTATGTTGAAATATGTAGGGATTGTTGTGTAGGTGTGTGTGATATTTAAAAATATAAAAATCACCTTTTGAACCAAATTGAGATGTTACAAACTTTGTGTTTGTTAGATGATTGTCAAAATTTTGATTACATATTAAAAAACAAGTGTGACATTTTGAATCCAATATATGATGAATTTATATTGAGAGTTATGAAGAATGAATGTCAGATTTAATATGACAATTGATCTCTTTATAACAACCATAGTTTTTTTCTATAAATAAAGGAGTGTTGGATGCTTCAAGATACAAGCAAGATAATTTTTCTCTTCTCATTTTCTGTCAATTTATTTTTCTTCACCAAATAAAAATTTTATTGTTGTAAACATTGTTATATTTGAGTGTGCATCCATATAACAAGTTAGCCATTGAATCTTAAAGTGCGAACAGCAAATTTTTATCCTTGTTGCAAGAGGAAATATTTCTACCGTTCTTTCAATTTTCAGCTTTGGGTTCTTATTTAATTTTCCTACCGTTCTTTCAATTTTCAGCTGTTGTTTGTTGCTGTTTTTCCCCAGCTGTTTTCCTGCTGCTTCTGTTGCTCTTTTCCTTCTACTTTTCTCTGGTTGTCCAACTGCCGTTTGGCTGCTGGTTTTGCTGCTGTTCCAAGCAATTTTGCAGCTGATATTCTCGCTGTTTCTACTGCAAAATTGTAGTCAATTTAGTGGCTGTTTTGTTCGGTTCCTGTGCATGATTTTGATAATTAAGTCTTGTATCATTGTATCATCCCTAGATATATATATATATATATATATATATATATGTACAAAGAATTCGGCAGCAGAAAGCCCCAAATACGGAGAACACATCAAAATGATAACTGGGGAGTATGGTGCACGCAAAACGTGTAATATTAATATCTGATTCATCGGCTTGATTTGAAGATGTTTTCCTTATTCATTTTTCTTTGTGTGAAATTCATGTGTGTGCCCGTGTATAATACACTCCTCCAGTTTGATGGCAACGTGTTTACACTCACAGAGAATTACTACGCTGATTTATTTGTGGATTTATTATTTATTATTATTTCATGAATTTACCATCGCAGATTAATTTGAAAATAGGCAGGCATGGCAGCAATCACCACAATTGGTAGCAGCAGCAACTGCTACTTGTTATGAACATTTCTGATCCTCTAAGCCAGATTTTGAAAAAGCTTAAAGAATAATTCATTCACTGTTTGGCAATCCAAGAAGCAGAAAGCCCTGTAATGACACACAAATTTTGAAGCTCTTTGGTATTTACATGCGAAAAATAGCAGGGAGATGCAGAGAAAGAAAAACAGATCAAAGCAAAGCCAACAATCTATACTGAATTTGATACGTTCCCATCAATATACACAAAGACTTACAATAAGATCATAATAAGATGGTATTACTATACAATCTTCAGTATTTTTTTATTAATTTATAATCTCTTCCCAGGAAATTGCATCGCTCTGTACATGCACGTCGACCAGTTCTCTGTTTCGATCCGAGGGACGGAAACTGCACCTACGTATATAAAGCAAATTAAACCATTACTCATCATTGTCATTGTCATCATATTCTTCCTCTCTGTCTTCATTGATTGTCTCTAGTTTAGGAGAATTACGGTAGTTTGCAGACTTCCATGGGAAAGCAAGAACCAATGGCGCGGCCTCAAGGCTGAGTTTCCTCGAATGTGTATATTCACATGCCATTATCAAAAGTGAAATATTGGAACCAGACCTATGATGTTAATGCAAGGAAGGAGTAGACGATTTCCAAAATGACGTCTCTCTTTCCTCTCGCTGGTTTCAGCTGAGAGAACGATAATAGAAGTGTCGATGAGATAGCAGAGGCGAAGCAGCGTTTTATATAGAGTCTGCAACGTCTCAAATAAACAGCAAAAGCCATGAGAAAATAACGGGGAAACTCTGGTTTTATTAAAGAAGACATGGAATAAAGACAAAAGATAAAAAAAAGAAACCAACTTCTACAAAATGAGCGGTGGAAACGGACTTTGTTAACAATAGCACTTGGCTTGGCTTGATGGTGTCCGCAAATTAACAAGATGTTCAGTTATATTATTTGAGGTTTTCAGAAAGCATCTGTTAGATCAAATTAAGGAAAACCAAATCACGGAATTGTTCATCAGCCAGCGAAGATAAACAGAATCCTAGAACAAGGACACGTCTAGGTGAAATTTTGTGGGGATGCAGAGCTACTACCACTCACAAACAAGGTACAACCAAGAGACAAGGACATGGTTAAGATTCATGATTTTATTAATTCATCGGTAAATTTGTGTGTAATCAGGTTAGAAGTTTGAACGTATAGAATTACTCTTCTCATGCTCAGCTCAACTTACATCACAAGTAAGCACCTTTGCTATTATTTTTCAAATAAATTTTTGTTAACAAATTTTAATTAGGTGTTTTTCGAATTGAATAGCTTATTTTGAAAAAAGGGAATCTGAAAATAAGAACGGTAAAAACGCTTTTTGAAGTAAATTGTCTGAAAATGTTTTAACAAGAATGCGTATTCTCTGAAAAGTGAAAAACCCACCCAATTTGGCTTTTGCCGCCGCTTCTCCTTACTGAAAATGGAAATGAATCGTGTATTGGTATGGTTCAGATTTATTTCAAAAACAGTTCCTTTTTCTTTTATTGTTATGATTCCAAAATATATATATGCTAGGAATGATAGAGCGACTATGGTTTTTGAAGCAAAGAAAGCAAGTTCATTGCATAATTTTAGTTCTAATTATACACGACAGGATTTACGTTGCAAACTTCTCGCTGGTGACTGGATTGATTTGAGCTGCACGCAGGAAGGTGCAGAGAAATAATTTTCATATCAACATCATATAAAATCGATATATAGAGTGAAAACTATTTTAGTATTATCAAGTGTCGGAAATCATGTGCATTCTTGAACAATTTTGATGCACGAAACTCAAGTTCACGTCGCCGAGGGACGGAAAACTGACCAAATCACTAGTCATTGTCGTCATTATCATATTCTTCGGCTCTCTCTTCCCGAATTGTCTCCAGCTTAGGAGCGCTGGAAATTTTCCAGGAAGAATCAAGAAGGGATGGTGCAACCTCAATCCAGGGCTTCATCGAAATCATCTGTCTAAGCTCCTTGACCATTTCAACGACTTGACTGCTCGTATGATAACAAGATTCCAAAATAATATCTCTTGAGGAAAAAATTGTCAGGGAAGAACGCGCTAATTGTTTGATTGAGGATTTTCAGAACGTGAGTTCTTACATAGTCTATTATTCCACAAGTTGAAAGGAATCGTAATAGGCATATAGAAAATATGAGCCAACTCTTCTTATTATCGGGGATGTATCAAATATTAGAAAACCCATAAACTAACACCTGCCAAAATGATCGGGAGAACCTTGTTGAAAACAACCCTTGGCTCGGTATTGTTATTATTGGGAAAAAAAAATCTGGCAATCTAAATACTGCATCAAACACAAATCGTTTCTACGACTTGTACGCGAACCTGTCCAGGTAATTGATGGACCAAAGGCTATGATGATCGTAAATAGAGATGCTTCACAAAAAGAAAATGGAAGGTTTAATCAATTTAAACCACGTCTTCAGACCTGGAATTTCTTGAAATGTTGCATCACTAAGTTGTATCTCGAGTTTATAATAGTCAAGATCTGAATGCGGAGGTCATATAAACAACTTCACTCTCAAATCAACAATTCAATCAGGAAACCAGATTGTGCATAACCAAAAAAATCAAAAGCTGAATCCAAAATAAATATATTATAGTCTGAAATCATAAATCAATCTGGCCGACAACTTAGTAGCGTAATTCAAACAGGTTTCACAACAAGATCATGACAACAACTTATTTGAACAACAGAAGTTCCAAACTCCAGGAAGTAGTCATTACAATGATTATAGCAGTCACCACATCCCACAGTAGAGCTATGTTCACAACCGCAACTCCCAAAATTGATATTTCGTGTGTATTAATGGAATGGATAATTACATATACTTACCCTGAGGTTTGGGCATATAACAGGCAGATAGTGTCCCTACTCACTTATAAAAAGTAAACAGTCCAATCATGCCAACAGAATTCAGTAAATGTATGTGGTATATTTCCCGGGACCCAGGCATTAATTTGGCCTGTTGGTTTTTGTATTAGTCGCTGGTTAATCATAAGGGGAACATCCAATATCAAACTCCTTTGGTGGACCAAGGGCCCAACACGTGTCAGGCCGAGAATTGTTCCCGATGTACTCCTCAGTCGTACGCTGTGATATCACGACAGGTTTTCGTTTTTTTTGTATGCTTTTTCACGACAAAGTGATAATTTCAATTATTTTCGAGGTCTGGGAAATATACTTCTATGGCTTTGTTTAGCAACCCTAAGGGCCCTTTTCTTTTCACCGCCTAGCGTACCCAAGGACCCGGGCATTTAATTTCCGGCCTTAGTGCCTGGGGACCCAAGGTTAAATATGGGGACCAAGGTCCTAGGCACACCAGAGCCGAATTTTCCAATGGCCCCGAGCGCGTGAATATCACACACCCATAGGTCTTTTCGGCATGGGCTCTCTGCAACCTAGAGCCTTTTTTCTTTCACATCTTTCTTACCAGTGGGCAACAAGCATACCCAAAGACAAGAGGGACCACCACGATAGGGCATAAAATATTCTCGGAACCAAAGGATGTAAATAATTAATCCATTAAGTGCAACGGTTTAGATCTCGTGCGGTGCTCAACAAGCACCAAGGTCAAAAAACTCCAACGGGAAACGGAGGAAGGACACGAAGGGTCCCAGCAAACATCAAAAAGCAGGGTAAAGGCAGAATCATGATCTATAAACCTATGCATCAATTGTATTGTCACCTCTTCTTGGATTTTGGAGCTTTCTCTTGTGCACTTGTAGTTTTATTGATAGCACTGCTATATATATTATGGTGAAAATGTGAATATATGCATAAAACATTAATCATAACACTTTCTGAAATCTCCTGTTGGCATGTAAAGGTGTTACCACAGGAATTGGACCTGGCTGCTAGGTGGTCGCTTGTTTTTTATATAACCCTCTCCTCCTCCACTTTTTTATATTAATTCAAGTGTGTGATTTGTAGGGACAATTTCGGGTAGTTCTGATGGCTATAGCCCTGTTATATGCTCTCCAAACCTCACGGGTAAGGTTTCTATATGTAATTTGAGTCAATCCATTCCATTTAAATAACCCATCAACGAAATAATCGATATTGCCTTGGGAAGTTTGCGTGTCTTGTGTGAACAATGCTACTCTAACATGCTACGGTTCCCAGGCGATCCCCAGCGTTCATTAGTGGGTATGTTTTGGCCTTTTTGTAGTGCCTTTTGTGTGGTACTCTTTGGTGACCTGCTACAATTAAGATCAATACATTGTCACCTGAGGTACCTGAAAGGGCTCCAGCACACCTAACACGAAGCCACTGGCCAAAATTTTTTCCGATGAACGAGACCCAGTAGCGCTGTGAATATCACTGCATTTAACTTGTCCTGGAAGTTTATGAAAAAGAAACTTCTGTTGGTCTTGCACCAAAGACAGGTCCCTAATATAGTTGTTGTCTATGTATCTCTTCGCTTGCTTGGTTGAGAACCGGTGGTTTTCGATCATTAAATAGCACCAACTACTGACTAAGTATTTGTCCGGGGGGCGGGTCCTTTCTCATGCTTTTCTCATGGCCTGCGGTACCCCAATTGATTTGATGATCTCTCCAGGACGGGCATTATATTTAAATATTTATTTAAAAAAATTTAAAACGTTCTATTATTTAATTTATTTTTTGGATTCCAGCTTTTTTTTCGATTCCTGTGTTGTTTTTTGTTGATCTTTTTCTTTCTATATGGTGGTCAATATCGGCACAATACCTGGGGGGGGTATATTACCCCACTCCTGTATTCCGTCGAAGAATTCCTTATGCACCCAATGTCTGAATTTTCCTAAATGGCTCTCCAGATGTCGCGTGAATATTCACAC
>BNST01001610.1:0-34225 GCA_019650275.1 Xylocarpus granatum | reverse complement strand
TTGAGTGAATAAAAAAAGCAGCACTGGAGGATGAACTTCAGCTGCAGGTACTAGGCCTAGAGTTCTTTTCATATTCCAAAGAGAGAAATACATAGTTAATACAATACAGCACATCTAAAACTAAACTGCCATCAAGCAATTTTTACAATATTTTTTAATACACCGGTAAAACTAAACTGATATTTTTTAATACATCTATCATGCGTAGTGAATGTGATGCAGTATATTCTTGAATGTTAGATTACAGATTACCATTTTATTTTACTAAGATTGATGCATAAACAGATTATTTACTTCCTGGAATAACAACAAGAGCTCCAATGTATTTCGAGAAACGCCGAAACAGGTCCGCTTCGATATGCAAAATGAATGTGATGCAGTAATAAGTCACATGCAAATTCAGAGCAATATTAGATTGATACAGAATCAGAAATCAGCACCAACAGCACCAGTTGCCACTAGCATGGCAAAAACATGTCAAATTTGAACATAATCAAACAAATAAAAATCTTTGGCATCAACCAAGAACAACAAAAAGGGTCTTTTTCAAAGGACAACCGATTCTGTGCCAACTCCAACTGCCATTTCCATATGAGAAAATTTTGATGGCACACAAACAAAACAAAGCATTCACTATCATGCAACTATCAAACAAATGAAAGCATACCTGAATCGAATCCGCTTGAGATCATTCCCTCCTTCTGGCAAAGAAACAAAAGTTATAAGAACACCTGGTTCCACTAGTGCAACCCATTCCTTAGACTCATCTTCCTCCATAAACACTACAGCTTCTGTTCTTCCGCTCACTGATACAGGTGTCCCCTCACCACTTGATAAGCCTTTCAATCTTGCTTCCACTCCTTTCCCCCAATTCCTTGGTGTTGAGTAGGAACTTCCTGTTCTACTATAAGAACAATGAAACCTCCCCAAGTCTGAGGCAGACTCAGAATCAGCATAGTTTCTGTTCAGGTTACAATTTGATGATCCTGAACAAGGTTTGCAGTTTCTATGTGCTCCTGATGCTTTCACTGCCATGTCCTTGATCTAAAAGAAGGAGGGATAAAAAATTATTAACCTTTGATCTAAAAGAAAAGAATGATATGTAGTATTCATTCAATTAACTCTGCTTACAATTTGAAAAACTTACCCAACTAAAGTAAGCAAAATAACTTTCATTTGTTTCTACCTTTAAAATTACATGGCTGCTGAGAAAATGGTGCAAATAAAAAGTTCTCAGCTGCTAAACTATAACTCAGTAGCAGAAAAGAAAAGCAAAATTCTGGGGATTGTTTGGTCAGCTGTTTTCACTTCTAAAATTTGTAAAACTAGATTCAATTTTCTCTTCTTCCATCTCCAATCAGACTCGAATTATGCCTTTTCTCCTTTCTTAAACCTTTACTATTAACTTTTTGGCATCAGGATTGTGAGATCCAAAGCCCTCGTGCCCTTTCAATTTTGCGTCCTTTCCCGGAAGCCAAAACAGTAGAATAAAGCAAAGTCATGTAAAACCTTTTTTCCTTTTGTCCTACTACTTCCTTAAAAATGTAAAAGAAAATCCCAAAACTTAGATTCCTCTAATTTTCATTACTTTCTCGGCAGCCAAACAGTTCTAATAAAACAAACAGTGGAACTTTTTTCTTTTGTCCCATTATATCCTTAAAAACATTAGATATGAACTCCCAAAACTCAAGATCCCTCCTTTTTTCCCCACAATTTTCCACCTTCTTTCATCATTCCCACTCCCTTGATTTCAAAAAAAACCGACAAGGACAGAAACGTCACCCTCTATTTGGTTACAGAGAAACCAAAGGAAAATAAAAGAACAGAAAAGCAAAAAAACAATCTTTGGCCCCAAAACTCTGATTCACTTTAATTTTTTCCCCAACTCCTCATCGCCCAAATAGAGATAACCCCTTTCCTTTTACTATCATATTTCAGCTCCTAACAAAAAAAATGTACCCAAAACTAAATTCCTCAAAATTTTCGGGCATTTTCTTAGAAATTTCAATGGAAACTATCTTCTTTTCCTCAAATTTGTCCTCATTTCCTCCGGAAACAAATACGTTACCTGGGAAGTGAGAGCTTTAATAGCTTGCTTAGTCCTAGGTGTCCCAACATCATGTTCCCCCTCAAGCTGCTGCCGTAGAGATCCATTGTTTAACTGCTGCGGTTGATGCTGATGCTTCGAACATGCTATACACGTTAGCATCACCTCCAATTTTTACCTTCTGTTTCCTCCACAAAAATAACTAAGAAAATCAACTGCAACGACAACAACAATAATAGAAACAGGAACCAAAAAAAATGCAAAAACAAAAAACAGATTCAATCAAATTCATAAAAACAATACAGATTACCCATCTAACTCTCATAGATACAAACAAGCTATATGTATATATTTAAAACTTTCAAAATTTTCCCAAAACTATTAAGATCAAAGACACGTAGATCAGATTTTTGCAGAAGAACTTGTTCGACTATGTGAGAACAAAGAAGCTCAAGCTTCATGCGTACATCAATGTATACTTCCGAACACACAATCATAGGCGCGTCAGAGCTTACACTGAGAGAAGGAAACTTGAATGCTCAACTTTCGAGCCGCGTGAATCGTGATAAGCCCCAAAATTGAAGAGCTCTGATCAGATCACACGCAAGTAAACAACGAAGAAACAGAAAGCACAGTAAGAAGCAAGCCAGCAAGCAAGCAAGAGGGCTGACCATTAATGGTGAGATTAACTCAAGCCACGAATCATGGCGACGCCTAAGGCAAGGCAAGGCAATAGCCTTTATTGCCTTAATAAATAAACAAACAATCATTTTCAATCTCTTTCTACAAACATACACAGATACATCGAGTGACAAATGCACAGTCTCTTCCCTCTCTGATAAATGACTAAATAAATAAACAAACTGAGCTATCAGAGCGAGGGAGAGAGAGAGAGCCGCCTGTAGAGATTTGGACACCAAGGACAAGCCTTCAGTAACAAATGGAGTAAATGGTAATTATATGACTGTACAGCGTGGGAATAGATGAGGGGTAATAACATTCAGGTCCTTGAATTGTTTAAATATATTTAAATGTTTGTATAATTTGTTCAATCGTTGGCAAACGGTCGGACCGGCCTCAAAAATAAGGTCGGTACTAGGCTAGTCCGGCCTTCAAAAATGAGACTCACGTACCCTTAAGGATGGAGCCAGACCCATGTAAAATAAGGTCTAACACAACTTGTGATAGATTTTAACAAGAATTAGGACTCACATGATACAAATAAAGAAATTATATCCTTATTCAAGATAATATTAACAATTAGATACCTGGATGTTATTACTCCTAAGGGCGCAAATAAAGAGGGGAGAGGACAAGGTGGCGGAATATGGGGAGGTGGGGCAAGGAGGGCGCGCGGCGCGGCAGTGGCTAGATTGCACACAAGGCGCCAACCTATTGAGCCGCAGGTTCGACAGAAAAAAGACAAGGCTGAGCCTGGGTCTATAACCATAACCAGTTAAAGTTGGTGGGCCCTTTACACGTTCAATTTGTTACATAGAATATAATAATGATTTCAAAGAGGGGTAATAACATTGTGATCCTAAACGTTTAGGTTTTCACAAATTAAAATATAATTTGTACATTTATAACAAATAAGTCCTTAACTCGTATAATAATAACTAAGATATATTTTATCGTACCGTTACATACTCTAATACTACGACAATTAATATTTAATTTAAGATTATTATAACTTTTATACTTTAAAAACACAAAATTAAAGTATTTAGTAAACATTAATTTTTGGCAAAAAAAATTTTTTTTATTACTAACATTCGATGTTCGGCAATGTCATTCCATCTTAGTATCAAATAAAGTATCAACTATATTGGAGATTGAGATGCTTGTAATTTTGAAGTTAAATTGTTTTAAAATATGATCGTTAAATGCAAATAAAATATAAAAAATAAATAATACCTGCAAAAAATCATGATTGTCAAATACAATAATTGTTATATTATTAAATTAAAATAGAGTTTCTGTAATTTCAAAAATAACTAGAGTCATCTAAAGAGAGGTTAGTGATTTTCTAATTATTATATAACAAATTATATTGCTATTAAACAAATATAAAAATAGGGATTTAGATGCTATTATACTATTTTACAATATTTGAAATAGTAGGAAAGTTTTTTGCCACATTAATAGTTATATTTGCCACCCTCTCTTTCTATGTTGTTATAATTGAGCCATGAAAATTGGCAATTAAAACCATTGCTAGTTCATACATATGTTAATAGTAAAGGTAAAAATAATTCAAGCTACATGGGGGGCCATCATTATGATGCTATGAATACCATTCATAAATTGATCATAAAATAACCCAAAAGAAGAAAAAAAAATAACAATAATTTATGTATATGTTAACTTTATTTTAAAAATCATCCAAAAAATATGTGTTGTTATGAATAAGTTTCATATATATTTGTTCAACAATGTTCTATGCTATCATTTTATCGATTCAATGCTTTTTTTATAAAATTTTGATAATGTTAAATTTGAAATTTATATAATCACACAAAAGCGAGGAAAAAGAAAACTAGTAATTCATGAATGTGTAAACTTTACTTCTGAAATCGCTTAGATAATATATCATTATTTAAGATTGAGTGTACATATATATATATATATATATATATATTATACAATAATGTTTGTATGCCATCATTCCATCAATTTCATCCTCTTTTATAAGATTTTAAGAATGTTAAATTTTAAAACCAAAAAAAGAAAATTGAAAACTAGTATAGTCATACAAAAGAAGAAAAAAAAATAGTTCATGAATGTATTAATTATATTTTCAAAATTGTTTAGAAAATTTATATTATTTAAGAATCAATTTTGCATATATTGTTCAATAATGTTTGCATGTAGTCGTCCCGTCAATTTGATCTTTTTTTTTAAGATGTTAAGAATGTTAAATTTTAAATGACTATAATCACGTGGATGATGTTAGAATCCAAATTGATCTATGTTAAAATTAAGAAAAAGTTCAGCTTATAATAATATGTTATTTAAGAACAAATTATGTATTAATTAATTTAAAATAAAGTCATTTACGTAATAAAGAATTGCTAAAAAAAAATAGGGTCACAATTGAAACGATATTGTCACATGAATTAGCAATAAACTTGACAATTAAAAGAAAGGAAGGTTGATTACTTGTAATATCAAGGGAGCATTTCAAAGAATTCATTGGACCACAACTTAGAATGTCCAAGTACTTAGCCTAAGTTTTTGTTTTTTCTTTCATTTTCTTCTTATTCAAAGAAGTTATTTTAAATAATTTTTTTTTAATAATTACAAAATGAAAAGTGATATCAAATAGATCAAAGATATGGTGTATTAGATTCATACAGAATCCAAATCAATAAGTGGTAATGAAAGAAGTAGGTCATGGGCAAGTAAGTGGGTCATATGCACATTGAATTGAAGTAATACAAGATTCAATGACTAATAATTTGGAAACCTCGAGGGCATTGAATTTTGATTAAGCCCAAAAGTAGGAATAGGCTCAAATATGAGGAAATTATAGTATGGTAGACCTGCATTATAATTCCCATGTTCTCTTGGTCCCCAATTAGTTTATTGGTCGTAGATTTCTTTCAATCTTGAACCCACATGCTTTAACCAATGAGAGTGGAGTGGCCCCACGAGAAAGCCTATTCCTTGATAATGAAAAATCTCCTCCTAAAGGAACCCATCGTCTCTACATATTATGTCTTCTTCTTCTTCCGAGCATTTTTGTTATTTCCGAGGAAGGGACGTGTTTGGCAATATGTTTTAAGGTGTTCTAGTTAATCATCTATGTCTAAACAAGCTTGATTCATTTAATTGATGATGGATAATGAAAATATTATCACTGCATATGTGGCTGAATATCTATATAAGATGATCCTCACTGTGAAATTGTATGAAGTAATGTTGGAAATCTCTCACTTGGGAGTTGTGTTCTTACTCAATCAGATAATTGTCTCGAAATCTCTCTTTAGTCATAAGACTGATCACTCGGGAAAGATTCGTAAAAGAAGTTATTTTGATTATTAGATTTTCAAAATCAAGTAGGAATAAGATTGTTAAAACAATGTTCTTAAAATTTAATCATGGCCAATTAACAAGGATATATTTTTCCTAATGACACATATGCTTTTGTTTAAGGTGACAACTTCCTTATATTATATATGGTTACTAGAATAATTGAGTTTATTATTTATATCCTTTTCTTGCATTGTGGGT
This sequence comes from Xylocarpus granatum, assembly GCA_019650275.1. NCBI lineage: Eukaryota > Viridiplantae > Streptophyta > Magnoliopsida > Sapindales > Meliaceae > Xylocarpus > Xylocarpus granatum. The sequence continues at coordinate 27,942 of BNST01001610.1, read as the reverse complement.
ATATTTGATAACATAATGCATGTACCCAAAAGCTCTTTCACTAAAAGCAAGAAGTTAATTCAAATTAAGTGCTAGGTATACAAGTGCTTTGTATTTAGACATGCTTTTGGCAATTTTAAAAGGGTGGTCGAGGGTTATGTACTTAAACCTTCCAAGTTTTATGTTCTATGCTAAAGCATTCCCAACTGCTTCTTGAAGTAGAATGCTAGAAGCACTTTCAGAAAAAGCAAGATTCCATATGTATTTACTATTGGGAAACATTCGAAAGTAGCCCATATCAAAATTGGAAGGAATCTTAATTCATTCTTAATTAATAAAAAGAAACATGAAAAGAGTAAGAGTAAACTAGAAAACGAAACAAAGAAACCCTAAAACAGCTTCAAGAAAAGGATCGGCAGACAGACAACTGTAAATCACCTATTACGAAAAGCCCAAGGAAATTCATTTTGGATATCCTCCTCTTCCTCAGGGGTAAAATCATTCTGGATATTAAGCATTTGACGAATTTCCTCCGGCATTTTCCCTGCTAACATCTCCGCAGCAAGTTTACAGAGACGATCAAGCAACTCCGGAATTGCCAAGTAGTTCGCCGCCTCCAGAAGATCGTACAGGTCATCTGTTGCAACTTTCAACTCTTCGGTAAATTTGTCTTCCCATTCTTTGATTTCATCTTCTTCTTTCTTCTTATTGTCTTTGTTATCGTTATCGCTGGCCTTATCAGAAGTCGTTTTCCGTTGATGTTGTTTGCACCATTCCAGGACTTTTGCCAGTGTCCGGCTTGAAACCTGCACAGGAATCAGGCCGCTGACAACTTCATCTTCGATCATGAACTTGATCAGTTGGGATTGCGCCATGACGTTCCCTTCGATCTCAAAGATCTCCATGTCAGAACTCTTCAGCTTCAATATAGCGTCCATGGTGATATGTTAAAGAAAACCCTAGCTGCAAAACCCTGAATGGAAACCTGAAAGCGGAGAGATTTTATGGAAACTTGAAAGTAAGAAAAGATTTTGAATGAAGAGTTGTGAGAATCAGTGCGTTATTTATATGGGTAATTATAGTACTAATCCAGTTAGGATTGGGAATTGGACGGATTTAGGGTTTTTTTCCCGGCTTAGGGTTTTCAATTAATTTTTTAAGAGAGAATCCCTTTCTCTAGTCAACATAGGAGAATTCCTTTCTATTGTTAGTTATAAAGGAATTATATACATTTTAGAAATCAAGAGGATGAAAAGAAGAGTTTTAACTAGGTTTTGTTTTCACTATGAATTTATTTACTAATCAAGATAAGCCCATGAAGCATTATCATTATCACAATTTGATAATTAAAACAAAATCGCCAAATAATAAAAAATCAAAAAGAGATAACGGAAATCTCGGAGAAAAACAATGAGAAACCCTAAAACAACTTCAACAACTAAACAGGAAATTAAACAAGAAAAGGAAAAACATAATCAATCCTTGGATCCTAGACTTTCTTTCTTCTCTACTTCATCGATAGAATCATTCTCGATATTATAGTTTCCACGAATCTCCTCCGGCATCTTCTCATGAATCATGTCTGCAGCTTTTGTAGTGAGACGATGAAGCAATTATGAAATAGCATACAAACGATACAGAGATCAAAACCTGTGCCATAGATGCGGATATGAGCATCGTTGTATGTTGGTTTCTTGTCAGTTGTATTTGTGTTAGATGGGCTTATGAACTTCCATGGGTGTTTGGGGGAATTAATGTCCATCTTTCTGTGACCTTGATGGATATTATGCAGACCTGTATGCTGGGTTGAACACATGTCACTAGACAATGAAACCGAACTAGATCCTTCTGGTATAAGAGTCAGGCCTGTGTCTGGACTTGTGGCAGTTGCCGATTACTTTGATCCTGGCTATTTTGTTTGGGCAGTTCTGATTGCTATCTTGGCACGTATTGGATATGAGGAGAAAACCACGTATAGGCTACTTATAATTGAAGAATTTCGCTTCAAAACACCGAGGTTTTCTTCCAACTTTGAAGTTCTTATTGACATACAGTATTACACCATGCCTGTGGAATACATACATCGAGTTTGCACCGCACTTTTCAGTAATATTTTTGATGAATTATTTGTGTTGCATTAATATGTCTTTTGAACCCAAACAATCAGGTAAGGGAGCAAACACTCAGCCGGATTAAAAGCAATACACAACAGAGTAGCTACAAGTGTGAATAAGGCAGAAAATTTTCCCCACTCAATGGGCGTTTTGTACTTTTTACATTTTGTGAAGTGGGTTGAGGCACCAGCTCCGATGGGTTGATGGTGGACCTGATCAGTGTGCTAAGCATATAAAGTCGGTAAGAGCATTGCTGGAGTGGACCATTTTTAGCTGTTCCACAAACCGTTACTGGGCTTTTCTCTTCTGAACCGAAAGATATTGCGGTTGCCAGGTAAATATTTGGACCCAAGTTTTATCAGATATAACTTACCATTGATCAGAATGACAATGTTCTGGACCCACATACTGGATACGCAATCTCAGGATCATGATTTCTACTGCGTTCTCTGTTGCTTTAGAAGGGCCTTCAGTAGTATTTTTATAATGATACTGTCTGTGCAAAACTGAATTTCGCGAAAAGAGATTCTCTCTGTATTTGTATATCTGCCAATAATAGTGCCAATGCTGTCATTTTGAAAAAAGTTCTTAGTTTTTGTGATGAAACATAATGATCTCATAATTCCATTTACAACAGTGCTAGTTATATCTAAAGTTTGGCCATGCAGCTATGCTCTATCTTGAATCAATCTATGCACATAAGATTGAAGTTGTGAAGTGCAATTTCTGTATTCTTCACTGGTTTATATTACATGTACAAAGTTGTACGATGCCGGTAGGGGCGGCTGTGAGTCTCCTAAATTTTTGGGACCGTAGGTGAGTGTTTTGGATTAATATTAGACTAAGTTTGAGTTAACTTTTGAAAAATTCAAGGTGAGTGGAGTTTAATATAGGACTAACGTTGGACTAATTTTGTGTCAAATTTTAAAAGTTCCAATTGAATCGCTTGTGTGGCCTATCACATGACCACCTCTGAATACAAAAAAATTATGTTGCAAGTAATCTGAAATTAATATTTGCATGTGATGTTGTATTATGAAATAGCATACAAATGATATAGCGATCGAAAACCTGTGACATAGATGCGGATGTGAGCGTCGTTGCACGTTGGTTTCTTTCCAGTTTTATCTGTTCTTGTTGGGCTTATGAACTTCCATGGGTGTTGGGATAATCAATGTCCATCTTTCCGTGGTCTTAGTGGATATTATGCAGACCTCTATGCTGGGCGGCTCACATGCCACTAGACGATGAAACCGGACTAGATCCTCCTGGTATAAGAGTCAGGCCTGTCTCTGGACTCGTGGCTGCCTAGTGCTTTGCCTCTTACTATTATGTTCGGGCAGTTCTGGTTGCTAACTTGGCACGTTTTGGCAGTGAAGTAACTTTCGCAGTCTTGTCCCTCTTTTCTTGCCCTTCCTTCTTGAGAGGATGTGTCAGGTGAATTGCACCCATGTAAATCAGAAGATGTTCCCTTTGTATTAAACTTCATATCACATGTTGATAGTTGAAATCAAGTACTTGGTACGTAGTTAAGATGCTTTGATTGTGTTGCAAGTTATCTACCATTTGGCTAAACGATGGAGAAGAAAATTATATATTTTCAAAAGTCAGCCTTTGTGTGCAAGTTTCCATGCCAGACTGCTCGCACATGCACTACAATTTCCTCGGAAATGCCTTTTAACTCTTATCTGGTGTTCTTGTTGCTACAGATTGAACTTCTCAATCATTTTCTTTCAGTCACTGCATTTATGTTCTCGATACTGTTATTGTTCAGGATGCAGTTAAGGGTAATAATGTTACAAATACTACCTGTCGTGCTGTGTGGACTGAATATCTGTTTCAAATTGATACTTCAGTTGATGATAAAGACCTCTCTTTGAAGGTTGGAGTTTATTTGGTTGATGGGGATGAAACTGTACCTGTTTTAAGTGCTGCCTACATGTGTGCATTAGGGAATTCGAACTTGCATTAGGGAGTATGATCATTCTCCTCCAGCTAATCTGCTGGAAGGCCAGAGAACTCAAACTGGTGCTCATGTTGATATTATGGGAAGTTTTGTATTGGGCTACCAGAGAAGATTTGGGAGGTGATGGGGGTCATTCCAACACCTTCAAGTGATCAGAGAATATCAATTTGCAACAGTACTTTGAACGGTATGCACTCTTTCCCAATCTTTTAAATAGCAAAACACAGACTAGTCCATTCTGATTCATTATGCTGGTCGACATTGCCAAATTAACCAGCCCTTTGCTGTCTCTCGTGGAATGCAAAATCCAAGTTATCTTGCTATTGTTCATCTCTTTTGAAGCAAACTTAGCTAAATCTCCATGAATTCTTCTCTGCGCAGCTTGGAACTCGAGGAAACCACGGAGTTTGGTGAAAACAGGCAATGTCCCTTGCCATGCTAGTGCATATCTCTGGCGTCACGAAGCTGCAAATGTTGGTGGCAGGCGCAGAGGCCGGATTTCATGCGGTAAAGTATAAGCTCTCTTGCAGCTATTTTCGCCCGTCTAATTATTAAATAATTAAATAAATTATAATTATATTATTTATTTAATATATTAATTTTAAATTATTATAATATAAATAAAATTATATTTAAATATAAATAAATTTTATTTTAATTATAATTAAATATTTTTAAAATATAATTAAATTTTAATAAAAATATAAAAAATCATATAAATTTAATAAATTATTATTATTATTATTATTATATAATTATTTAAATAATATTTATATTATAAATAAATTTATGTGACAAAAATTATAAATATAAATTTTATATAATTATTAATAGTTAAATCATTATTAAATTTTAAATTGAATATATAAATTCTTGAATTTTAGTTTAATTTATAAATTTTTATATTTTATATCAAATTTATGAGTCGCGCCGAAATATTATGACCGCTGTACCATAATTTTTTGAGAAATTTAGGGAGCTCGCGGGGGCTCGAACCGTGGGGCCACGCCAACTAACTTGATCCCATTAATAAATCAAGCAATTATGATATCATAATGAATGCGGCACTTGATTCTATGACTTACCCTGTTTATCCTACATCTGCCCGCACAGAATCTCATCTTTCTTTCCTTACAAAGTTCCTTCTCGGCCTCTCTTCTATTTCCTTTTCTCTCTCTGGATCATATTGAGTCTTCCCCGTCTCTCTCTCTCTCTCTCTCTGTCTCGCTCGCTGCCTCGTGATTCGCACGTGATCGTCACTTCCGTCTTCCCTCGTACAAATTTCCCTAACTCACTGAGTCAACACGCCCTTCTGTAACCTCGAACTCGCCTCCAAATCACCATAAATTCAAGAAATTCTACTTGTTAAGGCAAGGATCCATAAGCTCATGTAGTTTTATTAGCTTCCTATTTAGATATGATAATTCTTTAATTTAATTTCCATTTTTTTTTGTTTCCTTCTTATTGTAACTGGAATTGTGAAATTAGGGTTTTTTAGGGCGCCGAGTCGTAAAATTACGCATTTTTTGGGATTATATTATTTGTAAGGAAATGATTAGCAGAATAGTGTATTTTGGGCTTCAATTTTCTGTTTACGTTGGGTTAACTTGAGCGGAGGCTTAGCCCAGCTGCTTGTGGGATTTAATATAATAAAGAATACCATTTTCTTGCATGTTCTTGGCAACGAAACAGGGAAAAGTCTTCATGGGTGCTTTTGGAAAGAATTTATATTGTTTTTACGTACCATATTATGTGTGGGTTTGTGATCTTGAAATGTCTGTCAGGTTGGGAAGGCGTAATCTATGTGATTCAGTATTGGGTAGCTGTTTATTGATAGCAAATATGAAAGCTTCTGTGATGTTAAAAATTGGGATTGCTATACGTGCGCTCATAGAAATTCTGTGGGTAGTATGCTTAGGAAAGTCCGTTAAGTTGGGTTTGGACTGTGCTTGGAGCCTATGCTATGGCATACTGAGCCTGGGAGCGTCTGGGTAGCTTTTTTGCCTATGATCTATTAGAATGCTGTTATATATAGGTTGAATTGTTTTTCAAGAGGGTTAGGTAGATTTTTTTGTCCTGAATTCTGAAGTCGATGTTACAGGTGGCATAGAGGGTAAATTTTACGAAGCTACATTTGGGGAAGCAGCAATCTTGGCTCAGGAGAGTGAGCATTTGCTTATAATTTTGCTTCTGATTAGACTATTTGGGTGGAGTCACTCGCCAACTGAGTTAATTCAGTTGTATGTGCAACTTTTAAGTGGGGTCTGTTTTTCCTAATGGATTCCTATATTGGCTAATGAGTAAACTTTGGGTAGGGCTTTATTTAATACTCACCTATGCTGTAACAGAGACATTAATTCCTTTTTCTTTTTGGGGTTTTCGTTTTCTAAAATTGCTTGTTTTATTTATTGGTTGTAACAGCTCTTTGTTTTTATTGGAAGTAATATAAGAAATGTTACCGTTAGAGAACTAAACTATGTCTTAATCTCTTATGTATTTTGCTGAATGTATAGCTCATTATTTATTTTTCTACTGTCATCTTGTAATCTCTGTCCTGGCCTGCTTTCTGAAGGATTGACCATCTGACGTATCTATTGTAGGAGAATGATCTAAAACCTTATTAAAGCTTCTTTCTTATAGGTAGAGGCTTCTTCTGCTGATGATGCCTTTGCAACAAGTGATGGCCCCCAAATCCACTTCAAATGGATTTGGCCGTCGAAGAGGTGAAAGAGATGGGGGGACTAGGCTGGAGAGTAAATTGCAACCTGGAAAATCAAACCCTGCCAGAGTAATTAGTACGAGTAAGCTTCTTTGATCCGAACTGATATAAATGTTTATTTTGTTCTTCTTTCTAATTTTATTTTGTATAGGTGCACTGAGTGGCGGCAAATCTGGAAGCTGTGATAGTCCTTCCCGTGATCGGTTCTTATATATAACAACATGTCTTATTGGACATGCTGTGGAAGTCCAAGTGAAGAATGGATCAATATACTCTGGAATATTTCACGCAGCAAGCGATGAAAAAGAGTTTGGTATGCACTTTGATATCCTTTTGGTTAAAGCACACACTCCTGCCCTTCCTTTTGTGGATTTTTACTGGGTTCCTACAAGTATTTTATGTAAAATTCTTCCTTCATTCAATTGCTATCTTGACTTTTACTTGTGTGTCAATTCAGGAGTCATCTTGAAAATGGCTCGCCTGATAAAAGATGGTACTTTCCGAGGGCAGAGAGCTTTTGCAGAGTCTGTTAGCAAGGCACCTTCAAGGACTTTCATTATACCTGCCAATGAACTTGTACAAGTTACAGCCAAGGTTATGCAAAATATTTTATGGTTTCTGCTGAATGAAGTAGTGGTTGATAAGTGTAGTTCTTGAATAACAGAGTGCAAGTAGCATTTTTTTTTCATATAAAGAAGTAGTATTTTTCGTTTACAGCAATTATATAATTATAATTTTTGCACGAATAAAAAAATTGTACAATTCTTGTTTCCAATGAAGTAGCTAAAGTTCTCTTTTGTTTCATTTGACTGTTAGTGATTTGGTCAGGTTGTTTTTCATGGTTCCAGGAAGTGGCTGTGTCTAGGGATGGGTTGGCAAATGAGAGCCAACGTGACAAGCAGCAAGAACTTATGATAGATTCCGTTATATCACATTCTCGTCCTGTTGATGTGGAGAGAGAGCTCGAACCATGGATCCCTGATGAAGATGGTCTGCAGTTGCCCGAATTGGAAAATATATTTGATGTTCCTTCAAAGAGGTTGCTATAACAATTATTTCACTTCTGTTTCTTTGATCATTGGTGGTCTGAATTGGTTCCTACAGTTACGATAGTGGGGCTTGGAATTACTTTGAGCTACAAAATATATAGCTTTGATTCTAAGACCTCTACACCTTAATAGTTGGAACTATCTTGGTGCTTTAACGGTGCACTCAAACATTTGCAGATGCATTAGTGATATCTTCATATAATTGAAGTTTCTTTAGCATTTGTTGTTGCCATGTGTTGCATTGACTGATACGGATGTTTCGTTTTGTATTAGGGGCTGGGATCAGTTTGAAACCAATGAAACATTATTTGGAGTGAAAACCACATTCAATGAGGAACTTTATACAACAAAACTTTTGAGAGGTCCTCAAACAAAAGAGTTGGAAAGAGAAGCTATGCGAATAGCAAGAGAAATTGAGGGTGAGGATACACAAGATCTTCATTTAGCAGAGGTGAGTTTTCTCCTAATGTCATTTTCTGATTCTTGATACTTTTTACTTGGCCAATATATCTTTCAAATCTCTTACACATTCATGTTTATATGTTCAACAGGAAAGAGGCGTCAACCTTCTTGAAAGCTTTGATATTGATGAGGAGACCAGGTTTTCTTCGGTTTACAGGTCTACCAGGCTTGATGACAGTGGATATGAAGAAGACAAGGATATTATATTGGATATGCATAATAATGAAACCTTTGGAGGTTCTTCTGGTTCTGTCAACAATAAGAGATCTGCTGATTTGACCAGTGGGAAAAGCAGTGATGGAGCTCAATTATCATCTAGCTCGTCCTTCGTGGTAGTTCCTCAATCAATAATCTCCAACTGTGGAATTTAGGTCTCAGTATTTAGCTTTGAAATAGTAGTATGTATTGAAATTGCACATTTCTAGCTTCAAAAAACATTGTGGAGCATTCATTTTTAAATTTTCTGATTATATTGCTATGCTGTAGTCACTTGTCCTCATGAGCCTGTATATTGGGGGCTAAATTTTGATTACAAAACTTGATTCAGTATAGCACTTGGCCTCTATTATGGCAATCTGTTTTTTATTTAGAGTATATTTTTGCTATTGTTATTGGTCTCTCCTTACCTAAATAATGATCATTCCCTATTTTGGGTGTGAACAGGATGAAGCGCAGTCCTCTCAGTCTGGTATGGGTGCAGATTTGTACTGCTCTGCACCATATGATCATGCTAGACAGACGGTGTCGGAAATTCCTAGCAAAAGTATCTCAGCTCTTAACAGTGAAAACAGGTTTTCTGTTTGATGATTATATTTTAGTTAGTTATTTCCTCAAGAGTAAGATAAATTCCATGTCATCCTGTGCTAATGGGTTCCAACATGTGAAATTATAGGGTCCAGGAGAATTTGCCTATTGAACGTGGAGGAAATAGTGATGCTAAGAGCTTCATAGAAAAGCAGCCAGTGAGTTGTACCTTTAGCTACTAGTTTGCATATCTCCTTGTGCGAACTTGGAGTTGTCTCATGAAAGCACTTCTAGTTTATTTCCTTCTGACATGCATGTTCCTTTTTTCCGTTGCTCTGTATGTTATTGCAGTTACTGGAGGATGCTCAATTGTCAAAATCTGGGGGTGAGTGAATAATGTTTGGTTCAAAAAACATTATATTCAATCCTCTTTATATTTATTTTGTCATATAGTAAGTTTACAGTGGCAGCCACTTTCAATATTTCATATAGATCCACAGTCATTACCAGGCAGCAAGATGGAAGGCTCTGATAAAATGGGACAATCTGTAAATGCAATTGTGAATGCGCCATCTCATGTTTCATCAAAGGCTAATGAAAAGACAACTTCACCTGGCGAACAATTGGACAGTGCAGTATCTAGTAAGGCACCTGGAGAATCACAATCTGTAATTTCTCGCACAAGACCTGGTAGTTCTGCATCATCTAATTCAGAATGTGCCGGTGCTGCCTCAGTTTATAGTGCTCCTGGTTTGTCGCCAAGCTCATCTATGGGTTCTTTATCTTCTGAAAAATCAACCTTGAATCCCCATGCCAAGGTGTGATTGATATTATTATTCTTACACAATCATTTGACTTGACTGCAGTTGCAAACACCTGTTATGAAGACTAGATGACTTAACTTTTCATTCTTTGCTTGACAATTCATTGTTAACGTACTCATTTAATTTTGGGTATCAGGAATTTAAACTCAATCCTAATGCAAAGAGTTTTATCCCCTCTCAAGCTTCTGCTAGGCCCGTATCCCCCATTGCTGATAATGCTCTCTATCATTCGCCTAACATGTCTGGCATACCACATATTCCTGGAATGCCTGTGGGTTTCGGAGTAAGTACTTGAATCTAACTTAATTTCTTAAATTTTAACTTGTTTTTCCATGGTTCCATGTAATGAGTGTGGTTTGGATCAGAATTTATTTTTAAGTTAAAAGCAATCCTAAATCTCATTCTATGCATGTTTACCATTTATTTACAGTTGATAATTTCAAGAAAAATCTCATTGTATTTGGTTCAACTTGTTTAATATGTGTGACCATCCTTGTTTTTGCAGATTGGACCCCCGTTAGGTGGGCACCAGCCTGCTTTATATAACCCACAGGTTGCACAAATGCAGTTGCCACAGGCATATTATCATCCACACGGACCTCAAGTATGAAATGACTTCAAACTTTAACTTGAGAGTAGAAGTAATTCTGCATGTGCATTTGAATAGACAATTAATTAACTGTATCCATCTGATTGCAGTATGGACAGCAGATGCTTGTTGGCCAGCAAAGGCCAGTCATTTACATGCCAAGCTACCAGCCTCCTGTAAGCAAATCTCAATGTGTTCTAAAGTTTTGGCATCTTTACTTTGTTGTTAAATGATGGTTGACTTCCGTTAGCATGCTTTCAAGTCTCCTATTCTTGTGTTCTTCCTGGGAACAGAAATTTCAAGGGTGCCTCAACCTTACCTGAATGGCCTAAATTTTTTATTATTCTCTTTATTTTCAAGGGGAGAAATGTTATGGTTTTTCCTGTAAATCCAATAACAGGATGATCTTTATTTACCCAAGATGTATTACTTGAACTGCACAAGAAAACACAATCTTCTGCTTTTGCACCAATTCTTGCTATATCCAAAAACTCGTACAATTTAACACTTCCTCTTTACAGGAAATGCAGTACAGAGGACGAGATTGTTAGCCAGTTGATCATCTGATAACATCCATGGCTGCCGCATCTCTGACTTTGTGCAGAGAATAAGTCTCGACTCTAGAGACTGCTTGGGAAACAATTTTCTGGGAATGATGGAAAGCAGTCCTCGAAAACCCCTGAAAGAAAATCCCATATTTGTTGTGTTGAGGGATTTTTCTCCGTTGTGGGATATAATTTGATAACTGATTTGGAAGTTTCTGTTTCTACTTTGCTAAACAACTCTCCTCCTTACTTTTTTTTTCCTAAATAGTTTGGATCGAATTAAAATGAAAAGCAGCTCATACTTGCTCAGTGTTTCTAGTTTTATATTTTTTTTTATTTGTATATATTTTCCTTTCTGTATTTGTAACTTGCACATTTGATGTCTTTTATTTTCTTGAAGAACTTGACATGCTCTATGTACACTGAATTTAATTGGTTTAGTAAATGACTTGACATTCCAGTCTTTTCAGCAGCACGAGACACGAGATTAATCAAATCAGTCGGCAAATTATTAGGTGCCCTCAATTGGACGGCGTGGGTCGTAAGATTTTTCTTCACTATTGGCTTTATTAGAAGACCAAGACTTAGTGTTCGGTGATGAACACACTCCGGAAAGAAAAGGAAAAGAGAAAAGAAAAGTGAGGTATGTTTTCTCGTAAAGATATTTAGAAAGAAAAAGAGAGAAGAAAAATGGAAACAAGAGCACAATGACACAGGAAAGATTAATCAAATCAGTCCTAAAATCATTAGGTGCCCTCGTTTGGACCATACGGATACTAAGATTTTTCTTCATTATTTTTATTTTGGCTTTACTAGAAGACCAAGACTTAAGTGTTAGATGAACACACTCCGGAAAGAAAAGTAAAAGAGTAAAAAAAGTAAGATCTATTTTCTCGGAAGATTTACAGAAAGAAAAAGAGAAGAAAAATGGAGACGAGAGCTCGTAGCATTGATGGAAACGTTCATAAACTCTATGAAGCAAGTTTGAGAGGAAGTGTAAGCAGCTTGAGAATATTGATGCAAAACGATCCACTCATTTTTCATAAAATTTCACTCACATCCCTTGCACAAACACCTTTACATATTGCATCTCTTCTTGGTCATCTTGAGTTCACTAGACTTCTTCTTGTTCAAAAACCTCAACTCGCCAAGGAACTAGACAGCCACAAACACTCTCCTCTTCACTTGTCTTGCGCCGAGGGCCACAGCAAGGTCGCCAGAGAGTTGCTGAATGCGAACAAAGATGTCTGCTTGGTTGCAGATCAAGATGGCAGGATTCCTCTTCATTTGGCTGCAATCAGAGGGAGAGTTGAGGTCATAAAAGAGCTGGTAAGCGCCAAACCTGACACAGTTTTCGTGCTACTTCATGGGGATACAGTTTTGCACTTGTGTGTTAAGTTTAATCATTTGGAAGCTCTGAAAATATTAATGGAATCGGTGGATGATGAGGAGTTTATTAACTTGAAAAATCATCAAGGCCACACAATCTTACATTTATCTGCCATTTTGAAGCAATTTCAGGTAAGACATACGGTTTTACATCAAAATATTCTAGCGAGTATTAACATAATTCTTAATTATTTATTTATTTTTTTGTTAAATTAATTGTGTACTTTCTGCAGACAACAAACTACCTGCTTTCAATCCCCGAAATAAAAGTTGAAGTAGACCCCTTGATTGAAAATGGCCTTGCATTCCATGCTAGCAGCAGTTCAGATAGCCAATTTCAACACAGTTTACAAACAGCTCCTGCAGGAAGCACTTATACACCAAATATTACCAACACAACTCAATCACAAACAACACGTCCTCAATCAAACGCTGTTTCAACTCCTCATGGTCAGAACAATAAAGCAGTAGCAGCAATACAAAAATGGTTCAAAAAGACAAAAGATCTCCTCAAATACAACAGTGATCGATTCGAGAAAACCAGAGGAAATTTAATGGTGGTGGCCACATTAATCGCCACCATGAGTTTCCAGGTTTCGGTCAATCCACCAGGCGGATTCTGGCAAGAAGACGCGGATTTTCATAAAGGTTGCCCGGATAAGACATGCAAAGCTGGAACTGCAGTACAAGCATACAATTACAAAACAGGAAATAACTATCATTATTTCTTAGTCTGCAGCACCGTCTCTTTCTCTGCTTCCCTCAGCATAATCCTTCTGCTTATCAGTGGAATTCCTCTCAGGAATAAGATCTCTATTGGGACTTTGATCTTGGGAATGTTTATTTCAGTTTTGTTCGCTGCCGCTACTTTTATGCTAGCACTGGGACTCATTCAAGCGCCAGATGATGTTTTTCTTCGCAATGCTGTATTTTACTATGAATACTTTTGGATTCTCGTGCTTTTGTTCATAGCTGCCCTTCATCTGCTTAGATTTTTCTGGTGGCTTCTGAAGAAGCTTTTTAGATTCTGCTGTTGGCTTGTGAAAAAACTGATCAAGGTTTTTAGAGCAGGTAATCAACCTCCCAGATTTTGTGTCTGAAAACTGGAGTCAATACGGTTGCCCCTCAAGTTTCCCATATTATATTTATTGCCAACGCATAATGTCTTGTAACGCTGTCCAAGTGCATGGTTTAATATCAATCAAGTCACAGATGCTGTGTAATAAAATATGTGACACCGCCAATTTCTTCTGTTAAGTTGTCTTCTGTTGTCATTTTGTTTTTCAATTTCGACTCAATTTAATGCCTTTACACCAATTCTTTTTATAGGAAATCTATGATTCAAATTTGAATGTGATTGATTTCTTCTGATTGCCCACTTGTTTACAGAAACCTTCGGGCAAGTTGGTTGGTTAAAAATTATTTCAAGTTTAAAGAATAACAATTCATATTCCGAAAAAGTCTATGCATTTTCTCATCTCACAAACCGGATTTTGTGATTAATTGTGAGTTTGAGAGAGGTAGAAGGAATGGACATAACAATGGAAGCTAGAAAGACAACATGCACAGGTTGTATGAAGCAGGCACGAGAGGATGTGTAAGAAGCTTGCACAGCATGATTCTGAATGATCCTCAAATCCTTCATAAGATCTAACTTGGTTCCTTCACGCAAACAACCTTACATATTTCATCTTTGCTGGGCCATCTTGATTGCACTTAACTTCTTCTGACTCAAAAACCTGAGCTTGCCATGGCGTTAGACTCCCTCAACCACTCACCCATTCACTTGGCTTGCGCCGAGGGCCATCGGGAGATCGTCACAGAGTTGATGAATGTAAACAAAGATGTTTGCTTTGTTTCAGATGAAGATGGCAGAATTCCTCTTCATTTGGCTGCAATGAGAGGGAGAGTTGAGGTTGTAAAGGAGCTGGTAAGTGCAAAATCCAGCTCAGTTTTGTTCTACTTCAAGGAGATACAGCTTTTCACTGGCGTGTTAAAGTTTAATCATTTGGAAACTCTGAAAATATTGGTGGAGTCAGAGGATGATGAGGAGTTTGTTAACTTGAAAAATAGTCAAGGCTACACAATCTTGCTGTTGTCTGACATTTTAAATCAATTCCTTTATTATCTTGCTCTCGACAAAATTTGTCTATTCGATTTTGATTAGTTAAATCCATGGACCAATAAGAAGCTCGAATTGTGAAGGATGGAAACAGATGCCAGTTTCATCAATTTCTTTTTATTCCCAACAAACTGGTCCCTCTGATTTGAATTAGTCGCGCCCAGATAAATACTGGAGACTCGACAAACCACTCAATGATGCAAAGTTATTTCAGCAGAATGAGACAGAATATAGTAATCAATTCAGTCCTCAAATCAATTAGTGGCCCTCGTTCGGACCATATGATTCTTAATATTGGAAGACCAATATTTTCTCGGAAAGATTTGCACGAAGGAAAAGAAAGAAAAATGGAGACAAGAGCTCATAGAATTGATGAAAACATTCATAAACTCTATGAAGCAAGTTTGAGAGGAAGTGTAAGCAGCTTGAGAATATTGATGCAAAATGATCCACTCATTTTTCATAAAATTTCACTCACATCCCTTGCACCAACACCTTTACATATTTCATCTCTTCTTGGTCATCTTGAGTTCACTAGACTTCTTCTTGTTCAAAAACCTCAACTCGCCAAGGAACTAGACAGCCACAAACACTCTCCTCTTCACTTGTCTTGCGCCGAGGGCCACAGCAAGGTCGCCAGAGAGTTGCTGAATGTGAACAAAGATGTCTGCTTGGTTGCAGATCAAGATGGCAGGATTCCTCTTCATTTGGCTGCAATCAGAGGGAGAGTTGAGGTCATAAAAGAGCTGGTAAGCGCCAAACCTGACACAGTTTTCGTGCTACTTCATGGGGATACAGTTTTGCACTTGTGTGTGAAGTTTAATCATTTGGAAGCTCTGAAAATATTAATGGAATCGGTGGATGATGAGGAGTTTATTAACTTGAAAAATCATCAAGGCCACACAATCTTACATTTATCTGCCATTTTGAAGCAATTTCAGGTAAGACATTCGGTTTTACATCAAAATATTCTAGCGAGTATTAACATAATTCTTAATTATTTATTTATTTATTTGTTAATTTAATTGTGTACTTTCTGCAGACAACAAACTACCTGCTTTCAATCCCCAAAATAAAAGTTGAAGTAGACCCCTTGATTGAAAATGGCTTTGCATTCCATGCTAGCAGCAGTTCAGATAGCCAATTTCAACACAGTTTACAAACAGCTCCTGCAGGAAGCACTTATACAACAAATATTACTAACACAACTCAATCACAAACAACACGTTCACAATCAAACGCTGTTTCAACTCCTCGTGCTCAGAACAATAAAGCAGTAGCAGCAATACAAAAATGGTTCAAAAAGATAAAAGATGTCCTCAAATACAACAGTGATCGATTCGAGAAAACCAGAGGAAATTTAATGGTGGTGGCCACATTAATCGCTGCCATGAGTTTCCAGGTTTCGGTCAATCCACCAGGCGGATTCTGGCAAGAAGACGCGGATTTTCATAAAGGTTGCCCGGATAAGATATCAATATGCAAAGCTGGAACTGCAGTACTAGCATACGATTACAAAACAGGAAATAACTATCGTCATTTCTTAGTCTGCAGCACCGTCTCTTTCTCTGCTTCCCTCAGCATAATCCTTCTGCTTATCAGTGGAATTCCTCTCAGGAATAAGATCTCTGTTGGGACTTTGATCTTGGGAATGCTTATTTCAGTTTTGTTCGCTGCCGCTACTTTTATGCTAGCACTGGGACTCATTCAAGCGCCGGATGATGATTTTTTTCCTAGCAATACTGTATTTTACTATGGAAGCTTTTGGATTCTCTTGGTTTTGGTCATAATTGTCCTTCATCTGCTTAGATTTTTCTGGTGGCTTCTGAAGAAGCTTTTTAGATTCTGCTGTTGGCTTGTGAAAAAACTGATCAAGGTTTTTACAGCAGGTAATCAACCTCCCAGATTTCCTGTCTGAAAACTGGAGCCAATACGGTTGCCCCTCAAGTTTCTCATATTATATTTATTGCCAACGCATAATGCCTTGTAACGCTGTCATAGTGCATGGTTTAATATCAATCAAGTCACAGATGCTGTGTAATAAAATATGTAACACCGCCAATTTCTTCTGTTACGTTGTCTTCTGTTGTCATTTTGTTTTTTAATTTCGACTCAATTTAATGCCTTTACAACAATTCTTTTGATAGGAAACCTAGGATTCAAATTTCAATGTGGTTGGTTTCTTCTGATTGCCCTCTTGCATACAGAAACCTTCGAGCAAGTTGGCTGACTAAAAATTATTTCAAGTTTAAAGGATAACGGTGCATATTCTGAAAAAAGTCCATGCATTTTCTCATTCCACAAACCCGATTTTGTGATTAATTATAAGAGTTCGGTAGAGAAGAAGAAATGGACATTACAATAGAAGCTAGAGAAGACAGCATGCATAGGTTGTCCCATCAAATGCAAAAATATTCCAGCAACTTGGCGGATTAAAAATAATTTCAAGTTCGAAGAATAAAATTGACATTCTGAAAAAGTCTCTCGGTCGTCACATTCCGGGAAAGTTATGTGCAAATCTAAGAATGATGCAACGATTTGCAAGACTTAAATATCAAAATCACCAAGTGGAATTGAATAAAACTTCTTTTCAGCAGAAAACAAGTAGAATATTAGTTGGAAATAGCAAGAACCAGCGGCGGCAAAGCACGATCGAAGCAATAGCAAAACAGCAGAACAACAGCAGTAGAACCAGCAGAAAAACACCCAGTGGAATTGAACAAACCAGCAACCAAATTGACTTCCATTTTCTAGTAGAAAACTGCAAAAGAATATCAAGTGGAAAAATAGCAAGAAACAACAGCAAAATTGCGGCAAAGCAGCAGAAGAACCGGTAAGAAACAGCAGAAGAACCAGTAAGAAACAGCAGGAAAACAGTAGGAAACAACAGGAGAACCTGCAGAAAACACCATGTGGAATTAAACAAAACAACAACCAAGTTGACTTCAATTTTTCAGTAGAAAACAGTTGGAATATCAGCTGGAAAATAGCAAGAAACAGCGGCAAAACACCAGCAAAGCAGTAGCAAAACAGCAGCCGCTAAACAGCAGAAAATCAGTAGGAAATAGCAGGAGAACCAGCAGAAAACACCAAGTGGAATTGAACAAAACGACAACCAAATTGACTTCAATTTTCCAATAGAAAAACAAGAACATCAACTGAAAATAGCAAGAAACAACAGCAAAACATGAGGAAACAACAGGAGGACCGGAAGGAAACAGCAGGAAAATAGTAGGAAACAAAAGCAAAACAGCAGGAAAATCAGCAGAAAAAAAGCACGCAGGAATAACAGCTGAAAATAGCAAGAACGGCAGGAAAAGAAAAAGGAAAAATCAAGGCATGTGATTACTATTGTAAAGAACAAATTTTGCCCCTGAAGGAATATTTTCTGGTACAACAAGAGCAAAAACTTGCAGTTTAATCTCCAAAATTCAACGACTAAATTGCTCTAAGGATGCAACCTAAATACAACAATGCTTACAATAATAAAATAGTTTATCAGGTGAAGAAAACCATATACTGACTTATCTGCAGGCAATGAACAAACAAAAAATTGTCTTTTTCTTCAAATATATTAATTTGTACGCGTTAAATCTGAATAGTGATCCCATGAATGACAGGAAACGCCTGTTAGATAATCCATTTTCTTATCTATAAACGCGATATTGGGATTAATTGTAAGAGTTTGAGAGAGAGAAGAAAGAAATGGACATAACAATAGAAACTAGAGAAGACAATGTGCATAGGTTGTGTGAAGCAAGAATGGGAGGATGTGTAAGAAGCTTGCACAGATTGATTCTGATTGATCATCTAATCCTTCATAAAATTTCATTTGCTTCCTTCACACAAACACCCTTACACATTTCATTTTTGTTCGGCCATCTTGATTTCATTAAACTTCTTCTGACTCAAAAAACTGAGCTTGCCATGGCGTTAGACTCCCTCAAACACTCACCTCTTCACCTGGCTTTCGCTGAGGGCCATCGTGAGATCGTCGCAGAGGTGCTGAATGTAAACAAAGATGTTTGCTCGGTTGAATATGAAGATGGCAGAATTCCTCTTCATTTGGCTGCAATGGCAGGGAGAGCTGAGGTCATAAAAGAGCTGTTAAGTGCAAAACCTGAATCAGTTTTTGTGCTACTTCATGGAAACAGAGTTTTGCACTCGGGTGTTTCAAGTTTAATCATTTGGAAGCTCTGACAATATCGATGGAATCAGCGGATGATGAGAAGTGAATTGACTTGAAAAATCGTTAAGGCTACACAATCTTGCTGTTATCTGCCATTTGAAGCAATCTCAGGTAAGGCAATCATTCATTTTATAGCAATATTTGATGCTTGCAGAAATCTACAAAGCACTTCTAAGGAAGTTGCTGTTGCAAGAGAAGATCAATCATCTTGCGGACCATTTAGAATAAGTTCCAAATTCAACAGTCTGATTTGTCAGAACAACAAAGTGGGAATTTAACGGTGGTGGCCACCGTGATCGCCTCCGTGACCTTCCTAGTGTCAACAAATCCACCAGGTGGGTTCTTGCAGAATGGAATTTCTGCACCAGCAAGCAGCAGCAGCAGCAACAACACAAGCTACAATAATTTTCTTATCAGCAGCACAATTTCGTTGCCGCATCCCTCGGCATAATTCTCGTGATTGCCAGAGGAATTTCTCAGAGAAAAAAATTTTCTGTGGGGATTGTGATGATATTAACGTTGATTGCGGTTATTTGCATGGCAATTACTTACATTTTATCAGTCAGCTTGGCTCAAGTGCCAATTGATCCAAATTTTCAGCAAATTTTTCTGTATCTTTTTGGGTTGGTTTCTAATTTGGCTCGAACTTTTGCCCTTGGAGTAAGACACCATCAAAGTCTCACCTCTTCACTTGGTTTGCGCCGAGGGCCACCGCGAGATCGTCATAGAGCTGCTGAATGTAAACAAAGACGCTTGCTTGGTTGAAGATCAAGATGGCAGAATTGCTCTTCATCTGGCTACAATATTGCGAGTAATAGTTGATGTTGTACAGGAGTTAGTAACTTCAAAACCTGAGTCAATTTTTGTGCAACTTCATGGAGTTACAGTTTTCCATTTGTGTGTTTAAGTTTAACATTTGCATTCTCTGATAATATCGCTGCCACTAATCAGTCATCACGACGAGTTCTTGAACTCTAAAAACCATTAAGGCAACACGATATTGCAACTATCTGCCATGCTTCAACAACTCCAGGTACAAGCTTAATTAATGTCTTCATTAATCAAATTTTAATTACAGAACATAATTTTTTAACTCCATTGCATAACTTGCACGAATACTAGGAAACAACAAACAAATAAATTATTCAAAAATTATTTGGATAAGATCAAACTTGGGGTGCAAAAAGCAAAGAACATGTGCCAACATATATCAATTCATTGACCTCTTATTATATTTATTATACATGTTTTTATATATAATGCCTGTCATTATACTGCTAGTAGATATAATAATCTATTAACCAAAGATAAGACCAAGGCTTACCTACATTCAATTAATTAATCCACCATACAATGGCAAAAAGTTAAGAGATAAGCTTAAGCATGGTGATTAGTTGAAGTTTGTCCTTGTGTTAACAAAACTCTTCTACTTCATTATTATTATTATTATTATTATTTTGCCTAACCTCGACAAGGAAATGTTTTACTAAATAAATAAAATTTCCAAAATTTTGGTACAATTCACAAGGGGGAAGTTAAACCTACTACTTAATATTACCTAATTGTTTATATAAAATATAAATAAATTAATTAAAAATTTATTCTTTTACTTTTATATTTATTTTGTTTTTAAAATTAATTTTTTTAATAATTTAAGATATTATGTATATTTATTTAATAATTAATTTTGATATAATACAAAAGCTTCTTCTTTAAGCAAATAAGGATTAATAATTATAACTTTTTTTAAAAGTATCAATTGACTAATGCCCAAAGTTGGAGTTGGAGGTTAAAAGAAACTATGAAGACAAAGTGGGCCATAATTATATTTCATTACAAGTAAAGTTTTATTCGTTATTTAAATTAATTTTTTTAATTTTAAATTTAAATAAATATAATTACAAGATATAATTAATAATAAATAATTTAAATTATATAATTTTTTTAATTATATTAAAAAATTAATTTATAAATTTTATTAAAATATAATTTAAATTATTTAATATTAATTATATAATTTATCAGCACAAACCATTTAATTATTTTAATGACTTCCCATTTCTTAAGCTTTTTATTTTACTTTCTCTTTTGAATGATTGAGAAACATTAACCTCACTCCCCCTTCTTAATCCGTCCCAACTTCTTCTTCTTCTTACTCTTACTCCTTCTTTTAATTATTATAATATATAAAAGAATTATGGGTATTAATTGATTCAATTAATATACATTTGATAGTTGTGTTAAATCAACGAGAGGCGCGGTGGGAAGAGTAGATATGGAGACTTGGTAAGTGTCTGTATTTATGAAGTGGAAGAATTTATTATAAAAATTTATTACGCCATTACCAAAACAGGACAAAACTAGAATAGAACCAACCCAACTCATTTTAAGCCTATATTAAATTCTTAAAATGTAGGAATTTTTTTTTAAAAACAACAGTTTATATGTAGAAGCAGCACAGAAGAATCCTGCGGCTGTGCTTGAAGGTAGTGGTGATGGTAATGGAAACGCAAATGGTGCGAAGTTGAAAGATTTTTGGTGAGATGAAGAAAAAGTTGTGTGAGGTGTAGTTTTGAGAAAGAAAGTTGAGTTCTTGATAGGTTACACGACTACTCATTCGTCAAAAGCAGTTCTCTTTGCTTTACCAATCTTTTAAAGGTTTGTCTTTTTTGGTTGTGTATGCCTTTTCCTGGCTTTTACCTCTTCTGGGTTTGTTTGGTTTTATCTGATTTTCGAGTCTTCCTTGCTGTGAAATATATTTGTGGTTCAGAATCTTGATATGATTGAGTTGATCTCGGTGGTGGATAAAATGACGGGGCTTTGTGTTTTGTGTCAGAGTTTGTGAGTTTTTCTTGTTTTCGGGATATGAATTCAGCTGTTGCTGTTGCTTTAGCTTGTAATGGTTTTTCATTTTTTGGAGATTCTTCTGGTTTTCCATGTATGAGTTACTGTCAAATTTGAGCTTGGGATTTAACGATAATACCATCTGGTTCTTGAGAGCAAGAGTTTATTCAATTTTTTTTTCTTTTCCCCTGTTCTATTCTTCTTTTTGGATTCTCATTTTACTGTTATATTGTGATTGTTTTCTGAATGATCCACGTGCACGTAGGAAATTTCAAAGATAGTTCATTTTTCCGTTATTGAGCATGAAATGTTCTAGCTTTTATTTCAATTTTAATTCGACTATTTGTCTTTGCATTGTTTGACTCGCTGGCTGTGCTGATTTAATTGGTATAAATATGTTTGATTGTGGCAAATGGAATTCTCTGTCATAACTTATGTATGTTAAGCTTATTAACTTTAGTTTTATAGAGAATTTGCTTTCTGTATATGTCCCTTCCTTGCCAATTTGCAAGTCCTTATTCCTAGTTTGTAGGTCTTTTTGTGCTTGTAAAATGTTGCAAACTTTTAATGCTTTGCTTATTAATTGATACATGTTAATATCACTAGTAGTTGATTTGCAGGTTGGCTGAGTACTAAGTTTTTTCTTGTTTACTTGTTTGAAGATTTAATTGAAGTTCTCCTTGTAGTCTAAGAAGTTTGAGCAGCACTTTTGAGAATGCTAAACTTGGGTAAAAAAGATTCTGGTATAAACTCTGCACACTCAACTTCGATGTATGATGTTAGCGGTCCATCATGGGGAAGTTCAACTGAATCATGTGCCCAGCAATCATCCATGTCAAGAAGCTTAAGCTTAAAAGCAGGAGTTCCTCCGCAGCATTTTCTTAACACTAAGCAATTGAGCTTTCAATTTCAAGACCAGGAATCATCATCAACTCAGTCGACTTGTCAGTCTTGTCCTAAAGCAGCTAGTATGAAAGATAGCAATCCTAATGGGCAAAGCGTAATTTCAGCATCTGGTGATTGCAATGATTCCGAGTTTTCCTTATTTTGTCTTTGTCTTTTAATTGAACATAATTATTTGTGCTTAGTTTGAATTCACTCACCGGTACTTGTTATATCAAGACTTTCCATAACTGAAAATATAGGTTCGGATTTTAAAATCAATTGATTTATTTTCTCGCTGCCACTGAGATCTGATACATGTCTAATGTGGCAGCCCCTGTTCTTTCTCAGGACTTAATGGAACTCATGTGAAGCCTGCAGCATGTCATGCTAAATTGGGTTCATCAATGGGGCCTCAGGATTTTGTCTTCACTCCCTCGCATATTGATTACAACCAGTCTGTTGTAAGTTGATACCCATTTGTGATTTGCTGGTTCTGTGGGCAAATGGGAATCTTATGCTCTGTGATACTTCTTTTGCAGGCTCCTGTCCAACTCCATTACATCGAACCGTGCTTCAATGGCTTACGAGCACCTTTTTATGGGCCACAGGCTATGGTAAGTACCTTTAAGTTTATGATGTCTTTTCTCTTTCTCTGTTTTGGTGTTGCTGCACACATTGGGAT
Organism: Xylocarpus granatum; assembly: GCA_019650275.1. Classification (NCBI taxonomy): domain Eukaryota; kingdom Viridiplantae; phylum Streptophyta; class Magnoliopsida; order Sapindales; family Meliaceae; genus Xylocarpus; species Xylocarpus granatum. The sequence goes on along the minus strand of BNST01001610.1, from coordinate 4,840 downwards.
GTGGAATTAGGATGGAAGTTTATTGACCATATAGCGCAATCAGAAAAATAAATTCAATGATAATATATTCTACGTGGCTAAAAATTTTATAGGCTTTTCCAATAAGACATGCAATGAATGAATAATAACGTATGGTTTCCTCAATATAAGGATTTATGGAGATATTAAAAATGTACTTTAGTGTCATGTTCGATGTGTGGTGTGCATCAAATTCTTGTGTTGCTGACGAAAACATTATCTTTTATAGGACAGAATGGAGGAAAATGACATGTGTAGCCAACCCAAGTGAATTCTCATGCCCCTTTCATGTATTTTGTTCTCTCTCTGTCTCCTTCCCTTTAATTGTTTACTTTAGTGCATCGAAAGGGGATCCATTATAGAACTTCCACCAACTCGTGATTCTTCATAGAGTAGACTCTAGAACATCCTTTTTCACCTTGTAGCACCTTTACAGGCACTGTGGTTGCTTAATTCTTGTGCATCAAATATTTTGCCAACCTTTAGATTCTTCAATGTCCATAAAGTAGGTCTATGAAGCATTCTTCTTTTTTATGGTTATATTAATCATTACACCTTACTTTGCATCTCCCCTTGCCCCTATTATTCTCTGCTTTCCTTATCTTTATCATTCTTTATCTTAGGAAAGTTTCCACTTTCAATTTTGTAATTGTTAAGCTTTTTCTTTAATGAAGTGCTATTGCTTTATGAAGTCTTAACTTTCTAATCATAGATGCAAAATGTAACTGCACAAGATTGTTCTTATCAAACCATTTATGGGTAGGAAATCAAACAATTTCTACATATCTTATTAAATGTCTTGTTTGCTTTCAACCCATTTCATTTCAGATTCTGATTCTCATGGTAAATTTATTTAAGCGTGATCACTTTTAGGGTACAGCTACCTGGGAGTTGTTTTCTCTGTTACCCATTTATGAGATATTTGTCACTGAAATGTCAGCAGATTCATCATCCCCAAATGATGAGGATGGCTCCTGCTCGAGTGCCGTTGCCAGCTTGATTTGACCAAAGATGAGCCCATTTATGTAAATTCTAAACAATATCGAGCAATTCTTAGGCGGAGACAGTATCGTGCCAGGCTTGAAGCTCAAAACAAACTCAACAAAGGCCGCAAGGTTTGTGTCCTGAGGGTTTCTTAATTCTGTTTCAATTCAATTTCAATATGGCATACTGTTTTTTTGGTTATTTCACTGTTACAAACCTGTGCAGCCATATCTTCACGAGTCCCGACATGTTCATGCAATGAATAGAGCTAGAGGATCTGGGGGACGTTTTCTCAATGCGAAGAAGCTCCAAGAATCTAAGCCTAGTCCAACAAGCAATGGAGATGTTTCAGGCTCTGCTGATGAGTTACATTTGCCTGAAGATGTGTTAAAATCTGAAGCCCAGCGAGCACATTACAAAGATGCTACATCAACCACTTCTTGTTCGGACATCACTAGTGCTTCCAACAATGGAGACATCTTTCAGCAGCCAGAGTTCGGATTCTCTGGCTATGGTTCTCACGTTGGCAGAAGCATGCAAGGTTGCTCGCTGATGTCAACGGCAATGGCAACTTGCACCGTCACCTGTCCTCTGTTGAGAGATGAGTCCAAGTGTCACAATGGTGGACTGTTGCTAGCTGTCCGAATTCGGCATTGAAATGAAGGATCAGGCTGCTAAACTTTTCCAATTGGGAAGTCATCCTTGGCTCTGTTAGTTAGTTTTACATTACTGTCTTGTTGGCTTGTAGTTGTCAAATCTTCTAGCCAAAAGACCAAGACAAGAACTAGGCAGTTGAGTTCCCAATTTCTGTAATTTTTAAGGTTCTTACATGGATTGTCTGGAAAATAGGATACTATGTTTTTGTACTTAAATGCTCCAATTTGTTTCAGGTTGAGTTTGTCATGGAAGACATGGATAATCATGTCTGCCCTCAAGATACGTGTGTTGGAAATTAATTTTTCGTAGCTCTACCTAAAATTATGGGAAAGCACAAGGGGTTTTTTGAATTTTACCTTGTTTTATGACATAAACGTTGCCACCTTTGATGTCGTCAGTACATGTCGCCATTTGCAAAATCGTATAATAATATTGACCGCGGGCTGTCCTGCCCGAGCCTAGGTTTCGGTTTGGAATATCGGACTCAAACCGTTTTCTCAAACACAGTTAAGCCGATCTATAACTCTAGATTCAAATCCGCTAACTTTTCATCAGCCCCCAAATACCCCTCTAATTACTTTACGAATTCACACCATTTTGACCTCCCTTCTCCACTCCTCTTCTCCTTGCATATAATCTCTCTTTTTAAGCTGTCAAAATTTTTATGAAAAATAATAAAAATTAATTTTATTTTATATTTAATTTGGAGAAATGGAGGAGCGGAGGAGGAGGAGGAGCACAGTACAATCCGCGCACAGATCGAGGAGGTGTTTAGAGATTTCAAGGGACGGAGAGCTGGCATGATCAAGGCTCTCACTGCAGGTTTTCTGTTTGTTTTTTTGCTTGTTTCTCAAGAAAATACGGAAGAAAAGTTTTGTGACGTTCAGATTTTGTAGTTGTTTTCTGTCGTTTTCGGTTTAGTCGTGTCTGTTTGTTTCCAGAGAAAAATGTCTTGAGGAAAATATGAGAATTCTTAGTGTGTTTGCGTTGTTATTTTGCTTTGGTTTCGTTTAATGCCGATTTCTTTGTTTTTGTGAAAGTCGTAATTGTTTGTTTCTCGACAAAATATCCGAGAAAGTGGAAAAAGTTGAGAATTCTAGTGTTTTTGTGTTCATCGTTTGCGCACCCTCAGTGCTGCTTGATATCGGCGTGTGTTTCGAGAATTTGAAATGAAAGTTTATTATCTTGAGATTTGTTTTTTGAGCGCTTTTTTTATTTATTTAGTTTAATGCGGCTTAATTTCATTTTTTTCTCGGCTCATGCTTGTTCGTACTTGAGGAAATATAGGAGAAAATAAAAGAGATATGTCTGTAATTTTGAAGTAGTCTTTTTCGTATTGTTTTCTTCAGTTAATGCAGCTTAGCTTCGAGTTTGTTCATTTCCATGGTTCATTCTTGTTTGTTTCCTGAGAAAATGAGAAAAGAGTTTTTTACTTTCAATGTTTTAGTTTTCCCCTGCTGCTTTAGTATAATTGAATGCGGTCTTGTTTTTATTTTGACATTTTTTGGTTTTTAATAGCCCATGGTCATTTGTTTCCAGAGCAAACTTTTGAATTATCAGATTTTGCGATTTGGCTTTTATGAGATTCAGTTTGGTATTCAATTAGGCTTGTTGTAGATTTTGTTTACTATGTATATTTTCATAAGCTAACAATTAGATTTATGAGAAAATACTTAAAATCTTTAGCCTATTGTTGCTCCCCTGGTTTTAGTGAAATGAAAGTGGCTTTTCATTTTCCTGATTTTACAAGCTAGTCTGTTTGTTTTCCATTCAAATAGCCAAGTTTGTTTTTTGAACTACGAGTTCAATATTTCTGTGTGGTTAGGTTTTAAATAAACTGTATTGTTTCGTTTTTTGTTTACCTTGTTTAGTAAATAACTTATAGCTGAAGAAGTTTTGATTCTTTGAGCTATAAGCGTTACTATGTTGTTATCATGGTGGTGACTAGCCATGTAGTTTTCATGTAGTTCATATGAAATTAAATTGTGTTCTTTTGATTTTGGGCTATTCCAGTTTTTTTATTTCAAGAGTTCAACTATGTGTTTTGGTTGTGTCTTGCAGATGTTGAAGAGTTTTATCAGCAGTGTGATCCTGGTATGGCTTAGCTATTTTTCTGTCTGCAGAACGTCTGTGTATTATTTATCTTAAATGATTTAATAAATGCCCTATATGTTGTTTAGCTTTGTGTTTATATTTTTGTGCAATCCATATATCGCTCTTTCATTGTTGGATTGGTGCTTTTATGCTTTCCATGGCTGTAGTTTTAGGTCTATTTGTAGTATTGCTTGTGTTGTCACACTCTTTGTTATCTTTGTGAGATATATGATTTGTGTCATGATTTCTCTTTTAACAATTAAGTTTCTGGCAGCGAGAAAATGCTTGTGCCAGACTTTCCAAGAATTCATGCTATTGAGTTTTGCCTCCGTTCTGTTTGAAATCCTATTATAGTGCAATACATGATTGCGGAATGATTTGGAATGCTTGAATTAGGTAATTGATTGTCTTCTGCTTAGCAAATGCATTCTGTTGTACTGTTCGGCACTATTATTTTAATAAAAGCTGGATTGTTGTTTCATAATTTTTGACATTTGTTGTGTTTGCTATCCTGCTTGGTAAACGATTTTGCTTACAGGGAAAGAGTCTACCATTTTTCTTTAGAAGTAACCTCCGTTAATCTGTACCTTTTTTAATAGTGTGACCAGAAAGGGTAAGGTAGACCTTATCTTAGTGCTCATTTATAGCCATCCACATTTTCAATTTGAAGTCCTTCCATCTTTTGTTGCAAAAATTTTGTCCAAACTGATCAGGATGAAGTCTTGTTGTTGTCTGTTTTGTTATCTGGAGGCTAAAACTGTTCAGATGCTGCAGTCTGCAATCAAATCCAGTACATTGTTCTTTACTAAATGAAATGCATACAACCTGATCTTACCATTCAGGAATCACAGTCCATTGTTTGGCCTAAAGGTAAAATTCTTGGGTTGATAAGTGAATTTAAGACTTGAGGGCAGCCACTTTGTGAAATTGTTGAAGGGTAGGTTGATATACCCCTCTCGTAGCTCTGCTTTGGCAGGATCAACATTTAGCAATGACTGTTCTATTTACGAATCACAGAATTTAGATACAATGTTGTGAGTTATTTCTCTTCCCCTTTTATCCTATCTATTCCTCACCTTTTTCCCCC
>BNST01001609.1:0-15359 GCA_019650275.1 Xylocarpus granatum | reverse complement strand
GTTTGCGGGGACAAAGGCGCTTTGTTGGCGTTGTTGGTGTGGTTTTGCAGAGAGACGTTGTAACCTTTGCAATTTTAAAAAGTTATTTAAGTCGCTTATCAACTGGCACGGTGTCGTTTAATTTGTTAACCACATCACTTTACGGAATTCGCTTAAACTTGTCGAACAATAACTTGAGTGGGAAAATTCCTTCAAGCACTCAACTCCAAAGCTTGAATGCATCATCTTTCACCGGCAACAATCTCTGCGGCTCTCCACTTCCCAGACACTGTACAGAGAATGAGAACGTTGCGGCACCTGAAGAGGAAAACGGGGACGAAGATAAAGATGAAGTGGATTGGTTCATTGTAAGCTTGGCACTTGGATTTGTGGTGGGATTTTGGTTTGTGATAGGCCCTTTACTTATCAGCAGAAGATGGAGGTACAAATACTATCAGTTTTTAGATCATGTCGGGGTCAAAATTGTTTGTTTTGTAAGAAAATGTTGCAAGATTTTCGTTTTGATGTTTGTACTTGCACCGTTTTATGTATTTCAATAATTTAATGAAGTATTATAATATATAATAATAGTACAAGGGACTTGACTTTGTTTTTTTGTTGTGACTGAAGAAAGAACCTGATGTGAAAATTCTCCAAATGGCAAAAATAGCAGGAAGTTGGCCACTAGCTCATGTGCATGTTCCCTATCACAAGGCGCGTTCTGCAAAAAATAATTAAAAAATATGTTTAATAAAAATAACGAAAGCAAATCAATGAACTCTGCCCTCAAAGAGTGAGAGCTGAGTGAAATAAAATTGGGCCAGTTTTTAGTAGCTTTTATGCAAAGATCCATTTGGTATGGCAAATACAGAGTATCACAAAAACAAGAATCCTAACTTCAAGAAAAATTGGCAGTGACAGAGTAAAATTGCAGTTGATGATATATGCATAGAATTGCCTACTAACCAAGCATAAACAGAAATTACCAGCATATGGCATACTAATCGAGAGAACGGTCCTGACTTTTCCGTCCCAGCCAAGCATACTAATTGCAGTGGCAGTAGAAAACAAAAGAGCTGGCCCAACCCACAAAAGGGATCTAAAGTAATCATAGGTTAAGTGCTTAACAAAATGTCTTAATCTTGATTATGCTAATTTACCTATTGAGATAAGGAAAAGGCCAAGGAAAGAATGAAAGGAAAGAGAATAAGTTTCATGCAAAGTTAGACTATATCAGGATATTGAAGGAAGTCCTTTATCAAATTTTGTAGAACTGCTTGCCAAAATGTCAAGATCCGCTGAAGCCACAAGCACTCTTTGAGTAGTCAATATTCCAGCAACATGGCCTCTCTGGGTCTCCTGCCAATCTACCTGACAAGATTGAACAATTCCAGGATTTTATATTAGTCAAATTTAAAACATCTGCACATTATCTGTGGGAGCACAAATTTCAATTGTCTCAAACCAGACCCAGTAAATGGTACTATAAAATAATTATGTCAAGAATGAATTGAATAAAATGTCAAAAATGCAAGGCATTATACTCTCTAGCATAAGAAATGATAGAGCACCAAGTCACCAAATAGCCACCCTATTTATCAAGAATTTCGGTGCCATGAAAGAAGTGAATAGTTCTGCCGGTAATTCCATATACTATACGTTTGGAGCTAAGGAGGATGCTTTCGTTGTGATGAAAGGAGTGACGATGGAATTCAACAACATTCTTAATTTGGTAAGAAGTTTTGATGTTTCAAAGAACAATTTCTCGGGGCATATTCCTATGGAAGTGACAAATCTTGAAGCATTGCAGTCATTGAATTTGTCGCACAATTCTTTTACCGGAAGAATTCCCGAAAATATTGGCGACATGAAATCATTAGAATCCTTGGATTTGTCTGAAAATCAACTTTCTGGTGGAAATCCCGCAAAGTTTGTCAAGTTTGACATTTTTAAATCACTTAAACTTGTCGAACAATAACTTGAGTGGGAAAATTCCTTTAAGCACTCAACTCCAAAGCTTGGATGCATCATCTTTCACCGGCAACGATCTCTGCGGCTCTCCACTTCCCAGACACTGTACAGAGAATGAGAACGTTGCGGCACCTGAAGAGGAAAACGGAGACGAGATAAAGATGAAGTGGATTGGTTCATTGTAAGCTTGGCACTTGGATTTGTGGTGGGATTTTGGTTTGTGATAGGCCCTTTACTTATCAGCAGAAGATGGAGGTACAAATACAATCAGTTTTTAGATCATGTCGTGGTCAAAATTGTTTGTTTTGTAAGAAAATGTTGCTAGATTTCTGTTTTGATTTTAATTTTTGATGTTTTTACTTGCACTGTTTTATGTATTTCAATAATTTAATGAAGTATTTCAATATATAATAATAGTACAAGGGACTTGACTTTGTTTTTTAACTGCGAGTGAAGAAAGAACCTGAGGTGAAAATTCTCCAAAAGGCAAAAATAGGAGGAAGTTGGCTACTAGCTCATGTGCATGTTCCCGATCACAAGGCGCGCTCTGCAAAAAATAATTAAAAAATATGTTTAATAAAAAAACGAAAGCAAATCAATGAACTCTGCCCTCTAAGAATGAGTGCTCACTGAAATAAAATTTGCTCTAGTTGTAACTTGTTGCTATCATCTATAATCCTGGAAATTGGCATGGCCAGTCGCTTGAGCATGCTCCGCAGCCTCCTGAAAATTCACATGAAACCATTTACATTGAAAGTACAAAAGAATTTATGATAGCCTACAGACTAAGAAGCACGAAGCTATAATGAATTTCTTTTTCATTTGGAATTCAGAATTAGCAAAAACAGAAATCACCTTCTGTCCAACAATTCCAATCTAGCATACCTCGCAGCGCAAAGTGAAGTTAGTGGGTCTGTATAGCTTCTTCTCCTAAGGAAAAGCAAGTAAAATTAGGACATCACTATGCATAATTAGTGAACATTAATATTTCATTGAATAATGAAAGAAAATAATTGACAGGACAAAAAAGTAAGCAGCAAAGTTGAATAAATTTTCTCAAAATCCATAACAAGTATCTGCAAAAGGGAAAGGGAGAGTGCCCCAGTAAACTGGATTAACTAAGATCTATTCTAAATTCATGAGACTTTATTCTAAATTCATTTACTACCATAATATTGATTACAATCAATACCTCAACATGTTTGTAACCATGCAGAGCCACACCCCCCAATGCGTAACAAATAGAAGACTAAATGAAAACTGGTGCAAAGAGAGCAAATTGAAGAAGCTCGTAATCAGTACATAATCATCTGAATACCTAATTTCTATCCAGATGAAAAGCTGGAAATTAAACGGTTGATGTCTTAGAACAGGTCACCTTTCTTATTTTAACAAGAAAATTTTACAAATTTAACATATGCAATGAAATCTCCTTAAAACTTTATATACTACCTTTGTTGCTCTCTAACAAGTTTCAAGCAAGCTCTTCAGCTGGCCCAATGGTCCTTTCCTTCCGTATGGGAAATATAGTCTGATCAAAACTCCTCTGGGGCTCCCTCAAATGGAGACATCTGCAGATACACCATACAAATATCCCATCAGTTAACTAGAGCTACAAGGAGTTTGAATATATGGTTTTAAGGTATCATCTTCACAAGAGCAAGCATTGAAACTTCTGATGTGAGACGGTTTGAGTTATTGGAATTTTGAAATTTTCTCTAATTTGCAATCAGTAAATTAGACAAAAATTAACAATAAGATTATAAGAAATCATACAGCTAAAGCATCATAATGAAGTCCGTCATAAATCAGCATAACTCTTTCAGAGTACTTCATTTCCCGTCAATCAACACCTAGAGGAAAGGGGAAAAATAAACATTTAGTAATTTTGAAAAAACTAGAATCTGATGCGCATACGCAAGACTATTGATAACCTGGCCTACAAATCACATCAATGTCATATGCTGCAATTTCACATCCATAGTAATTTGCTAATATTGAATGCTTGATGGCACCTTCAAATCAGAATATGAAGTGACAAAGTCAGCGCAACAAGTAATTTAACAACCTAAACCACATCATGGTTGTGGCTGATCGTGACACAATAGGTATGTAGGGAGCCAAGATGAACAACTTGGCAGAGCTAGATGCTGCTCATATATACTGCTACACGAGGAAAGCCGGCAGTTGCAAGATGATTCATTAATGTCATATTGACATAATTTAGACCCATCTTCTCTCAACAGTCTAGCCGACGTCAAAGCATGCCCTATTAAGGGAGAAAGGAAGTTTAGCACACCCTCCCCACTTCTCTGAGTCCTGAATCCAAGAATAATACTCTTGATTTGACATTCCAAGAAATGCATCAGGATATTTTACTGGATCGCCTGCCACTGTTGCAGCTATAACCTTCAATACATCATGATCACATTGTTCAGAACGTAAAATAACAAAGGGCAATACGGTATGCCATTAATGCAGGCTTAGACCTAAAATGGATGGATGAACTCTTGAAACATAAAATTGCCTATGAAAATATTGGGTCATCAGTATCATGCCTTGCATTTTTAACAACTTGATCTATAACTTCAGATGGAATTGCCTATGTAAGTATTTAAAAAGCTCCACAGAAACACACTATTATCATATTCATATATAGATAGATGCACAGACAACTATTTCCATATATATAAACCATGATTCCACCACATTAGACTAAGGCCATGCATTGCACTATTCATCCCGCCAGAAGGTGACACCTTTACCACGATAACAAAAAAAATCTCAGGTTTTAGACTTTAAGGAGCATCAAGCAACCTGTTGAAATGATAGCATATAACATACGACTCCAGATACATATCAGTGTCATAATGATGACGTCAATGTATGTCAAACCCCTCTACCGTTTCAAGATAAGATCCCATGAAAAATATTTGTAGAATCAAATGCCACTCACTAAAACGATTCTAAAAGACCAGGGGCATGAAAGTGTCCCACTACAATAGCATCTGCATACTTCAGTAACTATCTCCACAACTTATTTCCACTCGGTTTATCGTATGGAAGTGGCTCACTTTCAAAACAACCCAGTAATTGAATAATGTCCAAATTAAAATGTTCCAAGATTTCTAAACTTCAATTCCAGAATGGAAAACTCCCACCAATAATGCAGTTATGAGAAGGTACGGAGACTAAGACCACAAAAGGAAAGATAAATAAAAACAATTCAGGGTATCTTATCTAGTGGAAGGGCTAACTGTGGTGAAGGAGAATCAATAAGAATTCAGTAGGAAAGAAAATTAAATGTGGAGACCAAAAGAGTGGAATAGGGATTTAGAGTTGATAGAGTATCCTATATCACTTAACACTTGTGCTAAAACATCTCTCATGGACTCTGAACAAGAGATCACAATCCAAACAGTAAAAAATTCAATACAGACGTGAGAATTCCATCCCATTTCTGTAACAGATGAAATTATTAACGAATGTCATTGAATACATCTAATTACAGCAGATGAAATTATTAACGAATGTCATTGAATACATCCAATTACAAGAAAAGAATTCATTAACTTTTTCTATATATTCTCCAAGAAAAGGGTTGTTCTTGTATAAAGGAAGAAAGCAAAAGAACAATCAAACATAGTCCCGGCCTCACTTCGTTGAACATAATAACAACGGTAATTTGAGACTATACCCGACAGCATTAAATAGGCAACTGTTGTCAGAAGGAATGACTCTTCTAACTATAACACCCTCCATCTTATACAGTAATATCGCAACTGAAAAACAATTAGAAATTCACAAATACATCAATTACCTTAAAATCCTTATGCAAAAGCATAAGAAATTCACAAAAGGAAATAACCTGAAAGTTATCACCAAAGAAACCCTTTTGATTATATGAAAAATTAATCAAACAAAAACCGGATATTATCCAAAATTACTGGTCTTTTGAAAAGCACAGAAGATAAATAAATAAACAAAAGGTCTCAAAGTTCCCAACAAATGCAACCTTGCTTATGAAACATGCCATCAAACTATAGAACCAAAGCCAAGGGAAACATATAAAACAGGTAAATTTACAAACTTAAATAGAATCAACATAGAAAGCCAACTAAACATAAACAAACTTCAAATAAAAGAAGATAAAGCTCCGTATAAAAACTTGCTGGAATCAAAACCCGCCTAGAAACTATAACATAGCACCATAATAAGCATTGCACAGTCAACAAAAAAAATCATCGTTTGAAAAAATGATGGCTAGAACACAAATATCGACCAACCCACCTTCAAAAACCACCCAGCAAGCAAACAAGAACAATATATAAGCAATCAAAAGGACAAATCAAGGACACTAAGATGCATATATATTGAAAAAGAAGCAGTGAAAACAGATTTCTAGATCTGGAATAATACCAGGAACGTAACTTTACACTAAAGAATTGGACAAGATAAGAATGAAGAATCAGAGGACCCACAAATCAACAAACACGTATATTGAATTTATATTACAATAAAGCTTTTTGCTTACTTGTACTAATGAACAAGATTTTCTGGTAAATCTTACTCGAGTTCTTCTAGTCAAGGTAATCGATGGAGTTATTGTATTGAAAACACGAGAACATAAATATAGAACAACACACACCAACAGAGTTCTCAGGTGTTATTAAAATATAAGATTGAAGCAACTTCATGTATGTGTCAAATCAAATTATATTTTTGCGTAGCAGCTTAAAATGTACTTTGAATACATATATTTTTATAGAGTATTATATAACAAAAATACTTATAAATTTACTTACAGTTAAAGACAATTTAACATAATTTTTTTGGAAAAATAATAATTCCCCCAATGATATAAACCCATTACTTTTTGTTAAGCATTTACGATCTTGACTTTGTTCAATCTCTTATAGAACTTCACCATGTCAAAGTCAAAAACCATTCAACTCCCACCAGCATAAAAGTTGGGCATAAGAAGGAAAAGAAAGAAATCAACCCATACATTATTATTGAACTGAAAGTCCTTTCAGAGAGGAAGCTTCACCCAAATGCAGTTCACTTGATTGAAGGGCAGGATTTAGTTGAGGTCTAGTAAGGCTGTCAGGATTCAATACCGGATAATTAAAGGGGGTTTAATGTTAGTAAACTAGATTATAGTTGAACATTGGCTGGTAAACTAAGATCTGTTCTTTAACAGATTCAACAGCTCTACACATAACTGAGCGGGGGTAAAAGAGAAAATGTCTCTGAAATCGCACCTCGGTGCTGCTCTCTTCCACTTTATTGACTCCCCTGGAAGAATTTTGGCCCAATCAGGCACTGGGAAGGGTTGCAATGCATTCAATCTCAATCCTGGCCTCTAGTGGGAGTGCCGCAACTTGATATGTTGAACGAGCTGGAGCAGGGGTAGGAAAGTCTGGATGAGAAACCACAAACCATTTGAGCAGAAATCTTCATGATATAAACGTAGTGAATATATAATACAACAGCACACCAAATGCTCCAAAACACGCAATCAAGGATACATAAAATTTACTATTTAGGAACAGCAAAATGTTATTATGTGTTTATATTCTATTACGTTAAAAATCACCACCAAATATCCATAGCACCAATCCATATCAGATTTTCAAAAGCATTAAGCATCCAGAAGTAGAACGAGTTTCACTACAAAATCCATAACTACTACTATCACACATCAACTCAAATGCATTTGCATTACTCCATTCCAATGGTAATGCATGACTACTTAATTGGGGCTTCACTGCAAATACTAGCTTGGCTCATTGTTGCCGAGATAATGGTCTACTTCTTCACATTCACCGTGCAACGCATGCAATTATTGATAGACAGAAGAATCATGGTATGCACCTCCATGTACTAGCTAAAGCTTTACGTATGTCTAGTAGAGACCATGTTCACTCTGGTATAATGGTAGATAAAATTGAAGAGGAAATAACTTTGGGATTTGTTGATTTACTGTGTAATAATTTAATCGAAAAAGATCGAAGCTGTGGTACTTATTTCACTCAAGATTGGGTCTCTCTACCAGAGGTATTGCCTGTGGCTTCAAGAGGTATTCACATTTGGCATATGCCCGCTTTGACCGAAATCTTTGGAGAATATATTCCATACTACAGTTCAGCTGATTCAATTAATGTCAAAGCATGGTAAACTATGAGATACTAAGTTAAAACTTGTATTTGGCATTACATGCCAAATGCAGTTGATCAGTGTATAAAATTTCAACTTGACTACCACATTACTCACATTTAGCATAGATTTCATTCACTTTCTTGAAGTCTTTCAAGTCCGCCAACCTACAGGGGAAAACAATAAAATTAAAAGTCTTCTTTGTCTGACTCTCAATTTCAGAGACTAAAACATTGTAGAGGAAAGTTACAGAAAAAATCATACATAATTGTTGTCTTAACCACAGAGGAATAGTCAGCACCACTAGCTTTCAGTACTTCCCCCATATTTTTCAGAACCTGTAAATTTTCCTAAGATCAAATCTGCCAATGATCTATCAATTTGGAAAATGGAAAGCCATAAATGGCACATTCCCAAGTTGCACCGTCAAGGGAACAACCAAGTGAAACATCAAACAGGCAGGCTAGGGTTTAATAATAAAATAAAAAAACATTCAAGAAACTTTAACTCTTAAAAGGACGATCATTTGGTGAAAATCATTTCCATACTAGTTTACCTGCTCTGTCTGCTCCTCTATACCATCCGAGATGAATTTCCCAGTCTGGAATGGAGTGCCAAAAAATATAATAGTTAGAGTTATACTAGAAAATATATCTACAAAAGTCACAAAAGAAACATGTGCACGCCCTTATAAAGCACATTTAATATTGGATAGAAAGTTATCATATTAGTCCATTTAAATGCAACTTAAACATGAAGCAAATCTCAAGCAAATCGTCAATGGTAAGCGTAACAAACCTCTGGAACAAGACCAAGAACTCCAGAGACAAAAATGAGATTATTGGCTTTGATAGCCTGAGAATATGGTCCCAATGCAGCTGGAGCCTTGTTAGTGGCAACAGCTTCTTTCAAACCTAGAACCAGGCATCACAAAAAAAATGCTTCGCACTATGAATCACCAGAACCAGTTAAATGACAGTTTGTATGAATATCAAAACTGATATACTCATGTCCATAATTGTCACCATGAAAATGAGTCAGCACAAATTCTATCTCTTCAACTTCATCTGCTTAGCTTCTAATGGCATAATGCACTAAAAGAATTCTACCATTTTGGCAATAAATCTAACAAACAGTAATTAAGTTCTTGAATTGGAAAAAAGTATTACGATCAAAAATGACCAAAGCTCAATGGCAATCAAATAACTCCATACATTTTATGGAACCAAATTACAATCATATCATCATGCAACTCGTAATTTTTTCAAATAACTACAATCAAAAGAAGAAAGTGATATACAAAGCAAATTGGCAGTGATTTGAGTGCCCTCTCCTTTATTGTTTCGATTAGAAGATAATCCTATCCCTTTGAGCCTTCAAGTGAAATATGGTTATGTGCCATATTGCAAAACGTTCATTATTATTTTCATAACTGTTTGAAGGCATTAATATTACAAACCAAGAGTAGAGTTTGCCATATGTTATCAATTCAAGGTCTGTAATTTTTTCATAATACATCCTAAAATCAAATGATTAATCAAGGGAGAGGGCTTTGATAAGTTTGACATATCATGTAACTAATTCCCACTACACGTATACAATAAGCTCATCTGTTTTGTAGATATTTACCAACACTTTTTCCCTGTTCAGAATGGGTATATATTTATATATCAGCGGCCTGACATGGTTTGCAAAACATTGGGCGAATGGTTTGTGAGTAGGTGGAGCTTGACCAGTTATTGTGCAAACAATATGTCAGGAACTAGCAGCAGTGGCCACATCTGGGAGAGATCTCGAGCCTTATTTCTTTAATGTAATAAAAGGCAACTTCTGGCTTAATTGTAGAAGGCAGTCGAGGCTCAGTTACAAAGCCGAGAGGAATCAGAGCTCTAAACCCAGGTGGTGAGATGGGATTGAAAGTGCTTTTGTGGGCTAGAGAACTCAGCTATGTTCTGTGCGAGCATGGAGATCATATGTTAGGATAAGAATAAGTGGTCGAATTCAATTTCAACAGGCAATAAGTTTTGGCCATGAACCAAGACACTCTCCCAAAATTGTAAACCTTAACATTGCTCTCTTTTATTAATATTAATTATTTGTCATTAACAAACTCATAGGAAAAACAGTATAAAAGTTCATAATGAATCCCATGTCATCTACCAATGAATCCAAAAAAGAATTGAAAAAAAAAGATATTGAAATGAGGCTTTGAAGCAATATAACAAAATAAGTCTAATAATTTACCAACACTTCAGTGAAATGGAAAAAATATATGCTCTTGTGGCAGGTGTTGGTAAACTACTTTATTTTTCCTCACCATAGTAATGCATTTGTGCATAACAGGAAACCCAATTTAGCCTGCTTGGTAAGGTTACTTATCTACAAAAGCCTCAATAGGCAAAGAACTAGAAGGGAAGATTAGGCTCAAAGCTGACCTTCCCTCAATATGTGCATTCGAACTCTGTGGGTCTTATGAGAACTGACATGCTACGAGCTGCTTTCATGTCTCATGTCGGTTTACCGATGAAAGTGAAACTAAAATGCCAAACCAAGAACTATACTCAATTTTTCAAATAAGTTAGCACCCCATAAGAAAAGTTTTGTCCAGGAATAGTGTGGCATTTCTTGTCATAAGCAAGGGAATCAATGCACAGATTAAAGATCCCAAAAAGGGGAAAAATCTCAGAAAAGGCATTAACCGAACCAGAACATAATACAACTATTAATACAATTGCATTCTGCAGAGGTGCAGATGAGTTTCAAACCATAGAAATGACAAAAAGTAATGAAGGGTCAAACTAGTATCAACATAAAATCATCGACATCTCGCAATGCTAAAGCAAAATTTATGCCCCGAAGCGGAGTTGTCATATTCAGTATCTGTTTCAGCCTGTCAGACCGCCGAGTATTTATAGCAGTTTACAATGTTCCAGCCATTCCAGGAGAAGCCGAGACTCGCTCCTGATATAAAATCGATAATGCTATTATTTTATTTCAACATCCGTCCGTAAAAGATAACCGAAGTGAACTATGGAAACTGAAAGATAAAATATAATCTTGATGCTTTAAGTACATTTGTGAATGCAATTTAGATACTCATTGCAGCCTCTGAGAAGGAAAACAAATAAGAATTGAGCTGCAATTAAGACAGGCTACAACCTCTGCAAAGAAAAGAAATAATGATCAGGTTGCAGTCAATACAGGCTGCACTGGATTGATTGTCCTTGCATTGAGCAAGGTAAAACTGTAAAACTGAGATGACAGAAGGACCCATAAAAAACAGTCACAAAAAAGGACCGAAAGAAAAAGTTCTAGCAACTGTAAGGCAGAGCTATATTTCTGCACTCTCAACAAGATCGCGAACGCTTTAATGGGGTGCTGTCATTTGTGATTTTAAGTTGCAAAATAGAAATTGACGTGGAAAGAGCCATAGAGAAAGGCCATCATTTTCATCCTTCCGAAGATAAAAAAACAGAGGGTCAGCTACATCTGTTCTACTGTTATCCTCTGATTCAGTCTCCCCCTCCATCTGCTATGGTTGAACCAGTATAAGCTTCATCCATGAGAGCAAGTAGCATCTGCATTTACATGCATTTGCATAGCAATTGCATTACGAAAGACTCTGCAACTTAAGATCAATCTCTGTCAGGCATCAATTTGAGGCTACAGATATCCCTAGTCCTAGACATTTTCACTAAATGTGTTGCATTTTGGCTAGAGTAAATGGATATGCGTAGTAGTCTGTTATCTGGTCGTTTAACGAATCAACTTGGCCAATTCAAAAATCTGCTCCGTCTTGATTTAGGTAACAACATTACTTATGGTCCACTCCCACCAATTATAGGAAAACTCTGCGTCTTTCTTTTAACAAATTGCAAGGTTGTATTCCACTTTCGTCAGGACAACTTTCATCTTTAGAATATGTAGATTTGTCCTCTAATAAATTGAATGGTACTCTTTCTCAAATTCACTTCGTAAATCTAACAAAACTGAATACGTTTTCTGTATCTGAAAATTCACTAATCTTGAGTGTCGATTCCAATTGGGTTCCTCGTTTTCAACTCGAAAGATCGCAATTGAGTTCATGTCATTTAGGGCCTAAATTTCCATCATTGCTTCATTCTCAGAAGCATTTGGTTCAATTGGATATATCTAACGCAGGAATTGCAGACGGTATTCCAAGTTGGTTTTGAAAATCTGTTTCCCTTTGTAATCATTTGTCTCTCTCTCACAACCAAATCTATGGTGAGATTCCAAATTTAACTGGGTACCCTCAAATTTACTATCTAGACCTGAGTTCCAACAATTTATCTGGTCCATTGCCTCTTGTATCCTCGAAACATCCGTTTTCTTGATCTTTCCAATAATGATTTATCAGGATCCTTTTTCCGTTTTATATGTTGGGCGAAGGATATGCGAAAGGGAATGCAATTTCTCAAAGTTGCAGAAAATTTTTTGTCTGGAGAAATACCTGACTGTTGGAATATGAATTGGCCAAATTTTGTTGGCTTGAATTTAAGTCACAATGAATTTACCTGTAGCCTTCCAATCTCAATGGAAAGTTTAAGCTCTCTCGAATCATTGAGCCTTCGCAACAACAGTCTGTTTGCAGTAATTCCTGCATCACTTCAAAATTGTACAGAGTTAGTATCAATTGACATGGGCCAAAATGACTTTAGCGGAACGGTTCCAGCTTGGATCGGAGAAACCTTTTCCAAGAATGGTGGTTCTCAACCTTCGATCAAACAAGTTTCATGGAATGTTACCGACTGAACTTGTCGAACAATAACTTGAGTGGGAAAATTCCTTCAAGCACTCAACTCCAAAGCTTGGATGCATCTTCTTTATCCGGCAACGATCTTTGTGGATCTCCACTTCCCAGACACTGTATAGAGAATGAGAATGCTGCGGTACCTGAAGAGGAAAACGGAGATGAGGATAAAGATGGAGTGGATTGGTTCTTTGTAAGCTTGGCACCTGGACTTGTGGTGGGATTTTGGTTTGTGATAGGCCCTTTACTTATCAGCAGAAGGTGGAGCTACAAATACTGTCAGTTTTTAGATCACTCGGTGTCAAAATTGTTTGTTTTGTAGAAAATGTTGCTAGATTTTTATTTTGATTTAATTTTTGATGTTTGTACTTGCACTGTTTTATGTATTTCAATAATTTAATGAAGTATTACAATATATAATAATAGTACAAGGGACTTGACTTTGTTTTTTTGTTGTGATTGAAGAAAGAAACTGATGTGAAAATTCTCCAAATGGCAAAAATAGCAGGAAGTTGGCTTCCAGCTCAAGTGCATGTTCCCGATCACAGCAAATATGTTTAATAAAAATGACAAAAGCAGATCAATGAATGCAGCTGCTATCATCTATATTCCTGAAATCTGACATGGCCTTTTGCTTGAGCATGCTCCACAGCCTCCTGAAAATTCACATGAAACCCTTTACATTGAAAGTATAAAAGAAATTTATGAAAACATACCGCCGAGTAAGAACTTGACTGGCATGAAGCTATTATGATTTTTTTTTAATTCATTTGGAATTCAGAATTAGCACAAACCGAAATCACCTTCTGGCCAACAACTCCAATTTGTCATACCCCGCAGCGCAAAGTGAAGTTGGCAGTGTCCGTATAGCTTCTTTTCCTAAGGAAAAGCAAGTAAAATAAGGGCATCACTGTGCATAACGAGTGAACATCAATATTTCATTGAGTAATGAAGGAAACAATTGACAGGACAAAAAGGTAAGAAGTAAAGTCCAACAAATTTTCTCAAAATCCATAACAGGTATCTTTACAAGGAAAGGGAGATTGTCCTGGTAATCTAGATTAACTTTGATCTTTCACGAAACTCTATTCTAAATTCATTTACTTCCATAGTATTTATCACAATCAATAACTCGACATGTCTCTAACCACGCAGAGCCAGACCCCTCAATGCATAACAAATAGAAGACTAAATGAAGTCTAAACCTCAAGACTGGTGCAATAGAGAACAAAATGAAGAAGCTCGTAAGCAGTACATAATCATTTTAATACCTAATTTCTATCCAGTGACAGGCTAGAAATTAAACACTTCATGTCTTAGAACATGTCACCTTTCTTATTTTAACATGAAAATTTTACAAATTTAACATATGCAATGAAATCTCTTTAAAACTTTATATACTACCTTTGTTGCTCTCTAACAAGTTTCAGAGCAAGCTCTCCAGCTGACCCAATGGTCCTGTCCTTCCGTACAGGAAATATAGTCTGATCAAACTCCTCTCAAGTTCCCTCAAATGGAGACATCTGCAGATACACCAAACAAATATACCCATTAGTTAAAAGAAACTTAAGACAGCATAACAATTAGCAGAAGCCCTTACAGAAGGAAAAAAAATAATGATGAAGCATCAACCTGTGAAAAAGATTGGTTAGCATCATTCAAGGTTGCATTCTCCTCTTCCTATTTTTCTTCTCTATACTGAAATATGCAAGGGAATATTAACTAGAGCTATAGGGAGTTTGAGTAGATGATTTTAGGGTACCATCTTCATAAGAACAAGTATTAAAAATTCTGATATGAACAAGATTGAGTTTTATGGAATTTTTAAAATTTTCTCCGATTCACAATCAACAAATTAGATGAAATCATACAGTTAAACTGTCATAATGAAGCCTATTTGCTTTATCTATTAATTTAATTTAAAAAATTTAATTAAGCCTAAATTTTTTTAATTTAACCACCTAAACCACATCATGGTTGAGGCTGATCATGACACAATATATAGGCAGAGGGCCAAGAGGAACAACTTAGCAGAGCTAGATGCCGCTCATGTATACTGCTACACAAGGAAAGCCTGCAGTCCATTTCCCCCACTTTCCACCACTATCCCCTGCAAATTCTTCGTCCCTTACCAACCTTGATCTACTTGATGACTCTTCGATTCCTCGTTGGGTTTTCAGTCTTGGTCATTTAGTCCTCGATCTAAATTCCAAATGGACTTGGAAACTTGACATCAGTTAGACATCTTGATTTAGGATACAACAAATTTAATTCTGAAATACCTGAGTGGTTATCCAGGTTTAGTAGTCTTGAGTACCTCTCTCTAGGGGGAAATAGCTTGCAAGGTAAAATTTCAAGTGGTCGAGGAAACTTGACCTGTATCAGAGCACTCCATGTCTCTTGTAACGAAGAACTTGAAGGGATAACTCCCAACCATTTAGCAAAAGCAATCAATCAATTAACCTTGCATGTAAAGGCA
>BNST01001606.1:0-120403 GCA_019650275.1 Xylocarpus granatum | reverse complement strand
AAGTTAAATCCTTGTTGTCCTATGATCTTCTTAGCAGAACTCTTAGCTTGAGAATAATTCGCAGAAAAATTTCCTTAAGTAATAAAAGCACAATGCATATTAAGTTGTTGAATTCTACATTCATGAGTTAGTAAAATAGAATATACATCATAAACACTAGGTGTATCAGTTCGAGTGGTAATATTAACAACCACAGGATCATATTCAGAACCTAGACCACTTAGTAGGTATAGGATGAAATCTTCGTCACTTAAAGGTGCTCTAGCAGCAGATAAATGATCTAGTAATATTCTTCATTTTATAAAATATTCAGCCATGGTTAATCCTTCCTTTTTAGTTGATTGGATCTGAAATCGTAGTTGAAATGTTTGTGCCTGTGATTGAGAGCCAAATTGTTTTGATAAAGCTTTCCATACCTCCGAAGAAGTCTTGCATCCAATCACAAGGCCAAGCACAGATTCAGTCATTGACGACAGCAGCCAGCCAAGTAAGAGTTGATCTTGTCTTCTCCAGATCGTATAGTCAGGATTTTCGATTTCTTGATCTTCATCAGCTTTAGATCGAAATTGCGTTGGTTGTCGTTGATCTTCGATTATGAACTTCTCTCAGTCCATTTCCTCTGATAGATGGTAAAATTTGTGATCTCCATGCTAGGAAGTTTGTACCATCAAGCTTGATAAGAATGACAAAGGAGAAAGACGCGTTAACAGAAGAAGTTTGGATTGACAGATTGGTATTGGCCATGATCGATAGCTCTGATACCAAGTTAGAATTTGCTAAACTTTGTAATCTGTGTTTATTCAGAACAATCCGTTCCACCCATACAAATGAATGAAGTCTGTATTTATACAGAAAATAAACACGCTCAAAAACTGACTAACCAACTCTAACTAACTTTATCTAAGCCTAACAACTTCACACGTGCACTCTGCAATTCAGCTCACTTGCTCAGTTATTCTGTTTGTATATCCTGTAACTCTGCTCGTGTGCTTCATCACCTTGTGTCTACTCTATTTGATCTTCATCAGCTTGTGTGCTGCATTTCTTGTGTGTTGCACTTGATTATACACTAACACATACTACCACTGAACATTCGTTACATCTTATCCTTTTATTCTAGCATCAATCACCCAACCACCTTAACCACAATATCTCTTCTCCAAATTAAGAAAATAACAATAATTGGACTGAAGAACACATGGTGTTTTCTGCATTTACATTTTTTCTTCAGTCCTATTATTGTTATTAACATTTGCTAGAAAAAAGTTTAAATAGCATGAAAAGATGCAATAAATAAATATACGGTCATCCAACATTGAGGAAGGATTGACAAAGAAGAAAATGAAAATAAAAGGAGTTTAGCAGGACAACCACTGAGTTCATTGCACTTCGCAAAAAAAATAGATGCTGTAAATAAGTTAAAACAGGCAACTTACAATAATACAAAGACAGAAAATCATGATACCTTCAGTCTTTTGTAGCATGTTGCTATATTCCCTATAGTTGAAAATAACAATTTCAGCCCTCAACCTAAAGAAGAATATGAGAACTTCATTATAAAGATATGTGTATAGTACAGTACGAAACCAGGCACTCATTATACAGATATATAGGGGAAAAAGGTATGAAAGCTGAAAACACTATTACTTTTGGAAGGAAAGAAGAATTAGTAGATGTCAGCTGTAAACAGGCTTCTATAGGCCTACACGCATTCTTGAATCCAACCCTATGGCATTGACACCACCAGATCTTGCAGCTGGCATCTTCGACAAATTTCTCTCCATATGTAATAGACAAAAAGCTAATAGCTTTAATTAACCAAACACTTAAAAACAATAGAAATTTCACAGGAATAGGAAATAAATTTGGATAGAGAAATGTTTAAGTGCTACATTGTTTTAAAAAGAGCTTACTTCAACTGGGAAGAGAAATGGCAATTGAATGATATATAAATAATGACTACAAGTGATTTAGCAATAGAACCAATGAACACATTGTTCACCAGTATAACAGTTCAACACTAAGATGGTCACAAAAAGACCATTGGCATTTTCCAGCAATTGATTGTTCTTAATAACAATTTTGAATACTTATATAAAGATAGCAAGTTCTTCCAGATTCAGGACCATAATTTTCCAACTTTTTTTGAAAAGTAAAGGCTGCGTTCCTCTAAAAAGGTAAGAAAGTTCACACATTAAAAAATAGAAAAGAGGAAAAGAAAAACAGGCCTTGAATTTCCCATGACCCTGAAGTTCTAAAGTAGTCTATTATACAACTTCAAGAATAGTTAGACTAATCTTTTATTAAAAACAAAGATAACACTCTAGGACAACAACCTCTCAGCTCAGCCTTGAATTTAGTGAATCCATTCATTGTTGCTCTTCTTCTCACTCTCTGGCCCCAGGCTTTTCCAGTTATTGCAATAAACAAACAAATAGCATGGAATGAGTAAACATACATCAACATCAACAACTTAGTGCTGTAGTGCTGCTTGCATAAAAATATTTGCATATTCATATACATTTAATCCCATATTTATGCAAGTACAGTCTATTAAGACCTATCAAGATGGAAGTTAATACCTCCTTTTGCATCTTGCTCGTATTTTGAAATACAAACATCTTCGAAGAAATGAAGGCGGCAACACATACTGCACTTATTAGAAAGCAGAATCAGACAGAGGATGACTATCGAAAGAGAAGATGTAGAAATCCAGCGACTACATAATTCATAATTAGCATGCTCAACAATAAATAACAACAGTGGGCAGTGGTCAACAGTAGTCTGGAAATAATTGACATATAGTACTACAGCATAGAACGGCAAAGCCAAACCATGATTTCTTCTCAAATAACAATCTATGCAATATAGAAATGAGTCTGACATAATATGCTTCAAATAATGCAATCATACTTTATCAGATTCCTAGAAAGCTTATTTGAAAATGTTTCCAACTTTTAGGATGAAAAATCTAAGATAAAATGACAGTCATAACTTCTGCAAGAAAATGCACGACATTACATTGTGTTGAGCATGGTGCAGTAGAATACTGTATAGTTCAACAGGCTTGCAATATATTAGGAGACTCTCTTCGCCAGCAGTTGGCTCTTCCGCAGACAAATGCACACAAGAAGTTTGACGGCACACCTCATCCACGCTCCAACAGCAGTTAAACCTGCAACCAATTAAATAAATGAACAATGTCAAAACTTTTATAGTTAATGCTGTCTCAATGACTGATATTAATTTACTGCAAAAACAAAATATATTGGTCTATCATGGATCACACTCCTAGCAGGCAGCATTACACTCCCCTTGTTATAAACCACGAAATTTCAGCCAATTTAGTATTGTCATAAATTTTGAAGTATTTTAATATATAATCAGAACTAATAAGTTGAAAAATATAAATTGAAAATCTGAAACCTACCGACTCATGAAAATTCCTCCAGGCCAGACCTAAAAACCATTCCATCTCAATATTGGCACAGACTGATGAGCAGAAATCACAAACACAATCCGCCAAAAAGAACAAATAAATAAAAACAAAATAACCATCTCATAGTCGAATCGAACAACAATGACTTCATCAAGAACAAGACACGTGTCACTTCATCTATTATTGTTTTGATGATGCATGTGCACTAGAAACGAAGGTAAACGAAGAACAAGTAAGAAGGCATGATAATTATGGCTAAACGGGGTAAAATGAAGGATTTCTAAACGCAACCTCAACTGATTTCGGGTTTCATTTAACTAATTAAATTATACTCCTGAAATTTCATTGAGTAAAGAACAGCAAACTACCATTCATTATCCGAAAGAACTTATTAATCAACATGAGCCAAAAATCAAATAAGGAAATTATTCAAATGCAAACAGTATTGCAGTGTCTTTTGCAAGGAAATTTGATGCAAGAATTAAAATACATATATATAAATAGTTACGGAATCGAAGATTTCGCGGAGAACTCGCAGTAGGAGGAGGTTAAAAGCATGACCAGCCGAGGACGGGCTCGCCTAACGGAAACAAGTCCTTTCCACTTGGCAGGTGACTATGGCTCGGTGAGGCCATTATCTGACTTGACATGTTACCTGACTCCTGATCCTATTGTTATTTTATTTATTTTCAAAGATTTTGGGCCCCTTCATTTCAAAGTCCGAATGGAGGAGGAAGCTACTTTGTTAATAGGCCCAAAAGGAGTTTTTATACCTCCTTGGTTGAATTATTAAATAACTCTTCTGCAGCCATTCCACTTCGTCCTTCTTTCTGTCGTAAATCATGTTTACAAATAGAGTCACAAAATTATTAAATAACATTTCACGACTGACTTTAGGATTTTCAATGCCACTCCCACAAAATTTTGGTTGTAACTCTTCCTTTGGATGATTTCTGTCCTTTCTTTCTGTGAGTGGAAAAGAAAATAAAATTCTTAATTGGTGGGAGTGGAATTTTGTTCTCTTTATCTTAAATAGACATAAATACATTCAAAAATGTCTTCAAATTTTATAAAATCTTCTTCAAAAATTCGTCAAGAGGTGTTTGTCAAATCCGAGTAAGGAGGCTGCAGCAGTTGCGTGTTTACAAAACCATGTCCGTTGCGTGCTCACAATTGCCTGTAATTAATTAAGTGTCCAAAATGAGGCCATTAAACAGGTGGTTGGCCGTCAGTTGCCACCTGTAGCAGTTTGGTACTGTAATTTTTTTTACTTGTTAGCTCGGCTTATCCCTACTTTAAAGACCAACAACCAAGAGGCCGCTCAAGCCGCCGAGTTGAATGCGAGGAAAACTTCCGTTGATTTCCCCCAACGTTTTATTTAATTATGTACGATGGACCCTTGATTCGAGACTCATCCAAGGGAGATTTCTTCCTATTTTTCTGATGGTCTTTTGAAAGGCAATTCAAATGGTACCCTCTTGTGGCACAATTTTACAGAAACTGTTTTAATGGGTTTTAGGCAATATTCCCTACTTAACAAGTATCTATTATTCTAAAAAGACCCTACATAAATAATATGTTAAAATTTTTAATCCTTGATTTAAAATAATTTTTTTAAGTTTAAAATTAGTTTTTTTTAATTCAATATCAAATTTGATAAGAACTAAATTCTTAAAACTCATTTAATATCTTTCAAAATTCAAAATTTTCATGTTATAATTATCATTCTCAATTCTAAATTATTCATTTAATAGAAGGCAATTTCATCTTTTGCATTCAAGAAAGGAGAACAAGATATATCTTGATTTATCTTCATGGTCAAGTCATCTCGCACATGTTCATACCTTACAAAGTATGGTAAGCATATTAATAGCTAACCAAATTCCAACTCTAAAAACATCAAAGTTACAAATGCAGCACCAACCAACTCATGTTGTATGCTTACAAAACTATTTTAGTTAGCCTTTAGTTTGAATTTTATTTTATTTTTTGTAACTTATAACTCAAAAGATTCGCGGTGTGAGTTTAATGTTTCAATCATTAACTTAATTTTATACATGTTATCAAGCTGACATTTGAGTTGATGATCATTAAAATACTCTTAAACTAATCGATTCCTTAACCTCCAAGCAGAATTTATGAATGGAAGAAGACCGTGGCATTGAAATCCTAAAGTCAGTCGTGAAATGTTATGTTTTAAATGTACAACCAGCTGGCTGAACATCACATCCCTCGTCATTTCAACGTATATCATTGACTGAGTTGTTACTTGATCGTGAAGAATACACGCAGAAAATCAGAAGCTAGCCCACAAGTAACCGAAGATACCTATCAAGCCATGGCTAGACTAATTTCGTCAGCGTGGACGAACATACGGTCCTCCAATAAACGTGTATCATCGACCTTTCAAAATTCACCCGCTCAAGCAAACGAACGCCCGCCCGCGTGGGAGATGACAGACTCTTCGCATTGTCTGTACTATTCTGATTCTAATTGAGTCCATTCTAATGACTTTGAATCATTTGCATTTATGTTTCCTCAAGTACGACAATTGGAACTTTTCGTGCAGTCCTTAAAAAGCCCAGAAAGCTGAGTCTGAACATGACACCATTAATGCGCAAGGCTATCTGAACTCAAACCTAACTTGCTATGCATTGATGAGATTCACATTGGCTAACTATGCCTTGTAAAGCCTTGGTGGTGTGACTTGTCGTGCGGGTAGCACAGAGACATAACTATTTTGTTTAATTAATCGTCGGTTCTTGGAAGATGTATCCATTCATCTTCTTCTTATGTCGGTCATGTCCGACCGGGAACACGCTTTAATTTTTGCATCAAAACCGATTTGTTGGTGATCCGATTTACCAACTCTTTAAGAGACTACAAATTGACAATTTTGGCAGCTATTTGGCTGTCTACCCTTTAATTTACAAGACAACCCTTCTTTTTCCTTGAACCTTTTACAAAATTAGTCGGTTGTTCTATTTATACATAATTCAAGATTCTTTGGATCATATTAACCATAAATTAATCCCCACTTTTTAGTTAGTTATAGTCCATCTAAATTAATATATTAATTTGCCAAAATTTCAAACACAAAAAGATTGATTATAATCTCGAAATTTAATTTTAATTATAAAATTAGACATGAATAATTGTTTGTTTAAAACTTGTTTAGGGTTGCAAAACTCAATTCTTAAGTTCCCTCTATATACATGCATTTATTTTTAAATTAAAGTATAAAATTGGTATATATGGATTTTGTACATAATTTGTTAATTGATTAGCTTTACTTTAGAAACGTTGGGAGATAATTTATTAGCTAATTAGAAAAAATGCACCCGGGTTTACTAAGGTCAACGATAGGTGTGATGCACGAGTACCGTGGATTGGCAGCGATTTTGCCTAAAGAGTAAACACTAAGCAACGAGTGAGTGAGAAATGCATTAACTGCTGGTGGTGCCAACCACCAAATAGTCGGAAAAGAGAGGGATCGACCAGATCCCGGCGACAAGGGAATATAATCATATTCTAATAAATAATGTTAATTATTTCGTGTTAAAAATATACAAAAATTATTATTTATAAAATTTAATTATATAATTAAATATTAAAATAAATATTACTAAAGAATCAAACAAATCAGTCAATAATTTGACTCTAAATTTTATTTTTTAAAAATAATTTTTATTAATTATAATATTAAATTAAAAAAATAATAATATATAATTAATTTTTAGTTAAATTTTATAATATAACCAACGACCTTTAAAACTAATATCAATTCAAGCCACTATAAGATTTTACATAATATTACTGTGATGTGAACAAAATTATGGCTCAAAGAGTATGCAATGGGATTGAGACGTGTTAACTTCAAACTAGGACAAGAATTACTAATTGTTAATTATAATTAATTTAATAATAATAAAAAAAATGTATAAATTGGCATCATTTGACTCAAATTTCTCTTGTTATACATGTATTTCAATTTCTTTATACTCATTCCAAATTAAAGTCCTTATTGTTTATTCTGGTGGAATTTCAACGTTTTACCTGATCCACCTTGCTATTGTTACGTAATCCCGGACGAAGCCTAGTCCTTTTGACACATTCCTGAGGTAACCCATGAAGCCATTAGCGTTTGAATGTAGGCGCCAAGTCTTCATACTTGTGTGTGATCTAAACTACTGCAATTTCAAATGCCTTGGGAGAACAATCCATTGGTAGAACTGATTACCAAGTTTCAAGATTACAAATTGTAGAATTGGCCAAACAGAGTTTTTTGGTATAAACTGACAATTTTGGCTGAATTTTGATCATATAGATGTCCATGAAAATATACTGCATTCACATTTCTTACCCGTAAACCGTACCCCGTAGCTGTTCTTATTCAAAATTGTACTTTAAAATGCTAAGATCTTGTCAAAGGTCAACTAATTCGTTGAGAGAAGAAACCGCAGAGTCGTAATTTTGATTATAATGGGGGCTTTAATGTTCCTTCAACTTCAAAAGTAATCGGACAGCGTTTTGCCGTGGTCGCTGACTTTTATTGAAGTGAAAGGAAAAAAAACCCATAGAATCGCGAACACGCTGTTCCATCGTTGACAAGAATAGGCTACCTACTTTATTTGACAAACCATACCCCTCATACGAGGCAATGTTTAAAGATATTAATTATATGCAGCATGGTGCCCTATGTAATTTTAAGTGATCTCAGTGGTATTTAGTTATTATACTTTCTATAAATACGTACTTTGATTGTTCCAAGCTCATTTGGGACAACAGAATTCCGTTTCGCATTTCACAATATCTCATTGACTAAACTTTTTCTTCAAGCGCCGATCACTCTCTGTTTGTTTCCCATGCAGTCTCTGCAGATTAGCTTCACAATGCCGGCACACAACATTCACCTCTTTCAGGCTAGACGTGCCAGCTTCAAACGCCAATCTTCTCCGTTAAACCCAGCAAAGAAACCAACGTTCTGTACTGCATCAACTCAGACTCTGCAGAAACCGACTACTTCTTCAAACGAATTGACTCGGTTACAGTTATCCAACCTTGAAAAACTCCTACAAAAGAAACCGCCGCCGCCGAGCCCATTTGATACACAGCCAATTATCGAGAAGTCCAATAATGGATCAATCGAAGATAAGGGTAGAGTTCTTTTGGAAGGTCTGAACTTGGCGAGAATTTGGCCCGAAATGAAAGCAGCCGAAGAGATGTCCCCCCGACACTTGAACAGACTTAAACGCCTGCTATCAAAAACAGAAGAATATTCTCCAAGGAATATTATTAGTTCTCGTTGGCTTGAATATCATGGTAGTAAAGATTGGGCAGGGTTACTTGACCCGCTCGACGAGAATCTCAGGCGAGAGGTGGTCAGATACGGAGAGTTTGTGCAAGCTGCTTATCATTCTTTTCATTCTAATCCCGCCATGTCAACAGAGGAAGCTCCCGCATCAAGATACGTGGCGCTGCCTGATAGGTCCTATAAAGTGACGAAATCTCTCTACGCTACATCGTCAGTTGGATTGCCTGAGTGGGTGGACGATGTGGCGCCGGATCTCGGGTGGATGACTCAACGGTCTAGTTGGATAGGATATGTGGCGGTTTGTGACGACCAGAGGGAGATCCAACGGATGGGAAGGAGGGACGTAGTCATCGCATTACGTGGAACCTCTACATGTCTAGAATGGGCTGAAAATTTCAGGGCACAATTAGTTCAGATGCCCGGTTCCACTGACTCGGTGGATAAAGAATCCAGAGTTGAGTGTGGCTTCTTGAGTTTGTACAAGACTCGTGGAGCTCATGTACCTAGCCTAGCTGAGTCAGTGGCGGAAGAAGTGCGAAGGCTAATGGAGTTGTACAAAGGCGAGACGCTTAGTATTACTGTAACGGGCCACAGCCTTGGTGCAGCCTTGGCTTTATTAGTAGCGGATGAATTGAGTACGTGCGCGCCAAACGTACCACCAATTGCAGTATTTTCTTTCGGCGGGCCTCGTGTTGGCAATCGAGGCTTTGCCGAACGTATCAATGCCAATAACGTCAAGGTGTTGCGAATTGTGAATAATCAAGACCTGATCACTAGAATTCCAGGCATATTTATTGGCGAAGGAACGGAGCAAAACTTGACGAAAAGGGTGCTCAACGTACTAGATAAGAATAATCAGTGGGCGTATTCCCATGTTGGAACAGAGCTACGAGTTGATACGAAGATGTCTCCGTATCTAAAGCCGAATGCGGATGTTGCATGTTGCCATGACTTGGAAGCTTACCTGCACTTGGTGGACGGGTTCATGGCATCAAACTGTCCATTTAGAGCAAATGCTAAGAGAAGTCTTGTGAAGTTGCTCAATGAACAAAAATCTAATGTGAAACAGTTGTATACAAGCAAGGCAAAGTCCTTGAACAGATTGAAACTTGAAAGAGAGGGCATAATTCCCTCGCCTGCAGATTGCCTGCCTAGTCCATCTTAAATATATATATTGAGTTCAAATACGTATATGGCGCACTATAACAAACCCAAAAAAGTAAAGAAGAAATTGAAGAATAGGAATGGCATTTATGTTTTCGGCACAAACTTGATGATATATCTGAGGTGAATGTGCTGTTTTCTTGTGGAAAGGAAGAGGCAAATGCGGATGTCTGAATAGGATGCTCCTTTCGGTGGTATTTGCTATCCCATTTTGTCGGAAATGACAATGTTCGTGTATAAATTTTTTACTTCATCGCCTACAGTTGAGTAATTTAATATTTTATATTAATTAATTGATATATAATATATTTAATAAAAATAAAATAAAAAAAAAAATAATAAATATATTAATATATTTATTTTAAAAAAAAAATTAAAAAAAAAAAAAAATAAAATAAAAATAAAAGGCAGAAAAAATAAACATAAAACCACTTCAATATTTCACGACAAACAAAAGACAACCCCCACTTCCATTACCATCACCAATGCTAAACCCACAACTACTTACATCGTCTATACATAACTCTTAAACCCTAAAAATCTCCCCAATCTCACAAGCAATCCTCCCATCTTCCCCATCTCCTTCTTCTCTCACCTTAGTAACGACTCTCTCCACTCATCATCTTTCTTCTCACTATTTCACTTACTCTACGTATATTGTCTACCCTATCATTCCCTTCTCTATTTTCTCTCTTATCTAAACCTCCCCTTCCCTCCGCGCCGCCTGATATCCCATACTACCCACATTATCACTATGTCGTCTATTTACACTTGTGTATGACTGATGCTCTTTTATTGTGTGTTTGCTTCCTACACGGACTCAACCCCCTGTACCAGACCCGCTCTCTCTCTCGAATTTTTAGTTTAGTGTGGTCGTGGTGTTGTGTGGAGGGATGTTGTGGTGAGAGAACTCCGTTTCTCGTTATCACGACCGTAGAGGGTGGAGTCTCTGGTATTCAACGTCGGCATATATTTGTGTGACTGTTCCTTTGGCCCCCGTTTTCGGCTGTGCCATAGCATTGGTGCTGGTGTTAGGTTATGACAGGTGGGAAGCGTGGAGTAGTAGGTGAAGGCGATCGTTCAAAGCTCCTCCATGCAAATCTCAGTATGACTTGTACCTTGTCTTGTGAGATTTTACCGATGACAACTGTAAGGGTGGAAGATGGGCAGTTGTTCCGTTAACTACTTTATAAGGCAATATCCTCGGGGAGGAGTTTTAAGTTGTATAAAGCTGGGATTTTTTTTTATTATTATTATTATTTAAATTGTTTGTTTGAAGAAAATATAAATTTATCGAAACCAACAACTCCCTGTTGACCTCACATACTTTCTCTTTCTTTCTTTCAGTCTTTTGTCAAATGTACACACTTTTCGACAACTTGGCGGCTTTCTTCTTCCTCTGTTCGGTTAAGGAACGACCGGGGGTTGTTTCCGGTATTGTATTTTAAATTAATAACATGATTAAATTTGTAATAATTAAATTTAAAATTTTAATTTTTTAAAAACAATTTAAAATTTGATATAATTAAACTAATCCGCTTCTACATCAACTAATATATATATATATATATATATATAATAATAATCTAATTCTATCTTATTTTATTCAATCCAATCTAATTGGACATGGCGTAGTATCCTAATTTGCTCAACAAATAATGCCCACGTTTATCAGGCCACCAAATTTAGGATAAAATGGAGGGACTCTGGGCCTTGCCCCGTTTATCCCAACCCATTTTTGTTTGGAACTAGAAGTATGATTAATAATAATAATAATAATCATCATCATCAGCATCTCTTAGTTATCAAACATACTATAATAATATGCATTAATGACGTGGTTCAAATCTGGTTTCATAGATCTCCAAACAAAATGTTAGTATTTAATTTTTTTAATGAAAAATAACTATTAAATAAAATCGTTAATATTTGATTTTATATGAAAAATGATTCAAACATAGAGTAGTATTTCAAATATTAACACGTGAAGCATTGTTGATGTTTGTAAAAGTAAATTGAAATGTAAATTTATTTTAAAGATTGGAGAATAGTATATGATAATTTTTGATCGATTAAAATATTATGAATTATTTTCAACGAAAATTGATAAAATGCTCTGTCTCAGCTTGGACAAGTATCTTCTGCAATTGTGATTTTTTTTCGCAATCTATACACTAACAAACTTTTAAGGTGTTAGTGTTGTCATCAAAAATAATTATTCGATGATTAAATTAATAAAAATAAATATTTTAATTTTTAAATATTAGTAATGATAAATAAAATATACGTCAAAAAGGGAGTTTACCTTACCGAAAAATGAGCAAAATAAAAGAATTTAATTTAACAGCACAAGATAGGAAGTACAGGATTTTAGATTTTTTCCCTCAATTTATACTACTAATTACAAAGCTTGAAGATAGCAACAACAGCGAGGGATGGTTTAATAATATATATATCTCAACAAAATACGTTATTTTAAGATTTTGTAATTTTTTTATGTAATTTATAATAAAATAATTAATATTTTTATTACACAATTTATTAATTAAATAGCCAATATTTTATTATACTTAGTTATAATACATTAAAAGTATCTTGAGTTAACAGTAAGAGAATTAATATAAAAAATATATAAAATTAAATGACTCTTGAGTGTTTTGTATTATAAGTAATAAATATTTTAAATATAAGAATACACGAAATACCATAAATAGACTCCATATGTATATATGTAAATTGATAATAAATATATTTAATTGTACTATTTTAGCTAATAAATATAAGATTAAAAGTTAAGACATCATAAATTAATGTGGAGTAGTTGGAAAGTTTATTAAGTATCCGTTACAACATAATTTAATGTTAACACTTAAATTATGTAATACTTTTTTGTGCTCTTTATTTGACTCATATAATATTTTTTGGCGCTCTTTATATGACTTTAAAATTTATTTATAATTTTATTGATTTATCGATGAGAGATGTTTTTTTGTATTTAAATTAGTAAAAGTATGTTTAATATTTTTTTTATAAATAGCGTATTTTTGAAAATTAAAATAAATTACTTTTTAAATAAAAATATGTTCGATATAATATAGATAACATAAATTTATGTATCGTGTATTTAAATAATTCATAGGAAATTTAAATGTGTAAGAATTTAATTTTTATTTTCATGCATAACATACGAATATATAATTATATAAAAAATGATTGATTTGATTTATTGTATTTTTATAGATTGGATATAATAATTTTGTAATAAAAAAAAACTTTTAATTCTTTTTATGTAAGATTTATTTAATTAATACAAAAATAAAAATAATATTTTTATTCATATTTATTTCAATAATAAATAATTCCATAATATCAAAAAATTAAAAAAAAATTGTAACCACCAAAACCAAAAGGATTGAAATTATCATACAATATTAGAAAAGAAGAAGAAGTTATGGCGAAGTATTTACATCATACGGCCCAGAAACTCAACACCAAACTCGTTAAAATAACCCCACCCGTAGAGCCGCACTCGGGAGGGCTTTTAAGATTAGGTTTAGCCTCAATCTTACTTCCTCTGCCGCATTTGATAGGGTTTTCATCTAATTTTTATTTACAGTTTTCTCTCGTGTTTTCTTCGGTTCCGAACGCTTACTCTCTTACCTCTAAGTACATCTGACTCGATTCATTCATGGATATAGATAAGCAATAAGGGTCTTCTGTTGTGAAAGTCCAAGTTTTGTCTCAGTAGTTTTCCAGAGTTATCCAAACAAAAATGGCGACCATGAACCCGTTTGATCTATTGGGTGACAATGATTACGAAGACCCAAGTCAACTCGTTGGTGCTCAACCGCAGAAGCTTGCTGAGAAGCCGAAGAAACCTTCTTCCGCTCAGACTCAAGCTCAGCCGGCCAACAAGCCGGCAGCTAAGTTCCCAACCAAGCCTGCTCCTCCCACTCAAGCCGGTGAGCTTTTTCGTCCCAAGTCTTTTCTTTTCGTTTCTTTTATTGATTGCTGGTTCACGTTTTTGTTGTTTGTTTGTTAAACTTTCATTGTATGTATTTTAATAAGTCTACTGGAGTAAGCTGTAAAGCTTGTCTTATGAATTTCATGGTGTTTTTGGGTGGAATTGTTGAGTTTTGCTGGTTTAATTGCATTTTCGCCTCTGTTATTTGAAGTATTTTTTAAATTGGCTTTAGAGTAACAAATAACATCATGTTATTGCGTGTGCTATTCCAAGTTATATGGTTATCAATTCACAGTGACAAAGTTTTTTCTTCAACTGAGCGTTTTAGTTTGCTACCTGCCATACAAAAATGAATACCATTGTGTAAGTACAGCTAAAAATAAATAAATTTTCATTTAGTTGCTTTGGAAGCTTTATATATGAAAAATCAAATATCAATTTGTTGTTACGATAGTTTCAGTATTTATTTTTAAACTAATACTGAATGCAAACTTATTGCAAATACTCTGTTAATTAAGTTTAACATTTTGGATTTTGCTGACTTCTACGATTTTATTTCATGTTTGTTCACAAATGCCTCAAATTGTGGATAGCTGCATCCATTTTTATGACTTGCTCCATCTACTTGTTTTCTAGATTTCTTGAATTGCAGGATATATATTGTAATTGGAGACTATAATTCACTGAAAGGAGATGAGTGTTAATTGACTGATAGGAGATGAGTGTGCGGATGGACATTAAATACTCTCTCTCTCTCTTCTTTATTTTTTCATTTGTCTATGTTCTTTTGGTTTTGTATTTCAAAACTTTGGCTTTGCATGTGGAGTATATCTTTTAATGTGGAGGCTTTCCTTGGACAGTAAGGGAGACCAAGAATGAAACTGGCCGTGGAGGAGGCCGTGGTGGTGGACGTGGCTATGGGCGCAGAGGGGGCCGTAACTCTGACCGTGATTCAAGCAATATTAACCCGCTTGGCAGCATCAATGGACTTTCAGGAGCAGAGGGAGAAGCAAGAAAGTCCTCTGAAAGGCGTGGGTATGGTGCACCCCATGGTTCTTTCCGTGGGGGTCGTCGCGGTGGCTTCAGCAATGGAGAATCCCAAGAGGGAGAGCGTCCACGTAGGATGTTTGAACGCCACAGTGGAACAGGGCGTGGGTTAGTACTCATTTAACATGAAATGTGCATTTTCTGCTGGCAGATATATTATTACAATGCCTTTTTCTTATTCCAATTGTTGATTTTATATGCATTATCAGGAATGAGATTAAACGTAATGGGGCTGGTCGCAGTAATTGGGGAACTCCAGCTGATGAAATCTCTTCGTGAGTATTTTGTATATACAAGCTATCATACAATAATAATTCTTTTTATGTCATAGATTTTTATTTTATTCCAGTTTGTTTATATGGTTCTGTTTCTTGCCCAATGTAGGGAGATTGAAGAACCTGTTACTGAAAATGAGAACACAAGTGCCGAGAAGCCTTCTGGAGAGGAAGATGCTACGGATGCTAACAAGGAGAATCCTGTGAAGGAGCCAGAAGAGAAGGAGCCTGAGGATAAGGTAAATACTGTATTTGAATGGTAGCTGCTTCTGCAATTGCATTCTTTGAATTCCACATATATTCTGCCAATTGGATATGTCTCCATAAAAGCATGTTTGAAAACCACCTTGAATTCAGTGTGTTTGTTATTCATTGCGAATTAATTTGATATTTGTGAATCAAAGTAGTACTTAGGCAGCAGTCCTAAGGATATGGAAATTATGTTATTTGTGTGTCAACTTGTATTACATGGTGATAATAAAACTGAAATGTGGAACTGTGAAATCTTCATTCTATTTCCACGATGACTTAAAGCTAATAACATACACAAGTTATATGAAATTTTTAAGCCATTTTATGTCTGTTTTTTGTATCAGTAACCTTTGGCAATTTTTTAAAAATGTTTTTGAGCTTTTTCCTTGTTTATTTTATAATGTTGTCCCAATTTTCATTTCTTCTATTTGTACAGGAGATGACATTGGAGGAGTATGAAAAGGTACTTGAAGAGAAGAGGAAGGCTTTGCTTGCTTTGAAGACTGAGGAAAGGAGGGTTGACGCGGACAAAGAGTTCAAGGCTATGCAACCACTTTCAAATAAGAAGAACAATGATGACGTCTTTATCAAACTTGTAAGAACTATATGCATTCCTTTTTTAGCTTATTTTGTTTGGTAAAGTTTTTCTGGTGTATTATGTTATCCTTTTCTGATTGGATAGGGTTCTGAAAAGGACAAACGCAAGGATGCTGTTGATAAGGAAGAGAAAGCCAAGAAGGTTTGCCTGTTTCTCACACAAAATAGTTAAAAGAAGATAAATGGTTCTTATGTCTTAAAAAGCTTTACAAATTTTATTAAATTAATTAATATTTACTTATAGCTTTTTAATTTTATATCAATTTTTAGTTGATAAATATTAACTACCAAGTAAAAGTTGGAGTTTATCAAACACTTTAGTTGTGCTTATAAAATCATGTTAAAATCAAAGAAGTTTCAAACAAACCCATTTTTATTTGTGGTGACAGTCATTATTATCAACAATTATGTTTTTTATATGCTACAAACATTTTGGTGTTGGAATAATGAATTATATTCAATTATGAGAAGCTTTATGCTTGTGATATTTGAGTGTTGGAATGATGTACATTAACAGATTGTCTAATCATTTTGATTATTGAAGATATCTACTGTTAGATTTGATGTTCTTTCTATTTAAATGTTTAATTGTTATGTATCTAATTATGGTAGGCTGTAAGCATAAATGAGTTCTTGAAGCCTGCTGAAGGAGAGAGGTACTACAACCCTGGCAGTCGCGGGCGCGGCCGTGGTCGTGGTTCAAGAGGTGGATTTGGAGGAAACATATCGAGCAATGCAGCAGCACCATCAATTGAAGATCCTGGGCAATTTCCCACTTTGGGTGGCAAGTGAGATATTATTTTATGATTTCTTCAGCGGACACTGGCTTTCCATCTATGGGAAATCCTTGCTCTCAATTTAAGAGTCGAGTCAAACGGGGTTGTTTAACAGTAATTTTATAAAAATTTCCTGAAAAGAAGAACCTTCGATGATGTTAATGTCGTCTTGTTTTTGGGTGTAAATTTTAGATATTTACCCATGTTTTTTGAAGTATTTGACTTACATGCTTACCCTTTTGTTTTTTTTTGTTTTTATAAAAAAAGAAAAAAAATAGGGCACATGGGATATTTTTATTATTACTATTGACATTATTATGTCTGGAACTCAGAAGTGGCATCAGTTTTGGTTTGTACTAGGTTATTAGTAGCCCTTTTGAATTTGAAGAATTCCTGCCTTCGGGTTTCTTTTCCTATTGATTAATGCATGAAGAGAAATTAACTTTGTGTTGGCTTTTTACCTTGATGACAAGAGTCACCCATAGCTTCTGTTACCGATTCCTCAGATGAAGCTTTTACCCCCACAGTTCTTTCGATATGAGGGCCTCAGCTGTGTTGTTAAAGTTGGCAGCGTGGTGATCTTTCCATTTATTGCATTGCCCAAATTGAAATGTGCTAAACAGAAATTGGTTTCAGGCCTCTTCCTTGGATCCCCATTTACATTACCTTGCGTCCTCTCTGAATATTTTTAAAAGGCAGACTATTTACCTGATCTGAAGAAAAACCTGTTTCCGCAACACGTACTCACTGAAGCAAATTTACCAAAACAAATGAATATGCGAATAACTTTGTAAAATAATAAAATAAAATAAATTTGAATTTATCAAAATAAAGTAATTTTAACAATCAAATCAAACCAAAAGTTTTATTTTTGAACCAAAAATGTACGAACCTCAAATTGAAATCATGTGATGAAGCATGATGGAAAACTCAGTTTCATCACAATTTACTTGTTATTCAAATCGAATTTCATCGCATGATTAAAAAAAATTTAATTAGATTCAATTTTAAAATTTTTGAATAAATCTCCCTATTTATGAAATTAGCGAACAATATTAAGTTATTTTGAAAGTTTACATATAGGTACAATACATTTGGACGGTGATCAATATAATATGTACAATTTTGCAACTGTTATCTATTAGTTATTAATTTTATAAATGTGAGGGTCCCGTTGATATTTGCTTTTGCTTATTATCTTCAATTGCAATGGAATTTGATCACAAGCATAAACAAAATAGAAAATTTCAATTAGGCCCAGATTTGAAACTTTTGTATGGATCTCCGTTCTTGTAAAATTTGAAAATATAATCTTTTATTTTAAAATCTTAATCTTTGCACTGTGAATTTGCTTTTAAACGTGATTCGATTGGGACCGATATGCATAATTCTAAAATGGTTGTCATTAAGTTAAAAAGTAAGTATAAGGTCCATTTTGTATTTTCAAAATTTAGTTGCACGGGAAATTTCTAATGGCCTCGAAGTATTTGTCATTAACTAATAATTACAAAATAGTGCAGTCGTTTGCATATTAGTACGCAAACGCATCAAAATCACAGGTATAAATGTAAAACACTTTGAAATATTTTGTTATTATAAATTAATTTCAAAAACTTGGGATTCAAAATAAAAAATAAATTTTGTTTAATTTTTTCAAATGAAGAGTATTTTAATCTAAATTTATATTTTTTAATTTGTTTGATAAAAATTTTTTGAAGGTAGTAATTTTTAATAAATTAATTTACGAAGGTGATTATTTTTAAAAAAATTCTTTAAAATATATTTTTTATTTTCAATTTTATTAAATAATTTTATTTTGACTAACTAACCAGCCTTGAGCGGCCAATTACAAACACAATAACAAGAAATAAAAATTATACAATTTTTAAGAAATTATAGAACTATATCATTTTGGGCAAGACAAGATAAAACTTATTTTTAGTGAATTAATTCTTACAAATGAAATTAAAACTAAAAAAAAAGAATCAAATTTTAAAAAATGATTTATTAATTTTAAAAATTCAATATTTCAAAATTATTTTTAATAAAATTTAAAAATTTTAAATGATATTATATGGGTCATAATTTGATTTTTTTTTAAAAAAAATTATTTGTTTAAATTTATTTACTTTTATTTTATATTTTATGATATAAAAAAATAAAATTTACGTAAAAAAATTATATACAAAATTTGCGAAATCCTATCTATCGTGTTTAAAAGTAAATATAAATTGTATTTTATATAACTACGAGGAAGCCTTTTTGGTCAATGCTTTAAAGTCTTACCTTAGGAGCTAAAAGAATGAATTCTATTGTGCCCGTAAATCTTTAATATTTTTATTAAATACAGGGGTTGGCAGAATTATAATCGATTTTCAATTTTTCTATTTGCGGGCGGTAACAGATGATAGAAGTGATATTATGCAGCACCCGTGCTTCTGGCGTTCAGTTTATCCAACACAGTCAGCAGGAGTGAAAACTCTCTAACTCAAGCTTTTTGTTGTATGCTCTTAAATTGCAGTCTCCATCCTACGAAGATATCCCATCGCGTGTAGTCCACCATTTACTTCTTTGCTTCCCCGCCAACTCATGCATTTCGTTGGAAATACTAGGAACCAACTGCACTTACTGTCTACCCTCAGAATTTTCTTGCCAAGCAAACACCAAAACTGTTGTCTTTCTACCGTCACAATCAAAGACCCACATGCCAACCCAAACAAAGAGTCGAATCCCTCCAGTTTTCCGCGAGAAACCCACTTGCTTTCCTCCGGGGATCGGAAACTTTGCGCTACCAAATTATCCAATCCTGGTAGTTTTGATAAAATCATTTCATCAAACAAGGTTATTGCTAACTACATTAGATCAGGTGACATTGATTCTGCCCTTAAAGTGTTCAACAACATGACAATTAAGACAACTCTTACTTGGAATTCAATAATGGCGTGCTACGCGAAAAAGCACGGGAAGCTTAAGGAAGCTCAAGAATTATTTGATAAAATTCCGCAACCAGACACAGTTTCTTATAACATCATGTTATCTTGCATATTACTGAATTCTGATGATGTGGATACTGCTTTTGATTTCTTTAACAGATTTCCCGTCAAAGATATAGCTTCTTGGAATACGATGATATCAGGTTTTGTCCAGAAAAAGAATATGTCCAAAGCTCACGAATTGTTTTTGGCAATGCCAGAGAAGAACAGTGTTTCTTGGAGTGCTATGATTTCTGGGTATATTGAATGCGGAGAATTGGATAAAGCTGTAGAGTTGTTTAAAGTTGCACCAGTAAAGAGTGTAGTGGCTTGGACTGCGATGATTAGTGGGTATATGAAGTTTGGGAAGACTGACCTAGCAGAAAAGTTATTTACGGAAATGCCGATGAAGAATTTAGTCACATGGAATGCTATGATTGCGGGTTATGTTGAAAACTGTAGAGCTGAGGATGGTTTGAAGCTGTTCAGGATGATGATAGGGTTAGGAATTAGGCCTAATGCTTCAAGTTTGGGTAGTGTTTTACTGTGTTGTAGTGAATTGTCAGCATTGCAGTTGGGTAAGCAAGTTCATCAGCTTGTTTGTAAGTCTCCATTGTGTGATGATACAACAGCAGTGACTCCACTTATTAGTATGTATTGTAAGTGCGGGGATTTAGAAGGTGCTAGGAAGTTGTTTCTTGAGATTCGGCATAAAGATGTTGTGACCTGGAATGCAATGATTTCTGGTTATGCGCAACATGGAGCAGGTGAAAAAGCTCTTCGTTTGTTTGATGAGATGAAGGATAGGGGAATGAAGCCAGATTGGATCACTTTTGTTGCCGTGTTTCTGGCTTGCAACCATGCAGGACTAGTAGATCTTGGG
Source organism: Xylocarpus granatum (assembly GCA_019650275.1). Lineage (NCBI taxonomy): Eukaryota > Viridiplantae > Streptophyta > Magnoliopsida > Sapindales > Meliaceae > Xylocarpus > Xylocarpus granatum. The sequence continues at coordinate 99,720 of BNST01001606.1, read as the reverse complement.
ATTCAATATTTTAAGTCGATGGTGAAGGATTATGGTATTGAGGCTAAGCCTGATCACTATACGTGTATGGTTGACCTTCTTGGTCGAGCTGGGAAGCTAGTTGAAGCTGTGGAATTGATTAAGAAAATGCCTTTTAAACCACATCCTGCCATTTTCGGAATACTGTTGAGTGCTTGTAGGATCCACAAAAGATTGGATCTGGCCAAGTTTGCTGCTACAAACTTGCTTAATCTTAATCCAGCAAATGCAGCTGGTTATATTCAACTTGCTAATATTTATGCTGCAATGAACAAATGGGAACATGTTGCTAAGATTAGACAATCAATGAAAGAAAATAAGGTGGTAAAGACACCTGGGTATAGTTGGATTGAGGTGGGAAATGTTGTTCATGAGTTTCGATCCGGTGATAGGGTGCACCCAGAGTTGGTTTCTATTCATGCAAAACTGAAAGAGTTGCAGAAAAAAATGAAGTTGGCAGGATATGTACCGGCCCTTGAATTTGCATTACATTATGTAGAGGAAGGATTGAAAGAGCAACTTCTGCTGTTTCATAGTGAAAAGCTGGCAATTGCGTTTGGTCTTATCAAAGTGCCATTAGGAACAACCATTCGAGTGTTCAAAAACTTGAGAGTATGTGGGGATTGCCATCGTGCCACCAAGTACATATCAGCAATAGAAAGAAGAGAAATTATTGTGAGGGATACCATGAGATTTCATCATTTTAAGGATGGTGTCTGTTCTTGTCATGACTATTGGTGAGCTTGCAAATTCTGACTGGCAGTGCCTCTGTATATCTGTCAAAAATTGCTTAAACATAGAACTATGATGGTTTAGATTTTATGTCCGTTAGGTCACTCCAGGTGAACTTTGTAGCTTGTGGCTACAGGATGAAAGGATTAAGAAAATTTTGCACCCTTTGGAACTATTTTCTTCGTATTGGAATCTACAACAAATTAGAGCAGGCTAAATTTTTCTGCCAAGGCTTGCTTAGTACTGCTACTACCAACTTGTATGCTGAGCTTGCTGACGTTCATCCATTGGTGAACAGAAAGAATCAAAGAACTGTCTCGCTGAGACTAAAGTTGGAAGAGAATATGTCGAGCATGGATTACCTGTTGGCATTCCTGGCTTGGTGAAAACTATATGCCTACCAAATTTTCAATTTGCTCGGCGTCATGTTTTGTATGAATAGGAAATGGGAGAGCATGTTGTAACAGGGACTTGAACGGACAACTGCATAAGGTCAGTCACGTAATGGAGTCACAAACGTATCATCTGTACCATTCTGGTAGCCGGAAATTTCAAAGAATGTAGTTGCACCATTTTGCCAATACAAAATAATCTACAAATGTATTTCCGGGTAAAAAACGAAGAACAAGAACAATAGCATTCATTAAAAGAAATAAAAAAGGGGTGGGGCAGCAAGACAGACACTGCTATTCACCAATATTCCTAATTTGTACAAATGTTCCTTTATAAAAATCAAATACATTGAAAAGAATAGAAATTTTTAACAGCGATGAACAAGTGACGAGAAAAGCAAATGATGACAATATCAAAGCATCAGGAAGAGAGAACTAGTTTTACATTCCCAGGAAAAGAAAAAGGGCAGAGATAATCATCGTGAGTCCACTAATCCTAATTTCCCTTTTAAGTGGAGCAGCAACCAGATTTCTGGTTGACGGGCTGTCCTCGGATCTGCACTGTTGGAGGCCTAGCATTGTTCATGGCAGGTTGGCTTGCCATCCTGCAGATAACAGCAAAAGTGAACAAAAACGCATACATTAATCATATTTCTTATACCAAAAAGGGAACGAAGTTAGTATGTATAATAAGCAATGCGCTTCAAAATAGAAGAATAATCTTTTATATTTCTATCAGAAGAATCTGAACGATTAACAATTCAATGCAGTACCTATCCTTGATTGCAGCAGCCATGGCCATGAAAGCTTGTTCAACATTTGTGGCATTTTTAGCACTCGTTTCCATGAAAGGAATGCCAATTTCATCCGCAAATGCCTTATCAAAGAAACAAGAAAGTTTTCCATCATGGAGTGAAAGAAATTCATTTTTAACAAATACAAAATAACTTGGAACACTGGTATGTACCTTAGCTGTCTCATATGATACGACTTTGTTAGATGTGAGGTCACACTTGTTTCCAACTAAAAGCTTGTTAACATTTTCACTTGCATAGCGATCAATTTCATTCAACCATTGCTTGACATTGTTGAAGCTCTCTTGGTCGGTGACATCGTAAACAACCTGCAAAAAGTCCACTGACATGAGGGAAACCTTTAAATAAAGTAAGCTGAATGACAATTAAATGACATATAGCACTTACAATGATGCCATGAGCACCCCGATAGTAGCTGCTGGTGATTGTCCTAAATCGCTCTTGACCAGCAGTGTCCCACTGTGTGTCCAGGAAAAAGCATAGCAATTCAGTAAGTGACGAAACTCAAAACCACATTATACAATCCATATGGAGTTTCTTCACGTATCAAAAAGAAGAGGAAAAGTTACAACATACAGGACATCAGATACTTGCAATGGATGAACAATATGTACTTCATTTACAAATGAAACGACAAAGTCATGCTCTTAGAAAAAGAAAATCAAATGTAATTTTAAAGAATTGTATCAAACTTAAAAAGAGAATAGCAATATCAATTTCATGATTGCAGAAAACCACCGGCAGACTGCCTAAGTCATATATCCAAGGATAAATAATACCTCTCAGTCTTATGTCCATGTTACTTTTGACACCTAATTTTGCAATTTTGAAATTTCAATTTGATTATTGTGGTAGCCAAGCTTGAAGCTGAAACTTACATTAAAATCCAAATAAATTAAGCATATATGAAAAGACAACTTACAATTTGGAGCTTAATGGTTTTCCCATCCTGTTCCACCGTCCGGATTTTCTGCATGACAGGATACAATAGGAAATTAGTTCGCATAATAACATTCCTATTCTGCACAATAGATCCAGAGAGAGAATAAGGAGCTAATTACTTACAAAGTCTACTCCAATGGTGCTAATGTAGCTCTCTAGATACGAGTCATCCTGGTTTAAAAAAAAAGGAATCAACAATCAATAAAAGATTGAGATGTGCAGCAAAAATCACAGAGCCATGGTAATTGTTTCAGCTTTCAACTAATATCTGACAATAACGTCAACCCCTAATTCTTTTTGTGTTTCTTGATTTTATGATACACCCAACCCACTCAATCATCCATATCATGTTGTAATTCTGCTAAGAGTTCATACTAAATGTCTCAAAATTTCCACGTAAACATCAGAATCCTCTACAGGCAATTCCCTTTCATCTATGGAAAATTTGAAAAGTATATTTCCTTTGTTTTCTTTTTAGGAGGAATCCAAAGACATATATAAGAGAGAAAGCAACATAATCCACGTAAGTAAACATGTAAAATTACGTTTCCGTACATTGAAACAGAAGGACACGAGAACTTACAGCAAACCTCAGCAGTAGACACGATTTGCCAACACCGGAATCTCCAATGAGCAAAAGCTTAAACAAATAATCACTGCAAATGACATGGAAAGTAGATCACTCGCATAAATTCCGATATTTAAATCCGTAATATTGCTTATGCTCAGCGAATCACCAAAATAAAACACCAAAGCGAAACGGTCAACGGATCTGAGACTAGATCGACAAGATCTACAACAACGATCAAATCAATACAGGCATACCATACAATTTCATCAATCATCAAAGAAAACAAAACCTACTGAGGTCGAAACAACAAAAACAATCATAATTTAACAAAGAAAGTAAAGGAATCATCATATTTATTACAGATCCAATCAAATTAGACCATAGATAATACCAATTAAAAATTCGTCCGAAACAAAATCTTACTATTCGTTATTCATGGTCGTGTGGTGCGTTGGATCAACTGAATCGCGGTAACCTAAACGAGATAATGAAGAGAATCTGAATTGCCTGCGAGAAATAGACCGTAGTTTATAATGTTCGCAGGAAAGGGAGAAAATGGACTTGAAAAGAGAACAAAAGCTAAGGAGAACTCAAAGATGGTGCGTGTTTATAAAGGATGCAGAGACGTCGAGTAAACATCTCCGGTTTTATTTTAATTATTTTAATTTAATAATGGTGAAGGGATTTGAATTGTGTGGGATGACGTGGCAACAGGAAACAGACGAAGCCACGTGTTGTGCATTTTTGTAGTTGAATGACGAATTTGGGCATTTTCTTCTCTGTATCCAATCAGTTTCTACTTAATTGATTAAACATCCTCATAAAATGCGTATAATAATACAAATCTTGTGCGGTACAAGTTGATACATTATGGGAAGGAATCAAGATTCTGCTTATGAGAATTACGTTGTTACCACTTAATCCCTAATAATCAGATAGGTTTAAAGAAAAACATCCTACTCGAAGAGAGAGCGAGGCATCATCGATCGATGAATGGTATTTTAGACTTTAGAGCCAATTGTTTGCCTACGTGTTAGAGAAGAAATCTGGTTGTTTCCAAGCCGCTTCCTGTGACGTGTGAACTGCAATAAATGAAGAGTCCGCACGAAGATGTGGTGAGCTCCAATTGCAGAAGGCACGTTTGACACGAACCGATCACTGCACAACCAAACCCATTTAGTTCGCCTTTTAGGTCGTGCATGCAGAATTTTGGAACAGTCTCATTATAGGCGCGTGTGTAGAAACTCCAACGACCAAGTCGGTCAAAGAACGATGGCTTCCAACAATACATGACACGAAAGTTCCAGAATCAAGAATGTACGGCCAGCGGGGATCAAATGGACTACCAATTACTACGGATGAGAAGAGATTTTTTTTGCATGCTTCCCTGGAAGTTCTTATAAATTGTACGCAGATGAAACCTATTAAAACAAATTCACTGACCTTTCCTATACATATATTTTTTATGTTACCGTTAGTTTTTTTTTAAAAAAAAATAAATTTTTACACTGATGAAAGTAATGTAAGAAATTTAACAAAGACATTCACTTGTGTTAATAAAATAAAAAAATGTCAAACAAGACAGCTTTATAGGGAATTTTTTATTTTCTTTATTGCAAATATTTTTGTAAATTAATTATTTATAATAAAAATATTAATTTTAATTTTCCAATCTTCCTATTCTTTAAACGCAGTTGATGCAAATTGGTTCGATTAGTAATAAAATTGTTGTTGGGGGCATCCTGATCAGTTCATTCAACCCACGACGGACAAAAATCTGATTCAACGAATCAAGGCGTCCTCTCTATCAAGAAAACAAGATGATCAGATCATCGAGCAGATCGCGAGTCACAGAAAAGTTGTTCATCGACTCATCTCCATTGCAATCTCATAATCTGCGACCAGACAAAGACGTCGACCCCCAACTGCCAACATACGATCCCCTTTCTGATATCGCCAAGAAAGAACGCTCTCGTCTCAGATTCGCTGAAAACGCAATCCATGCAATCCCTTTCGTTCTTGCTGTCTGCGCCATCGTCCTCTGGTTCTTCTCCGGTCACGGTATATTAGACTTTAATAAACTTCTCATTCACTATTTTTTAATATGCTATCTGTTCATTTTCTGATCGATAGGAGGTTCCTTGACATTCCTTGTGGATTTTGTTTATCCGGGCTTATTAGATTTGAGGGTATCTGCAGCTTTTGATATTTTTTTTTCAATGTTATTTCACATTTACTATGCAGCTTAAATGGTATAAAGCCATGACTCTCGTTGACCTTTTGCCTATTTGTTTAATTTTCATCCGAATCTAATTGATTGCTTGAAATGAATCTCTTCATCGAGTGATCTATGCTTTCTCTTTTCTGGGTTCATTAGATAAGAGGGCAGAGAATGAAATTTTGTTGACAACTAGTATTTTTCAATGGTATGTCTATTATACTTTTGCTTCTTCATTGTTTTAGTTCATTGGTTGCTTGGGCCTTTTTTTTTAAAATGATTTTTTGGTGTGGCGAAGTTGAGGATGGAGAGTGGAACTTGTTTAGTGCTATTTATATATGCACTCTTGTCTTTACCATCCTAAGTTTTAAAAGCACAATTCTAAGTAAGCCATTTGCATTTTTTGCTTTGATTGCTGGAAAAGTTCATCATTTCCCTTTGCCTGGTTGCTCTTTAAAACAAAGAGAGGAATTGAGTCTAGTGCATGTTTTATTGTTTTGATCTTTTATGAAGTACATTAAAATTGTAAATTCCTAATAATCCATTTACTTGATTGATATTTATAAACGATTCAATAATTAGTGGATATTTATATTTCATGTAATAGTCAACATTGAATAAACAAACGCGATTCATTTGCTGGCAGATCAAGGATTTGAAGATTTGTATTGAGGAGGATGTTGTTGGTTCATGGAATGGTTTTAACAAAGTTGAAGCTGGAAGACTTGGTCCAACAAAAGAAGTGGTGCACATCAAGCCCAACAAGATTGTAGAAAAATCAAGAAAAAGAGGTTATTCTTTCCTGTCAAAGAGTTTACCATCTTATTTGGGAAATTAGATCAGATTCATTTGTATTTTAAAATTGTACATGAACTTATGCCTTTTTTGAATGATCCATGTAGCTATGAATTTGATTCTTTGATGACAGTTTCATAGCGTTTAGATGCAGAAGAAAGCATCTTTGTCTTGTGATAATGCACACTTATATGTATTTGTAGCCTCTTGATGAACTGAAGTTTACTTTATGATTTCAGTTAAGTTCTAATGCCTAAACAGTTTGATTGGAAATTGGAGATGATTTGTTGAACTTAGCCAGGATATATATCATTCTTTTAATAGTAGGCACATCTTTTTCACCATTGTTTGTTTTATGTTAACTGGGCCGAACACTGAACTTGTCTTAAGACAGATGTTCATCATTTGGTTTTCTGGGGTTGTTGACTGACAACCTTTTTTTGGAACAGATTAGACTCTGCACTAATCAGAAGTGATTCCAACAGGGTTTCTTTATTATTTACTGGTATAGCTTATTTTAAGGGAGGTTGGTTTCCTGCTTGTTCAATGTGTAGCTGCAGTTTTGTGGGAACCTATTAGTGACTAATTGCATGGGTTTCTTTCAGCAGAATTGCAAAGAAAATCAACTAACATGTCTGATTTTTCGTTGTTCTTAAATTGTCAGGACAGCAACTCCTTCTAAATGGTTTGATATTTTAAGTGACTTTTCAGCATTCATCCAGTATGCCTTCAAGTTTTGTTGGCTCTCCCATGTGAACGCCAGTTTCCTTTGAGCTATGTACTGACTCAATGCATAGTTTCCCCTAGGCCCTGTTAGGATAAAGATTAATTTGTTTACAGAGCACAAACTACAGGACTCTATACGCATGTAAACATTTCTTGATCTGTAGTACTGATGAAGGTGTACAAGTTTTTATACAAATAAGAATGATGGATGTGTAAAGGTCTCTATACAGTGGAATGGAAAGAAAAACTAACTTTGGTTGAGGGTTCCGTCAACACTAGATGATATATGTATTTCTGAAGTATTCCGCAAAAGCACCTCTTGATCTGAAATCTTAAGTTTTGATGCCTTCTAGTAGAGGCTCACAATCAAAGTTTGTGTGCTCCAACACTGGTCCTAGGCTGACGAGCTTTGGTATGATAAGGCTGTTCCTTACAGAACACACAACTGGGTTTTCCCATTGCAAAAGTGATCCAACAAAATTTGCACGAATTGTCAATGGAAAGATACGAGGCCATCTCTCGCTTCCATATGATCTGAGAGCTTCTTCCACAGATGCAGTTCCAGATTTGGTAGCATTTACAAGCTTTCTGGCAAGAACTACCGCATCCTCCAATGCACAACAAGCCCCTTGTCCAAGATTTGGGGTCATTGGGTGCCATGCGTCTCCGACCAGCACAACCCTTCCTCTTGAAGCTGGAGGGCTTATTGCTGGCCAGAGCCAGCGGTCTACCAAGGGAGTTCTGATGATTGTGTCATTTGGGGTAAGATCTATGATGCTCAGTAGTTCTGCAGGCCAGTTTCTTACAAGATCTTTAGCTTTTGTCTTTAAAGCAGCTGGGTCGGTAATTTTAGGACCTGCAATAAGACATGTTGGATGGTTATACAAAATAGAACTTTAAAATTGAAAGCCTGTGCTTTCTACAATTCACTGTCGTACTTACAGATACTACAGACTTTATTTTTTGTGTTGACTGATTGAAATGCATGGTTCATCATCCAATATGTAGTACAATTGTGCACCTAATTGTGAACATCCATCTAGCTAATTAACATGTACTATCTTAAGGTGTTTTGTGTGTACTATCTTAAGGTGTTTTGTCATGATGGATCGAAGAGACATTTTGACCCTGGAGAAATACTTTGACATAAGGTCAATTTACAGAAGGGAAGTATAAATCTCATGCAAAGTGCCTTATAATAAGACATTTCAAAGGGCAGAAACAACTTGCAAGCTACTTCGGTCCTCCATGGACTTTTTTCTCAAGGCTTGTAACACAAATTTTCAGACAACAGGTGTTATAGTGCTGAATATTCTTAAAGTAGCCTTGTGCTAGAATGAACCTGACCTTTAGGGAATAGATGACATTTTGTTCTATAATATGTCATGCCATGTGAGTTATACCTACTTCAAGTTACCAACATTTTTGGCTTAGTAAAAATGTATACTCGTTCATGGATAACAAGTGCAAGAAAGACCTGGGGATGGGTTGTTGAAGCAGATGAACCAATAAACTTTTGTAGGCGAAACAGGAACATGACCGGCACGCAATCCTCTTCCATAGATGTAAGTAACTTTTGGTTCAAATGGCTGTCCACTGGGATAATATCCAAGCCCTCGGTAAGCACAATGCCCTACATAGTTGGGCTCAGGGAATCCCATCCACCTAGCTACTGGAGACCGGATTCCGTCACAGCCAATAACAATCTGCAGTGAAGTTAATATTAGTCACCAAAACTCAGACATCATTGTTAAGCCCGCAAATTCAACCATGATTTTTCTGTCTGTCAAGTAGAAGCAGGAGACTAAGTCATGACAGAAGAAGGAAGAATACAAACTGCAGAACATAATTTTGACCATCCAATTGATTATTCATTGTAAGACGAGTCCTCCAAGACCCCATTGTTATGTCAATCCCAACCAGTAGGACGTGGGAAGCAAAGAGACATGGCCATAACTCTGAAATTAAAAGGTCAAGACCTAATCTCAAAATGAACTTAACAAACCTTTGCATACAACCGAGTCCCATCAACCAATTCCAAAAGAGTTTCCCCGTTTGCACTTGTTTCTATCTTTGCCAGCTTTGAAGAAAATTTAACTGACTCCGGTGGCAGCTGATTAGCAAGAGTCTCCAACAGAATTCTCCTCTCCACAGCACGGACCTCTTGGCTGCACCATCGTGTAATAACAAACTATTGGGAAAATCAAAGCTTTCAACGGGGATCGAGTTTAAAGGAAAGAGGAAAATCCTGCATTTTCTGCAACATTCAAAGACATCAACTGGGAAGATGAAGGGATTCAATACCTTTCATCTTCATCTTTGAACCTGAAGGAGCGTAGCTCCCTTCCATCTTCTGACTTTACTGCCATCCTGCGCAGCTGATCGTATGAACAAGTTCAGAGAAGATTCGCAAAGGTTTGCACACGTAGAAATAGAACCCCTGCTAACCAACTATAATACATTTTAGGTTTTTCTGGGATGATGAATTCACATTTCTTTTTCCTTCGGCATTTACGATCTTTTTAAAATATTGGGATGTTTCTCCATCAGAATAGGAATTTCATAAGTAATAAAACCAAATTACATTTACAGATAGTGTTCAATGATATGCACAAAAATCGGTGAGGTAATACTTAAAAAGGTCTCAGTTCATACGGTTTATGATTTAACATATTTTAACACGTAAATTGAACAAGGAATACAAGATATACCCTTGAATTTCAAGGAACTGACTTCTGAGATCACTTCCAACTCCAATTGCGTCCAATACCCGCCAACCATTCTTGAAAAGAGTGAGTGACGTTCCTCCTGTTCGAAGTGAATCAGCTTGCTCGAGCACCAACGACCCAACCCCCAACCTAATGATTCCAAATTTGTGAATTAGTTTGAAAACCCCCCGGTTTTAAGTTAATGAGATTCTTTTGGAAATAATATTTCTAGAAAATTCACAAAAAATAAATAAATTGCTTTAATTCCATAGTTCGTACTTTATACCGCCAAATTCTGACAGAGGCAGCATATTCAAGCATAGAAGAAAAGGCCTCATGATCAAGAACAAAGAAATTTCAGAAAATTAGTAAAAATAATACACTTTTTGAGGGGCTTTTCTTAATCTAACCTGTGTAGAGACACTGCCGTAGCGAGTCCCGCAATCCCAGCACCCACGATGACAATATCCTCCTTTCTGACGTCCGCTTCAGCCTGAGAGATTGACATAAACACGTGCTTGCTTCTAGTTCTGGCACGAGAACAAAACGAAGTATGGCCCGGTGGACAAGGAAGTCTTCTACTCTGAAGATGATGCAAAGAAGGCCGTAAAAAAGTAGAGTTCAAGCAGAGAGGAGAGAAAGAAGAAGCCATCGCCATTAGTGCTCAGTGATTGCTATCAGAACTTGCGACTGCTAGTAGCATGGAAACAAGTGGTGGAAATTAAGGATTGACGTTCAATCATAAAATTTGTATTTATATCAAAAAAAATTAATAGAAATATATTTATTATAAAAATTATCAAATAAAAATACATTTAAAATATAAAAAATTATAAAATAATATTATTTAAGTACTTTCATTGGCGCTCCAACTTGTAATTTATCTCACTGAGCTACCACCTTCATTCTTAACTGTAGTACTTTCAGTTGCCGAATTCCATATTAACTGCAATATTTTCAGGAAAGACCAAACCTGAAGAAAATTGCAACTATGGCTAAAACAAGTTGAATTGACGTGTCAAAATTTTAGCCTGGTAGTTATCTTCTTTCCCCATTTTCTCTGTGGAGAACAGTATGATCCGTTAGAGCCAACCTAGTTTGGCTGCGGTATTTGCATTCTCCTTCTGCTGTTTGCTTTGGCCCACTGTACTGAACAGAGATTAACTCGGTGTAATTTACAGTTCTTAAACCCGAGCAAAAAAAGACAAAATTCGGTCAGCCCTGACGCGCCATTGTTACGGGCTTACACTAAACAACGCAGGTACTGGGTGGCGCCCCCAATTGTTTGTAACAAGGTCAACTTGAGCTGCCTCGCAGATCATTTATGAATTGTATATGCTATGATTAGCTATTTCAATCATACAATGAACAGGACATCGTATATATCTTCGGTAGTGTTTGCAGGTTGTAGTTCTGTTATACATCCAAATTATTGCTATGGGAAAAAGGGGTAAAATGATTTGTGTTTGGGGGTTCCCCGCCCTGACGAAAAATCGAGAAGTTCCATTAAAAGTCGAGGTAGACATATGGTGAGAACGAGAACTTTTCTAACCGCAAGAGCTATAATTATAATGAATAACCAAAGAATAATTGATTTTTAAGGAGTAACCGTTTAATGGTCTGTGAATGATGGCTTAATAACTATTTATAAAATCACATTGAATGTGATAACCGGCGTCAGTGTTTGTAAAAGATACAAACAATTTTTAAAAAAATAATAAAAAAATATTTTATTATAAATTTTTATTTTTAAAATATTTTTTAATTTAAATATTAGAGAATTTTTATCAAAATTTTGATATTTTTAATTTTTAATGTTATGAATAAAAATTTTAAAAGGTCAAATTATATTTAAAAATCAAATATTTTAAATTAGTTAATAATTGCTAGGTAAAAATCAAATATTAATAATTAGTATTGTGATAAATAAATAAATTAATATTTTTTAATTTTTTTTAAAAATTATTTGTACTTTTTATAAACACTTGCGCGCAATTATCACATTTAATATGATTTACAAATAATTATTAAGTCATTATTAAATAATAATTTTACATTAAATAATTTTTTCGTTATAACTCTCACCGTTATAACAAAAGTTAACGTTCTCAGCATGTGCTTTCACGGAACTTTCTCGATTTTTCATCCGGACGGGAACTCCCTAAGCGGAAGTTCCCTAATTTTCTAGATCGAAAAGTTGGACTTTAGCGTGCAGATTCAATGACTTGGTTTTAGACGTAAATAGCCTTTAACGTATTGCTATCATGCCACGTGTACTCCATGCTCTGTGGAAAACACATGTTGTCTTCTTTACGCTTTCAACTCCATTTAGTGTCGATTTTCTCTCAAAGTCGAAGCATTCCATGTTTCAGACCTGTTTCAAGTTTGCTCTCCGAGATTTCGAAGCAGTTTACCACTTTCAGGTTTGCATTTTAGACTCTTCTTCTTTCTTCGAGTTTGTAAATAGTAATTTGTTGTCCAATTTGTGGGTTTTTATAATGTTTGTTTTGAAAGAAGTTTTTTGGGCATAGTGATATGATGGATTTTTGAGGAGGAGAATTTTGAATATATTGGATTGATTCGTTTTTAGATTTTGATTTCCTATGTTTGATTTGGTTGCAGTTGTTTTTGTTATCCCCTGCTTATTTTACTCGGGTTTCTTCTATTTGGTGTGAAGCCAAAAATGTCAGGATCTGATTCTCAAAACATAAACGAGGAATTCTCGGGTAGGGCAATGGGTGATGAATCTTCTACAGATTGGGTAACTAGAAATGAGTTGAATTTGCGGACTCAATGAATACTTGCTTATTCAATTGCCAACGAAAGCAATAAAGACTGCTTGGGCCGCTGTCTTAACAAATGGACGATATGTTCCCATCCTTACTAAATCAGCCATCCATAATTAATTTGGGATGAATTTGCTAGTGCCATATCTAGATGTTGGATTAAAAAGCTCAACGACTAACGAAACTGACATATTTATGACATGTTTGCTTCTTGTAACTCCGATCATGCATTAACAAGAGTGAAAATAGGACACGCACATAATTGGATCCAAAGTAAGAGGAAAACAGTGGAGGTGGACGATGGATGCTCAAAGCAGACCTATTGAATTGCATCTGAAGATTGGGCCTATTAAAGTCTTGCCTCGAAAGCTTGCTTTTGTATAGTTGATAATGATACCCAAACTCTGCAGATTGGGTCTGAAACAGCTAGCTTTTGTACACTTGACAAGGATAACCAGATTTTGCCCTTGGGAAAGAAACAATTGATAAAAACTATTGTACAAGAAAGGGAGAGATTAGCAGCTCTGATTACCAAATTCCATGCAAGTACACTATGTATATCAAATCACACCAATCGTTTTCAAAAACTGTGATAAAACTAATGGGAAAAATATATGGCCTTTTTAATTAAAAGAAATGTCTAGATCCCTTTTTTATTTGTTAGACCACACTTGGTAGGGGGCAGATTGTGTTTTTATGAATTTGATAGAGGCATTCTCCAGCAGTTTTTGTCACACAACCTTTGTAAATACCCGTATAACTGATAAACTTGTCAACAAGTAGCTTAAAATGACAAGCCAAAATTTGCTCTCCAAGTTGGAGATTGAATCTATGTTAATTGTGACCCCGTGTAAGGCCACCGATCCACGACAGACGCTCCGGGTGTCGATCAAGGACTCGTTTCGTTCTGAAATTTTTCGGACATGCCTTAAACGTAATTCTTTGCTACACGAAGATGGTGGATAAGTATTCTGGTTGGATAGTTGCTGGAAGGATCGAGAAGTCTCTGGGAACAGCTTTGCTTGTGCAACCAGTTCTCCGTGGAAGGCTAAGAAAAGGCGAAGATGGTCCTGGAGAATTAGAGATTGTGTCTAATGACAGTGGGGTTAGGCTAACTGAGGCCAAGATTGCTATGACTTTGTCAGAGTTTCTTAGTTTGAAGGAAAGTGAAGATGTTGAAGCTGAGCTTGTGTTTTGGAAGGATGTTGAAGAACAGAATCCTCAGTTTTCTCCATGATTTTATGTTCAAGTACATGCATATGCACCAACTTAGTTATTATAGTTATGTTGTACAATTATCTTTTATGTTTGCATCTCTTATGCACTCTAACAAGGGAAGTTTTGTTTGCTTTGATTGTCTGTTCTCTTTCTCAGGTGACCAATTTTGAGCGTGGTAGATATTCAATTGGGATGGGGTCAGTTTCAACTGGACTTTTGAGGGCAATTTCTCCATTTTCTGTAGAATCTCCATCTGAACTGAACATTAGTCTAAATTCCTTTTCAAAAAATAATATAAGAGGTTTTGACCGGAATTGTACCAAACCTCCGTTCTAAGCACTGCTTTCAGGATTTCTCGTAAATTAAACTTGTAAAACTCTTGTTGGGTATTTGAACGATAAAGCATATGTTTCTGGCACTCAATATCATCTGTCTTTCTCTAATTTTTCTCACAGCAGACAAGCCCTCAGCATATCCATGTCAAAATAGATCATTCATGAGACGTTTCAGCTTCTTAGTTTTGGGAGTTAGTAGTTGTCTGGGCCTATGACTCACGTAATTGAAAGACAGCCTGCAAGGTCCAAGCATTTAATTGTTTAAATTATAATTTTTTAATAAAAAATAATAAAAATTAAACGATATTTAAATTTAAAAAATTATTTTAATATTATTAAAAATATTTAAATTATAAAATTATTTATGATTTAAGAAAAATAGAGAATTATTTAGACTTTTTCATATTAATATAAAATTTTGTATTTTTTTCAAATATAAATGCTTTATAATTAAATTTAAAAATTATTTTTATGTAAATATTCTACAACAAATCAAATTCGGACTTCAAATTAAACAATTAAAAAACCCCTTAATCCAAATTTAAACGGTCCATATGGCCCGAAATTCTCCAAACCCAGCCCATTAACATGATATCTGCACTACGGAGTACCGACCCGGAACCCATCTACCAGGCTCAACGTCCGACGATTGGCTCCGAATTGATATTCTGTTGAGAACGTAGGGACACCTTGATAGTAAACCAAAGTCAACTACTTGCTTGCCTGGTAATATCTCACTGGTTAAAAAATAACAAGTACACAACTATAGAATATGTCGGTTAGCAGGGAAGTATTATCTCACCCCAAGTTACCTCATCTTCGTGCTACCATTCTTTCAATTGAGAACAAAAGCGAGCTGAATTTCTGATGTGATTTTAAGCAAGCCGAGAGCGAAGAAGGAATATTCTTTAACTAGTGAGAGAGAAAAGAATATTTACAGATAAAGAAAGGGAGTGAGAGAGAAATTGGGCATTTTGAAGAATGGAGAGCAATAGTAATGCGAGTACTAGAAGTATTATGGCTGTAAGAAATCAGAGAAATGCTTTTGAAGGAATCAGAATTGAGAATCCTTTTTCTTTCAAAGTGGCTCAAATATTTACAGGCTTTGGCTTCGGTTGTGGTGTTGGTATCGGTGTTGGCAGCCCCGTCAATCTTGGTACAATCCTATAAAACACACTTTTACGCTATCTACGTACAGATTGTTTATCTAGGTGTTGCCATCTGAATCTTGTTTTTTATTTTAAAGATGATTTTGGGAGGTTTGTTTGAGTCCAAGGATGGGAAATCCCATAGACAATTTCTCGCTAAGAAACCATGTATGCGCCATTTTCCATCACTTTCGTTTTCAGTTCATGTATGGTTTAGCTGTTTGTGTTTGTTCGTTGTTTAAAATTTTGTAAATTTTAAATCGTCGTAGTTTCTAATGTGTGGTTTTATCTTTATTATATGCGTTTCTCTGAATTCCTTGCCCACATTATGCAATTGGACTCTTTCATATTCAGATGCCCCCATAGAAAATTATTTCATTTTCTCTGTATTTCAATGCACATTTTTTGTTTTTGAATTCCATGGTACAACGTGATACCAAAAGAAGAATTAGGGAGAAGAGGGTTATAGTACCATAATTGATGAATTGCATATTGTCATACTATGGAACTTTGAAATTGAAGGTAACATTTACGTGTCTGTTGATTTAGTCCCATTTGTAGCCCTGGGTGCCTTTTTGTTCAGTTGAATGCCTTTTGATATTATGCTGATTCTAAGCTTTCCATTTACAAGTAGTCAATTTGAATCCTTTTCATGACACAACTTAAGGATTGAAGGGAATAAAGCAAAAGTCTAGGTTTATGAACATCTAAATTTGGTGAAATGAAATTGCATGGTTAGGTGTCTCAAAGTTGTTTTATCTTTCTTGAAATGGTGATAAAATTGTGTAGCATATTACTAGTTCCTTTTTCCGTATTTGTTTGTCTATGGTTCTGTTGGCCTGCCAATGTTTATTTATATTGTGTTCCAGGTGCAATACCAATGGTGAGTGAAGTTATGAGTGCAGCAAGAGGCGCAACTGGCACATTTTCTGGTGTTGCTCGACATGTAAATGGTGCTGTAAGTGAAGTATAAGTTTTTGCTCTTTTTTTATTATTTTGATTTGTTTTTTCTTCTTGTTATTGACTGCTTAAAGTCTACTATCTCTCATTTCTCACGCTTCAGTTGAGGAAACTTGGTGCTAAAAACATTGAAGCAGGCATTGGATGTGGACTTGGTTTTGGATATGGTTTTGGAGTCGGTATGTGATTTATTATGCATTTTGAAGAAATAAATACTGCTACATGAAATATTAGTATGTGCAGATGCTACTTTATAGATTACTGAGGAAATCATATAATTCTTGAGCAACTGCAAACTCATGCCATGCAATGAGGTTGCTAATGCCAGAGTTTCAAATTTAATGAGGTAATAAAATATGGCATGCCATATCAACAAGTTCTAACCATCCTGTTGGCAGTCACAAAATTAACTGGTTTATGATTCATCAATAATGATGTGAGCAACATTTGTAAAGAAAAAGTTTTATGCTATTCAGTTACATTTTTCTCCCATTTTTTTCATTGTGGCAGAATAAAATCAATTGACTAATAAAAAAAACCAAAAAACTTTTTTGAAAGAAGGGGAAAAGGAAGGGGGAGGGAGGGACACAATTTATAAAGAGATGGAATTGGCCAACAAAGATCAAGAACTTGTGTCTCTTTGCATTTAGCAAATAATTGGCTAAATTTAGAATTTTATGAACAAGGATAGTATAATATATGTATGTGAGTGGCGGGATGTTGAAGAGTTGTGTTTTATGGTGTGATATAACTTAACAAATGGCTGAATAAGTTATTTTATATATCTCAAGGGTATTTATATATAATACATAAACTTGTTTTAAGGAAGGTCAAGCATACAATTAATTCCTAAATAAATCAGGAAAACCTGGCTATATCTACAGCTGTACACACTAACTATATAGAAGCAGAGTTGCATATGATCTTCTACTTTTTTGTATCTAAAGATTAAAAATGCAGATAGCAATTAAAAACATGAATTTTTAAAGGATGCTGCTTCTGTGTTCAACACTCTTGGTTATAAATGATTTAGACTTTATTTGGAATTGATGCATTATGACTTTGAAGCTACATTTTTGTGGGATGAATTCACTAGATGGCAGAGATAAGTGAAAAAATGACTTGTTCCCACCAAAAATTGGTATTTACCAAAATCTTTAACTGTTGTGCTTCACACCAAAAGCATAACAATCCCAAACAAAGCCTTAGGCTCCTCAATTTTACAGCATCTATAAATGGAAAAAAAAGGTCATTGTTTTGTCCTTGTTGCAAGTGTTTGCCTAATCTCATATTATGATCGCATGCACTGATATACCAGACAAGCTTAGATCAGTCTATTTGAATATCTCTGTTGATCCAATACCTGCTCATTCATCATCATTAATGCTTCATCTATGATACATATAAACAATTTCATTATTTGATAGCTGAAGTTGGTCTTTACATGGTAGGCCTTGCTGTGAAGCCTAGCATAGTGAATCAGATTCAATCCTGTCTTGTGGTATGTGTTGTTTAGTCTTTTGATGCAAATAGTAACTGTTAAGGCTTTCTACTCTTTTATCTGAAATTTGAATTCCTAATCTACCAGCAAGGAATGGCAAAATTGATGATGAAGTTTGGAATGGCTCCTAATCAATCCATTGGTCAAGGTGTCCTCCCAATGTCTATGCAAAGTAGCATGAAATTGATAAACGAAGCATCAAGCCAGAATCCAATGGGAAATACAATGCAGTTGGCAACTAAGATGCCAGAACCTGCATCTCAAGTGCTCCCTGATTATGGAAATATAAATGCTGGTTCAATGAGCGAAAAGCTCACCACTAAAAGCACTGCAGCTGACACATCTTTTGGCAGAACTGAAAAAGTCCTAAGTAATTTTCTACAGAATCCTGTTTTAAGGGAAGAGGGCATGGACCTAAAAGAAGTGGTATGTATAGAGGCAATACATCTATTACTCTTTCTTTTTAATATATTTCCATAGGTTGCACCAACTTTGAAAGGTCTTCCAACGCCATTCTTTGTATTTTACTTTGTGATTTATTATCCAGGAGCCATTGTAATTTTTGTCACATTCCTGCATTAGAGTTATTTCTACTGAAGGTAATTCTTTAGTTAGACCGGCCGGTGATCGAGTGGGTTTAGTCATTAATTTTGCAATTGTATTGATTTAGTGTCAAAGCTAACTAATGATTATTTGGCTGAACCTCTAAAGCCATATTGTATGGACATATCCTCCTTTTTGTTGCAGAAATTGGTGCTGCCTTTGGAGGAATATGATCATTGAAGTAAACTTTTGAATGAGAATATATTGGCATCATACTGTCAAATGAGCCTATCCTTAAGAGTACTAAACCTTTAGAATAGGATACAGGCATAGGTCACTTGCAGTTATGTTATGTTATGTTTTGAAGAGACAAACATTTCTCTGTATTGGTTACTGTCTTTGATATTGTCTGATTGACCGTTCTCCATTTGCAAGTTCACTTCTTATTTATTAACATCAGTAGTACCACTTTCTTCAATGTCAAGAGATAAAAGCCTAGTTCATAACCAAACTGCAAAAAGACATAATATTGGCTGACTATTAGTGAGCTAACAAATTACTTATTATATATCAGTGAGTGCTCAAAAAGGCACGAGTCTGTATTTATATTCTATGGGCTGCTTTTGTACAACTGTAGCTCATGAAAAGATCCTTCAAGAATCTGTCCTTCTCATTGATGTTATAAACATTAGTAATCTGGTCATAGACCTCATGTCTGGTCTGCTTGATAGTGTATTATCATATGCTTGAATGTGCAATCAAGATGTGATCAGAAGGTTTTGCTTTGTAGGTTGGACGTTTGCGGTCAGAAAACAACATGCTTCAAATGGTAATGTTCTAAGTTTAAGCATTTTTTCAACTGATCCTGAATTTAATTTGCTGGGGTTATTTTATTGCCTTTGGAGAATTTCTATTATCCCTCATCCAATTGAGAAACTTCCAAATATTTTGGCTGAGCATTGGAATTTGTCAATGGATTTTCTTATTTCCCTGCAATATTAACCCATTTTAGAAATAAAGTGCACTTGCAGTAGCTAAATTTGTTGTATGAATATGTTCTTGACATTTATTACAAACTAATGAATTTTGTACTGGAGTTCTTGTAGACAATTTTTTCAGGTTGATTTATTTTCTGGTTCATCTGCCTCTACTTGAGATTGAGGATTACTAGAAGTTCCTGTGCTTACAGGTGTTGAAACACCAGCAAATCATTGAGGAACTTATGGAGGAGAATGAGAAGATCCGGCAAATCCTTGTGGAAGACCTGAAAATACCTCCCAGCAAACTCCAGGCTAGTTCCTCTTCCTCAAGTAGAAGTAAACCTGCATGTGCAGATTGTTTTGACTGTAGAAGAAAACAAAGAAAGAAGTAGATGCAGATATGTACAAGAAGAAGAGCATACACCCAGACAAGGAACTCACCGCGTTGATCTTCAATGATACCCAGATTTTGGACCTTTGGTTGGCTTTGAAACTTGACCATTTGGGGCTGTGGTCAGGGTTTGCAGGTTATGTACCAAAGATCAGACAACCAAGGGAATGTAGATTAATTTTATTAAGCTGATTAAATATTAAATATACAAACTGGTTGAAGAGCAGAGCTAGAAAATATGTTCAGGAGGTAATCTAATTGTTTGTTTTGGGTTCCTCTTTTATCCCTTTATATTGCAGTTTAAGATATTTCTCAAGCTTTGAACCTTCCAAAGCGAAGCCGAGAATAGTATTTGAGTTGACTGTAAATTCACATCCCTCAATTTGAGTTACTCTGTGCAGTGTAATTGATCATATGGATGAACAAATGAACTTTTCTTTCTGTTATCTACTCTTATTGAACTTCCGCATTGTTTTGGAGAAGAGAACGATCATTGTGGATCAAGGAATGGCGTTGTTATAATCATTCATCTGTGTTATTATAGGTTGGTATAACGTGATTGTTTTTGCCTTTATTATAGTTGAATACCGGGTGACAAAAGTATAATGATTGCTTGATTTTGCAACAGAACATCACTCAACAGAAGCCAGTGGATAAAATGCAAATCGTCAGTGGACACTTGTCAGTGGTAAGTCCGTGTCCCCGATAGTGCCCCGGAA
The DNA here is from genome assembly GCA_019650275.1 of Xylocarpus granatum. Classification (NCBI taxonomy): domain Eukaryota; kingdom Viridiplantae; phylum Streptophyta; class Magnoliopsida; order Sapindales; family Meliaceae; genus Xylocarpus; species Xylocarpus granatum. Next base: position 79,222 of record BNST01001606.1, on the reverse strand, counting down.
GACAAACGACAAGACCCGGTTAATAAATTGACGAGCCCACTCTGGCTTGCTGTCCCAATAATTGGACAACAAGATTTAGGCTAGGATTTTTGTCAATAGAGTTTCGGCAATCTAATCCAACTATTGCTGTGGTTCTTACCATGAAGATTTTTATTCCCCGGGGGCTTTCGTCCCTGTGTGAAAAGTTATCTACATAGAAGACAAGCTTGAGAAATTGATTTGAACTCCTGTTAGCTACATTGTCCCTTTATGTGTTGCTAATAAATTGAAAATATAGGGTTAAAAAGAAATCTTGGTAGGGTTTTCTACAAAGATATCATTAAATTGATGTATCATGTCCTTGTAGAGGAAGGAAAAGATGAAAAGGATCTTTCCTTGTTGGCTTTTTTTCCACAAGGGAATCCAATGCTTTTTTTTTCTTCTAATGTTACACATATTGCTTTCTTTGGCAAGGCCATACAAGCATACAACATACTTTACCTTTGGTCCTATAATCTAACGTACCTTTACCTGCAGAATGAATCAATTCTCTACATGTCAGCTATCAAATATGATACCCATCATCATACATGATGGGCATCACACTAACAGATGCAAACTGTTTCACATGCATACTTTGATGGGTAGCCTAGAAAGTGTAATAGGAATGGTAAAGCTAGAAAGTTTGACTGTTTTCATGGCTATCATGAAGGCTTTTTATAGGTCAGCCTGGGTCTTGTAGGTTAAAGGAAGCATAATTATTGTACAAGATGATTGGAAAACTACACGTGAGTGTGAGAGATTGATTATAAGAGAAGGAAAAAAAATCAATGATATTTTGATTTGTCTTGGGAATTTGGGAGGTTTTGCTTGGCTTGCATTTGTTTTAACAGCCAAGGGTTTTCTCATTGTCTCTCACAACATTCAATCACTGTCTCTCCCTCAGGAAAACCAACATATGCTATGGAAGTGGGGTTAACACCCCACGTGAATATCACTTTCCTACTCACATTCATGTGTTTAAAACAGAGTCCCACCATCACCACCACCGCCATTGCCAAAACAACCATTCTTTGTTTACGCCCCCGTGCTTTTCCAACTCTTGAAAAAAGAAAAAAGTAAAAAAAAAGAAAAACAAAACCCATTCTCCTTTCAACCCTTTTCCTTTTTCCCCTACACTTCTTTCCCATTTTCCAAAAGGTATTCTCTTCTCCACATGTTTATGCCTTAACAGCTAGCACCGATCTTTTTATCCTCCCTTTCCTTCCCCCACCACTTCCACTATTCCTCCTATTCATCACTCCATCTACCGCTCACTCCATCAGCCCACCTAACCTTTTCACATATATTTATAGTTTTCCAATTAGATAATTAATTAATTGAACAAATTTATTGCATTACCTAAAATTTCAAAACTCGTGTGTATCGAGCAATTAATGGATTTCTTCCTATCTTCCTTTCTTCTTCCCCCACACCTCGCTGTCTAATGGCTTTAAAGTTTAGGTCAAACTTGGTAGCTTCCCTCAAACTGTTGGAGGCTAGTATTTAATCCCTGTCCTACCTTAGATATAATTTTTTATGGGTCATTTGTCTAGATTTCTTTAGGGAAAATTTACCAAAGCAGGGGGAAGTAGTTTCAGGGAAACAATCATAAGTTAAATGATGCAGCTTTCCATTGTTAAAAGCACAAACAAAAATCACAAAGTCTATCTTATTAAGTCAAAGTCAAAATGCTACACAAGAGCAGTAACATTCAATTGTAAAATCTCTCTGAATTAAACATCGTCGCGAATCACAAATGCAGTTCCAGGAATCAAACAAGAGAAACAAAAACAGAGACATAACAAAGAATACACAAATAAATATCTAAATTGTCTAGATGGATGGAAATAAATACTTTGAGACGGTGATAAATTGATGATGGCTCTTTGATGTTCTAAACAAGGAGTACAGCGACTCCTCCGAGCAATGCTAACAAGGCCATGCTACTTCCATGCACAGAAGCTCCAGAACCAGGCGACGGCCCTGGAGATGGCGGTGGAGATGGCGGTGACGCCATAGATGGCGGTGGAGATGGCGGCGTAGATGACGGTGTTGGCGTAGATGGTGGCTCCGGTCCTGGCGTAGGTGTAGAAGGTGGTGGAGTTGTAGTTGTTGATGGACCTGGGGCCATTGGGCTCCCTGTCGGGGTCATTGACGGAGTTGGTGACATCATTGGTGGGGGCGTGGAGACCGGAGACGGCGTCATCGCCGAGGTTGGAGGAGGAGTTGATGCGGTGGGCGGAGGTGAAGCCATGGAGGGCGGAGTTGCAGAAGGTTTCGGTGACATTGCCGGTGACGAAGAAGGGCTTTGACCCGAGCATGAAGTGAGAGCCAGAGAGAAGATAAGCACGAGCATGAGCATGGCACGTGAGAGAGCCATGCTTGTATGTATGAATGATTAGATGGAGAAGAGAGGAGAAAGTAGTTGCTTGTTATGGTGAGTTGTAGTTGTAGGAAGGTGGAAAGCGGTGAGATTGACATATATAGAGAGAAAGGCTTGGGAGAGGAATCGTACATGTCATGTGTCTTGACACGAGAGTGAATGGACAGTTTATGCAACCTGACGTAGTTGCTTGACACGTAACATCTCAGAATTTAATGCCTTTACTGCATACCACCTCTTCTGCCCAACCACGCGATGCCACTCAATCACCAACCATATTAAAAAATAATAATAATAATAATTATTATAATTTATTGCAGGAAAAACCCGTCGTTTTCTGGCATGTAATTAAAAGGTAGACAATCACGACGAAACAAAATGGAAGCACAAAAATTCCATGCCTCGAGTAGCTGAAGTGAAACGGCACGAGAGAAGAAAGATACTACTTAGAAGGGAGAAATTGTGGTTGAGATTTTGTCATTGCCCCAAGTCTGGTAAAAGTCAAGGCGACATGAGCGTGAAGGATTGGGCAAACCCTATAACCACGAACCCTACTGTGTACTACTTTGAGCACTTATGATTGACGATGAGTGTGCGGCCGGCCGGCCTACCAGTTCAAATAACAACACTTATTCACGAGCATCACAATGCAAATGCAAAACCACCAATAAAAAAGAAGGAAGGTGGGGAGGAAACCCGGTAGACTTGCCTGACCCATGGCTCTTCTATTTTAACAACAGGGTTTATTCGTGTACCCGCGATGTCTGCAATAATTTTATATTTTTGGTGATATTTTATAAAAATACAGGGTTAATTTTTTATTTTTTAATTTATCCTTATATTTTTAAAATTTTATAATAATAATTAAGATATTTTATTATTTTTTATTTAATTTTAAAAAATATATATTAAATAATTTTTTAATTAATTTATTTATATACAAAACTTATTATACACATACTATAAAACCTAAGTTGCGGTTAGATTGAATGATCTAATTAAAATATTACTTAAAAATAATTACACTTATCGAAAATAATGAAAAAAATTCAAGAAAATCCGGTTAGGACTTAAATAGTCATCCCTTCTCAATCACGCAGTGCGGTGCGTGAACGCCAAGCGGAAGGCAAGCCCGTGGAATACTCTAGAAGGAGAAACAGTATACACGTGGTCTCTCATTAAATTGAAAGGTCAGTGTTGTGTTTTCAGTCCAGCTATTAGTTTTTGGTTGGTTCTAGGCTCCAGCCAATTACGCGACAGGGAGGCATGAACCCACCCGCACTACACGCCCTTCTCATCCTCACATTTCGGTCGTCCCTTTCAATCTATTAAAAGATGTATTCGTCCTTGCAGTTTTAATCTAGAATTTGTTTTATGAAAATTACGACAAATTCTAGTCAACATTGCTAGTTTAAACTGTTAATTTTAAGGAAAATACAATTTTAACCTTAGAAAAATAGAAAAAAAAATTTGATGCTATGCAATACAATATTATCTCTTAAAAAAATACAAAATAATAATAATTATAACCTATTTTTTAAAACTCTAATAATTAAACATTGTAAGAGATTATTGTGAGGTAATTGAATTTTATAGTATATTGTAAGAGTTAAAAAACATAAATAATATTTTTATTTAAATAAAATTAATTAAAAATTTAAAAAATATATAAAATTATTTTTTAAATTTATTTATATAAAAATAAAGTTATTTTACTTGATTATTTCATGATAAACGTAAAATAAATGAACAATTACAGTCAACAGTTCCATCGTTGTTTTTGAATTCTTATATTTTTGTTCTATGTTATGTTTGTACTCTTACCATGTGTTTATTTTTATTAACTTATAAAAGAAATGAAAGAAATTCTCAATTTTTTTTGTTTGTTTGAAAAATAATTTTTTGAGAAATGAAAGAAAATTCTTTAGAAATTTTTATTTTCCTAAGTGGAAAATATAACAATTCCTCTTATTTTCCCTTTTAAAATAATTAAACTTTATATTTTATCCCTCGTTTTATATATTTTAGCATAATTTTTTTATTTTTATTAATTTAATATAATTATTTTAAAAAATAAAAAATAATATTATTTTACTTTATTGTATTTTTTACAAATTAATTTATTACCATTAAATTAATTCAACACCATCTTATAAATTATTTTTATTTATCATAATTCTAATTATTAATATTTTTTTACATGTTCCATGGGTATATTAATTTATATTTTTATTTTATAATATTATATTTATCGTAATTCACACATGTTTATTTAATAATTTTAATTTAAATTTTTTTAAAAATAAATTGATTATCAAATAAAATAATAAAATATTTCTCTTTTAATAAAATATTATTTTGTTAGAGAATTTTTTTTTAAAATTAAAAGGTTCCATTAACTCTTATTAGAAAGTGGCTGGATGTCACTAACCAAAAATTAAAGCATGCAATAACGCTTTTTCTTTTTCTTTTTAATTTTTTTTTGTGATTAATACCCACACAAATAGTAACACATTCACGGGGCATAACATCTTAACGAACGAACCCCAGTACAGGGCCCCCCTCCCATTATCAGATAATCTAAAGGCCATAGCCTTTGCATGATTCCAAAGTTGATCATTAGGATTCCAAAGTTGAGTGATGTATACGATATGATTTATATAAATTAAAATAAAACTTTTAATGTGTTTTCACTTGGTAATTATATTACAAATTCAACACCTCTACTACTGATTTTCTCGGAATCATCAGAATTTGCTAACAAAATCTCTCACAGTTGCAAGTAGGCCAAGAAACGACCCGATTCCTCAGCAAATCAACCGGCATGACAACCTAACCCATTGTAGAAAATTTCACGAATAGATTGCTTTATTTATGTCGTTCCTTCTCCTCAACTTTATCATCATCTCAATTCATGAGCATAGCTGATGATCACCCTCGGTCGATAGCAGTGGTTCAGAAGCAGGAGCTGCAAAATAACAGAAAATTATCAGCATTATTAGCTAGGAAAGGCAGTGAACGATGCCTGATAAAATGGGCCGTGAGTGCCAAGAAGCTATGCCCAACATTGGTTGCTACCGGTACCCGAAGTAGTGAAGGGTGCTTGATAATATTCCATTCCGTTAAAAAGGCAGTGAATACTAGAGCCAGTAAAGTGCTTCTTGCCAGGCACCTAACCGCTGATTGCTCGTGCAAAAGCTGTGGATTCACAATGGAAAAACCTGAAAGCCGTGGGTTCTCTTCTTGCCTCAGAATCTCACGCCATTATACATGCATTGCCAGGACAATTATTCTAGGTTCCCATTCATTTTTTTAAAAAATTGATATTTTCACATTTTTAGGAGAAAGAAATAAAGAAAGAAACTAAATCATCTAAAAAAGTTCGTTAGTATCTGATCTGATGTGGTTATTCTAAATATAAAATGCCCATCAAAATCAGAATTACCCTTAAAATGATAAGGGAGTTCCGCAACCATCGCAAGTACAAAGCTAGTTTGGTTTCAATTTGGGAGGGCACTTGGCAGCATTTAAACATGCTGTGAAGGAAAAACTGGCTTGATTTGAATACTTGAACATTTAACTTTACATGCACAATGTATTTGTGTAGAGTGGGTCAGTCAGTAAGTTACCTTCAGAATTTCGCTGGGCATTGGATGGCGTCGTGGGTTTGCTAGTTTTCTCAGTGATTTCAGCTATGACTAGACGTGACAAAAGAAGTCCCGCCATAAGAGCACAAACCATTAGCATAATGAAAACCTTATCCCACCCCCGCGTGGAAAGGAATCCAGTAAGAAGAGGACCAAGAGCTGCACCAACCGATCCAGTACCATCAATAATGGCAGTTACTGTAGCCAGAGCTCGCGAATCCCCTCTAACAGAACTGTGAGTGCCAAGATCTGCAGAAACTGCAGTTGTGATGAGTGCATATGGCCCATTTATAAATAGGCCAGCAACCATCATAAGTACAATGTTGACCGGCCGCGAGACACTCCCATATAAGTGGTACAAGAGCATGGATGGAATTGCAGCATACATGAAGCTGGCTGCTGTAGTGGCTCGAGCTTTGAGTTTATCAGATACGTAGCCCGCAAGGACTCCACCAACAATTCCTCCCACATCAAATAGAGTGGAGAGATTTCCAGCAGTCTTGACTGACAAATACTCCCCAGCAATTTCTGAAAAAGCATAGAAATGAAGAAAATAGGGAAGCATTATTCTTAATGCCTAGGTCAACATTTCAAACAATCAGCAGTGTTTTGATAAAAAATAAATAAATGCCTTTGCAGTATCCTAAAATATAAGTTTGCAAAAATCTATGGTCCACATGATATACATCTCTGAAACAATCTAACTTAAACACCACACCCCCAAGGAATTAGGCAATGAAGTTACCATCTAGAAACAACGTACAAGTGTGAGACAGACACAAGTGCAAAGGTCCATTTGCTTCAATACGAGGTGCACGCTTCAAGTTTTTGCCAATGATAATGCTTCAGCAAAGAAAATAACAGAGATGTAATATTTCTCCAATCAGATAGCAGTCAAATGATCAATCATGCAATCTTGATCGGCTGTGCCTGCTCAAACCTAGTCCAAATATTCAACTATTCTGTCATATATTCTTAATTTGCAAAATTTTGCAACTGAATAAAATCCATTTAATTTTTATCCTTAGTTCAAATCATTCCATTTTGATAAGATTTTAACACAAGAAGCTGCAAGATTTCATGTACCTTGAGTAGGAATTTTATTTTCATCAAAAAAAAACAAAAAATCTAATATACAAAGCAAAGGATGGTAGAGAATACCTGTCTGGCTTAAATAAAATGGTAACCAGTACAAAAATGTGTATGCCACTAGCTTTGAGAAGAAGAGACAGAAAGCAAAGGGTATCACACCCGGTATCAAACAAGCTCGAAGAAGTCCAACACTTGTCCTACTTCCTGATCCTTGTGAACTACACTCTTTTTTCACTTCCGACACTCTTCCTTTCTGAATATTAGATTCTTCATCATTGGACACCATCTCCGCGTTAGAAACGCAATCACTGGCATAAGGAAACCCAATATCCTCAGGATAAGCAGCCAAGAACAAGTAAACTAGTATCCCTCCCATAGCAATAAATGCACCTGGAAGCATAAAAGACCATCCCCAACCATAGTCCAAAACACTAGCAGCAAGAAGAGAGCCACTGATATTCCCCACAGAAGTATGGGCATTCCAAACACCCATTATTAAACCCCTCTTCCTTTTACCAAACCAATTTCCAATTACAGCAACAACAGAAGGCCAACCGGTGGCCTGAAAAAAACCAGCAACCATTTGCATAATAAGATAGAATCCAAACACATGAACATTAAGAAAATATCCCAATCCGAAAAGCCCCACAAAGATTCCACTCCCTATCATTCCTGTTGTCAAAAATAACCTCAGATCCAAAGTATCACCTAAATGCCCAGCAACAAACATTCCCAATGAGTAACAAGCAAGAAATGCTAGATCAATTTCACCCAATTTTGACGTCCCACCAGCTCGGTCAAACGGTTCCCAACCTTTACTTGATCTATTACGGTCAGCCCCCACGAATTCTTGCTTAACAAAGAGTTCACCAATAGGCCAAGGCTTCCTCCCAGATTCCTTATCAGGGTCTGGACACAAAACACTCTTGACAATACTACTAGGCTTTCTTGATGCATGGTAACAAGCGTATGCAATGAAGGTAATTAACAAAATTATGTATCTATATGATCTTAGGCTCCAATCTCTGCCTCTTATGCTTCTTATAAGAAAAATTCCCGGTGGGATTTTCCTCACCGTATCAGAATTCCCTGCCATCTTTACAATCACTCCAAAAAAAAACCACAAAAACATTCAACTTACAACAATCTATCATAATATTCCTATAATTTTAGACAACCCCCGAACATGATTATCATCAAATTTGAATAAAATCAGATCTAAAAGAAAACGCCCATCTTCAAAATGAAGCAAAAACTTCGCCTAATTAAAGAAAATCAAAAAAGCTGATATCAAAGAGAGTACGTTTTTGTATTGGTGAGGGAGAGTCTAATTAGTGAACCCCGAGAAAGGGAAACCGAGAGGGAGAACGAGTTTGGCGGGAGAGACGAGTGAGTCGGACAAGAGTATATCTCGACATCAATGACACGTGGCGACTTCTGATGGTATCTGTGCTGGGAATCAGTTTGTGTTTACGCGCCTTGAACGAACAATTGAATTTTATTAAATAAATAATAATAAATTAATTTTAAATCATTATTATATAAAAAAATAATAATAAATTTTGTTCCTTTTTATTATTTATTATATTTGATATTGTCAAAACTTAATAGATAATATAAACAAGTGCCTTTACAGATATTAAAATAATTAATTAAAATTACTAAAATAGGCTTTCAAATTATGAGCAGATACAATTTTATAAAAATTCATTAAAAAAAAATTAGTTCAATTTTCATCTTCTAAAATGTTATGAAATTTGGAAGTCACACGTGCGGTTGAAACAGATCGAGCGTGAGAATCCTAAGCTGGACTTCTTCGATAGATAAGGCGTTTGTAAAGTTCCACTCGTTGTCAGAGTCTCTGAAGAGTACACATGGTCGCCATGGGCTCCCAAGTTCTTCCTCAGGTACTCGTTCGCTTTACACTCTTTAAGCTTACAAGCCTTGCAATACTGTTTGTGTGCGGCAATTTCGATTAGTTTATACATTTTTGTTTTGTTTTGTTGAGGCTTTGCATATGATCCCAAGAGGTTCTACTCAGTGTCTTCCTTCAAAGAAGCTAGGGTTTTCAACAGTTCTTTCTCGCGGTCCCTTCGCGAGTCAACGGGTTTCAGTGTCCGGAGTTTCAGCGAAGCCAATTGGGTGGAATTTGGGCTTCTTCGTAAATGCACCTGTGAAAGGAGGTTTTGTGGTGAGAGCGGAATCAAATGAAGCGGAAGCAACTGAAAGCGTTGAAGAGAAGCAAGAAGATGCTGTAGAATCAGAAGCAGAGGTTAAGATTGAAGAAGAAGTGAAAGCACCCATAACGCCCCGCGTTAAGCTTGGAGATATAATGGGGGTAATAATTTCATTCTTTAAAACCATTTTAAATCTTATTGTTAATGCTTTGTTTGGTTGATGAGAAATTGAAAAAGGATTCGTAGCAAATTAGATTCCTACAGTTGGGAAAAGGTAATGTATTTTGAAAATAATTTTGCCGGGCCTAGTTGAGCCTTGAGGTTTTACTCCTTTTGTTGGCGTGCGCGCGTTTGATTGCCAGGAAAAATGTGGAGCAAGGAGAAATGATTTTTTGGAATATGAAATTTTAGTTTTGTGTACATTTGTAAGTGATGTTTCTGTTCTTTGGGTAGATACTGAACAAAAGGGCTGTTGAGGCATCAGAGAAGGAAAGACCGATTCCAGCTATTAGGACTGGTGATGTTGTGGAGATTAAATTGGTAATTTCTGTTTCTGATCTCTTTACTAGGTTCTTATTATATTTTCAAATGAAATTTGTGACATTTTTGGTTTATGTGTTTGGCTTACAGGAAGTTCCTGAAAATAAGCGTAGGTTGTCAGTTTATAAAGGTATTGTTATGTCAAGGCAAAATGCTGGTATCCACACTACCATTCGGATCCGGAGGATTATTGCTGGCATAGGGGTGGAAATTGTATTCCCAATGTGAGTATTTCCTTTTCAGTAATACTATATCTTGCTGGAAACTATGGTTTGTTATTAGTAGAAGCTTCATTTATCACATGAACATTCTTATAATTAACTAGCTGGTGTGTTGTTACTTGAATGTGAACAGCAGATCATAGTGAAAACCATACTGCTGTATCCATGGCCTTAAATTGTTGGCCTATGTTTTTATCCTTGATGTAGAGCTCTGAAAGTGGGCCCCTTTTTGTATGTTTATGGAGGTCATGATGCAACCCTGGAAGCACAGAATCCCTAAGAACATGATTTTGATCAATTATATACATCAGGAACTCTATTACTATTGCAATTAATTGAGGCTGCCTGTCTATGGACCAATGAATAGATGAAATATCTCTCTCACTTCTCCCCCGTCATTTATTTATGGCAAATCCATAGTTTGTTCGAGGAAATAACTTCTATCATTATGGAGTGATTTCCTTACAAGATGGAACATGCATTTTCCAAGTATGCTCTTCACCTGCCGGCGCAAATTTAAGAGTAATTGTTCTACATTTTTGTTGCATTCTCTCCTCCTGACTTTAACATGCATCTTGTGAAGTTTTCATGTTTAGGTCTGTTCCCCCCCTTTATTAACACATTGCATTTTAATTTCACACATTTCTCTATAAAGAATTACTGTTCCATGCTAACCATCTGCTGATTAGAGTTGTGTCTCTATGCCCTCTTCTTATTTCATGTTGACTGCACAAACCTATTGTGTTAATGAATTTCCCTTTATTCAAAGAATAGTATGTTGAATTTCCAGTATTAATGTCTTGGTCAAACAATAAGTTTGAGCATCTTTTAGACTGCAGAAGACTGAGTAAAAAGGAAGATCTTAACCCCTTTAATTCACCATGTCTATATCAATTGAGCTTTATCAGAGGGCTTGGAAAGTATCTGCCAAGCCATGCAAGAAAACTTTTTGATAGGTTTTGGGCTTTGCATGTTCTTCATTATATGAGTATTGTTAAAATTTTAGTAGTTTTATGCATTGGGAAGGTTATTGGTCCATTAACATTGTATGCTTTGTGAATTATGATTGATCTTCAGTTGTGATGCACCTTGAGAAATGGAGTAATATTATAGTGGAAAGTATGAAGTGTTGTTATTCCACCATTCTTAACAGTCTTTGAGTGTGGACTGAAGAGACATCCACAATAGGTTAGTGATGCCTTGAACACACTGGCAACAGTAGTTCAAAACTGAATCTCTAATTTGAGAGTGGTGATACAACACCTGCCAGTTGATACCTAGAATTCAGTTTAAAAAAGTGTTCCAGATGTCAGTGGTCTGAACTAGTTTTCATCATGAAGTTTTCTATTATATAAATCTAATATATTTTTTAATTGTTCTATTTAAAAGGGAAGCAGAAGAAAAGAATGAGGTTGCAAGCTGTTTTTTTTTAATTTTCGACTAGAAAACACATGTGACCTAATCAGTGTATCATCTCTTGTTAATACCTGTTAATACAGTTATTCGCCAAACATCAAGGAGATAAGAGTAGTCAGCCACAGGAAAGTCAGGAGGGCAAGGCTGTACTATCTGAGAGACAAGCTTCCTAGACTCTCCACTTTCAAATGAAAACACCATTGCTGTTGCTCTTTGGTTGCTTTTGCTGTTCCTTAATCCTGAGATATTGTAAAAACTGCAATGCCAAGTTTCATTTTTACATCTAATTTTTCCAAAATTATTGTATGCATAGATGATTAGAGATGCCCTTTTACGGAACTAAACCAGTCATCAATCTCACGTTTGTCATTTCAGCTGTAAGTATACTGTTCTCGATTCTTTGAACAACATCATGCCCAACTGCTCTGATTAGAATCTTAGACTACTGTATTTGAACTTACGTTACCATGATTCAGTATGTGATGTGAGAATCATTCTGCCTTTTTCAGCTGGTAAAATGCCCAAAAAGGGAAATTGATTGATGCTGATTGTTTTCCAGCGAATTCTTCTTTGTCGTAAGGTCCTAAAATCTGCTTACCTGTAAAAGCTGACTTACTTTCAACTTCTGGGTACGGTTTGCTTGCTTATTGTTTTAATTTCCCAGAGTGAAATATAAGTTTGTTTACTTGAAAGCTGAAGCACGTGAAAGTCATTGAAAGAACAGGCACGATAATTGCTGCTCCAAACCGGTGGCAGCGAAGCAAGCTATTGAAAATTAGTGGGCTTTGAAGCTTCTTTCTAGTCATCAATTCCGAGAATTTCGCCTCGGGTCATGTATCTTGACATTTTGGATGATGTCCCAAATATTTCACAATTACATATTCTGGAATATATGCTGGTTAAAATGAGGGAAAAACCCTCCATCGAGCATGCAGAGAAGGAAAACAGCCAAATATTTCCAAGTTAACACACAATATCCCTAACGTCCCCGTTGTAGTAGGGGCCACGAAATAGAAAGGTAAACAAGGCACGCAAATGATAACCAAAATCTGACGGTAATAAACAAAGCAATAGCGCCATTTATTTTTAATTAGTTTATGTGAATACGAGGGCAAACGAAGTCGTTTTCAGTGTACGATTTTTTTTATAATGTTGCGGGTGGGATTAATGAAAATGGCTTATCGGCTAACTAAACAAGTCTGAAGTACACGTCAGAGACGCCGGCCTCGACCTAACCTTTTACGCCCATGTGCGAAGCATATTGGGTCCCTCCTTCCACTCTGTTACTTTTGAACCGGACTTTTCTCTCCTATTTATGCGACACGTGTCACTTCCACTTCCACCCCTCACCTTTCTCTCTCTCTCTCTGGTTCAGCCTGCAGCCTGCGTTTTGCCACAACCGTTTATCTCAGAAGCTTCTACCACTCCCTAGTAACTTAGATCCCCCGAGTTTATATCTAATTTGGACCACCTGAAAGAGTAGACCCAAAACTTTCGCTGAAATAATGGGGCCACTTAGGCGGTTTGTTTGAAGAGAGAAATTTCTGTTGCACCACATTTCAGTATTATTTTTCCGTTATCTTTTTTCTTTCTGTTAAATTTGTTAATTGCTCATAATTCCGCCTTTTTTTTATTTGATTTCCATCCAAAATTGTTCTTCCACTTTTGCTCCATGGACGAGGAGTAGGAGATTGAGATTGTTGACTTAGGGTTTGTTTTCTTGTGCTTTGTATTTTAAGCTTGTGGCGGATTGATTGATTATTACAAAAATTGATTGTTCTCGAGGTGGGGCTGAGTCATGACTTCTGGTGGCGGTAATCAGTTGATCTCCGTTCTTCCCGATGAGCTCATGTTTAGTTGTACGCATCTTTTCTATTCTCTTTTCTTCCTTACATAATTGTTTATGTGTAAGAAATTTATTTGCGAGCATAATTCCCGCTACAAGTTCGGTATATGTGTGATTTGTAGGAAGGCACTCTATAGAAATCTAGTCAATGATCTTATAACTACGTAGAAGTTGATAGTACGAAACGTGAAGTAAACTCTTTGATGCGGCGAATGGAAATAATTGAGCTAGATACAAGGTTTGATAGATTTGTTCATGGTATGGAATGCGAGTATTGCAGGCATAATGTGGTGGCAACACAAAGAGGAATGAAATAAGAGGGGATTGTATCTGATTGGAGACTTGGAGTTATTAGTTACAATGGCAAATTTGTCTGAGAAATTGAGCCCATGTGTTAGGTAGTGTAAATTCGGTAGTTTCCTTAGCCATTTGAGGGGATATTGGACCATCTTTTGTTCATTGTTGTTTCGCTTGTCTCATGTAGAATCTTAGGTCATGACAGGATATCTTGAACTTTCATGGTTTTTATGATCCTTTTGTGGTTGGAATGTTGAGGTTGGTTGACCCGGTGTAACATGTTTAGGAACAGTGAAACTTTTATAAGTGATATTATGGCTTACGAAGATACCTTGAGCTGCATAAGGATGTAAATACTGGTGGCTTGGCAGCTTGATCTTTGCTTGTATTGGATTTAATGTGTTATCCAAGATTTTTTTTCCTTGGTTGTAGTAATCTGTAGCATTTGTATTTATTTTGTTTTATGTGCATAGATGCTTGTAGCTCCTTTTTATGTTTGGCTATCTGAGCTTGTTTCATGGAATATATCATCTTCTTAAACTAATAAGTGATGTTTCCTATCCAAAAAATAATAACAACAATAGAAAGAGTATAAGTAAATTGAAAGCCAAAGTGACCTGGTAAACATTTTTTGAAAAGTAGCTGTTTAATAAAGTTCTTCTGCGTTCTGAGCTTATGATCACAACATTTGTGTTGCAGTTGAGCCAGAAAAACAAAGCTTTTGTAATCTTAAAGTTATGAACAACAGAGAACATCATGTTGCGTTCAAGGTAAACATCTATTACTATACAAATATATTGTACCTGAATTTGTAGTGTTCAAGCCATTCTCAAATCTATTTTAATTTCGTTTTCCTCTTTTTTGCTAGGTCAAAACCACTTCTCCTAAGAAGTACTTTGTAAGACCCAACACTGGTGTGATACAGCCTTGGGATTCATGTGTTATCAGAGGTGCTACATGCTATTACCTTTTATCCTTGATAGCCCTTTCTCCTTGGGAGTCGTATTGTTTATGGTTTAATGCTTCTGAAGGAGCTATGGTTGAAGTGACAATTGAGTTTTCAATAGGAATTTACAAGGAAAAATTTTAAATGTGATTAATTTTTCATCCAAGAACAAGCTAGCTTTGTCTAATTGTATGCCACTTGCTCTGTTTACAAGCCTTCCAATAACTCATAAGATTTTTTAAGTTCTTGCTTCAGCATTTTGAAATGTAGTACAGTTTTTAATTAATTGCTGGGTTTGCAGTTACTCTCCAAGCTCAAAAAGAATCTCCTCCAGACCTGCAATGCAAAGACAAATTTCTCTTGCAGAGTACGATAGTGCCTCCAAATACTGATGTTGATGAGCTTCCTCCAGATACAGTAATAATAATGACACAAAACTGTTTGTTGTCTGTTATTCGGTTTGTGATAATACTGATTTGGGGCAAATGATGTTTGATTTTGCTTTCAGTTTAACAAGGATAGTGGGAAGGCAATTGAGGAGTGCAAGCTTAGAGTTATCTATGTCCCTCCTGGCTCAGGTCAAGGGAACTTAGAAGATGAAGCATCAGGGAACTCCACGAGAAGTCCTGATGCAAACAATGTAAGTTTTAAAATGCTGCATGCATGATGCATGTGTGCATTTTGACAAACTGCATTCAGTAATGTTGTTCAATATATAATTAGAAATCATCAGTGCTGATGGCTCAGAGATAATCATATCTTTCTTTGTGCTAGAACTAGCTTATTGGAAAACTATAACTGCAAACCCAAGTTTGACAGTGGTTCATCTTGCATAAATTATGTTGTTTTTAGTATATCTGGGATCTTAATGTTATATTGTAGATACATTACAACTGTCTTATGAACCATATCTGTTGCCTGTCATTGGTCTTTGTATCAAATTATTCTTGTTCGAGTTGACTAAGTATCAGCACTTATGCTGGCAGGAATTTGTTCCTACCCTTATCTACATCATTTTGAAGGTGCCATTTATAGACAATATTTTTTCTTTTTTTTTCTGTTATCTACAAACTTGGGCTATCCACAAGATTTCTGTTCACCTATCTGTCTTGTTTAATAAATATCCATGTATTGAACAAGAGGATATATGTGAATATTTGTTTGTACTCTTGATACTGTATTTTTTGCCAAAAAATGAGCAATCTAAAAGAACCCTGAATCTACAGTTTCATTATTCTTTTTTGAAGATTTTGCTTTGAAGCAGCTACCATTGTACCCAATGGCTTAGCAGGCACATTATTATCACTTATCAGTTATATTTATTTGCTTTTTTTTAATTTTTGATTCATATGTATTTTCAAATTTTCATTTGTATGTGGATTCAGGCTTTACAGCGTCTGAAGGATGAAAGAGATTCTGCTGTTCAGCAAACAGGGCAACTGCAACAGGAACTGGTACATCTCTATTTGATAATACTTGGTATTAGTTGTAAGGCACTCTCGACAGCTGTTAAAATTTAAATTATTGGTTACTGAATATTCTGCTGAAGAAGTTGGTTTCTTATAGAAGTGCTGACATGCACAAATCCCCTCCTGTGTAAAGTGAATCCTAACATACAATGACAATAAACAAGGCAAAGGATGGCATTCTAATTAGGTGATTCCTGTGAGATTTTCCTTTTAAAGCTGAATAAAGATTCTCCTTCCTTTCATTCCGCATGCATTCCAATATTTATAAATCTGATTATGCAAGCAGTGATCAGTCAACTAGACGTTCAGAGTATCCCCAAAGGAAGGTTGATGTAATGCACATTACATTTAATTATTGCGTATAGTTTGATTGTTGACTGCCAAAAATTAGGACAACTACTAATCAAATGATCTTATGTTTATCCTTTTAGGACTTTCTGAAGAGACGAGGACGTCAAAAAGGTGGCTCTGGCTTCTCCCTCATGTTTGCAGTGTTTGTGGGACTCATTGGAATCATGGTCGGTCTCATCTTGAACCTTTTAATGGCTTCATCTCCCACGGAATGACTAGCCGCGATTAATAAACAGGGGAGCAACTGATCTCTGCTGGATGGAAAGTTAGCCTGCTTCCTTCGTTTCCTTTTGTATATTGAATGGTTTTTGTTGGTTTTACAAAATACGTTTCATTCAATTCATACGTTACTCTTCTTCGTGTGAAAACTCGGTAAATAGTTTTTTGATAGAAATTCTTGCGATGTTCTTTATCCGGAAATTTTCCCATCCGATGGAAGCTGCTGGGTTCAGCTTCTCCGGAGCAGTTTCGCTGTAACTGAAATGGCCTTAACTGCTTTTTGCATTCTTAACATGTCTAATCTTGCCTGATGAATAAATGATGAAAACCGACTTATTTCCTCCTTCGGCCAATCAATACCAGTGGACAATTTATGCATGAGCATTAAGCAAGTCTACTGAGAAATTTAGGTATTATTTATTGGAGGAATGTTACTCAAAGACACAGTAAAATTCAGTTGGATAATTTTGTTATGTTTAGTACCATAATGTTATTAATGCGACGAAGTGACATTATTAAGTTAGTATTATTAATATGATTAGATTATTTAATTAATGAAATAAAAAAAAACATATTTATTAATAGTGAATAAAAAGAATTAATAAAAAATTTTATAATTTTTTTAAAATATAAATTAAATGTTAAAAATTTTTATTAATTTTTTTATTTATTAATAATAAATATATTTATTTTATTTTATTAATTTAATAATATTAACATAAAAGAATAGTCTCATTCAAAATTTTATTTTATAAAGATTCAGTATATTTAGGATACTTCACAATTTTTTTAAAAATTTTTAAATTAATATTATATAAGTATAATTAAATTATTTTTATTTTTAATTTTTTAATTATATAAACACGAATAATTTACTGAGCACAAATTTTAACAAATGAATACTCTAATTTTCAAGCAAACCACGAGAGTAATTTTTCCAAGTAAAATTACATGTGAAACTCCTAAGCAGTACAGCGAGGACATTGTAGTGGGGGCATTTTAGTAAACTAATAGAAAAATAGCAACAAGAGAAGATCTGCTTATCTGGATCCTGATCAACTTAGCGGGACTACACACGTGAGAAATATCAAATTTCAAATGCGCTTCATTCCCGCCACTATCGTGATCTGCTTATCTCTCTGCTTTTACTCTCAAACCCTCACTTCTCGCTCTACTGAGCTACTGATGCCAAATCAGCATCCGAAAAGGCATGAGACGTCCTGGCCCTCCTCCTGTCCCTGGGCCTCATCCACGCTACACCCGGCCTCATACAATCCCTCTGCCTCATTCCTAACCCCTCGATTTCACTAACAAGCTATCTACCCCTCACGCTATCTCTTAGTGCCCTACTAATTTTAGCGGAATCCGTCGCCAGAGGTGCATTCTATGCTTTCAGGCCACAGATTGAAGGCAGACCCTGCTCCAAGGATTTCTTTAGGTTGATTTTTATGGGGCGAAAGCGACCTCGTTTTGATGATATAGATGAATGTGAAGGTAATATGTTTTCTTCCCATTTTCATTTTTAAATTTGCGTTTCTGTAATGGATCTGATATTCTTTGGTTGGTGATTTTCACTGCCATCGCCAAAAAGGATTCAAAGTGCTGCTACAAAGGTATTTTCAGTTAAATCATATTCAACTTTTGTGTTGAGTGGTGTTAGCTATGATTCTGCTCAGATTAGGTTTTGGCAATTGAGGCAGTCTTTTTGTTTGAAATTTGAAAGTAGTTTCAGAAAGTAAAAGTCAATTTGGAGTTTTCAAAAAACATCTGAATTGCAAATCAAACAGGCCCTAAACTTCATTTTTGCCTCTTATCCAGCAAAGCAAACTCACCCTTCTCTTTTTTCAAGGTAATTGATAACTGTTAAAAATGAAGCTTAGTTTATGATTTTGTTTGTTGTTTAACCATGTACAATGTTGTATAATGTTATCTCAAACTGTTTTTAAATCAAAATATTAGTGCAGGTACATTATCATATTGCTGATACAATCAGCAGGAACATAAATACACAACAAAGTCACATGTCAGACTTGGTAAATAAAGTGGTGCTGAAGCCTCTCTTATTTCGCAAATTCAGTTCTGGGTAAGCTTAGGGAGAGTGTACATGTACAAGGTGAAGGAGGAATGAAGGTATATACACGAAGGGTGGTGCACAAAAGATTAATGTCTGGCGAGTTTGACTCACGGAGATTAATGGGTTTACCAAGCTTTAGTTCCAACAAAATTTTGGTAATTAATTTATTACCAGGAAATGCAAAGCACAAGAAAGAAGGTCCTTGTGCTGGAACTAAGGGATTTCGAGCACCAGAGGTAAGGCATATTATCTATTAATGCTTTAATATGAACCCAACTCAAGGCCCCTATTTTATAATAGCCTGTCATGACAGACGTCTTGCAGCACCATTTCTTTTGACTGATAAAAAAAGATGCAAGAGCTGAGTTTTATGTTACTGAAGAAAGTATTCAAAGAATCACTTACAACCATCTTCTTGAGGCACTCTGTTCAATGGACTACTATTTATAGTATCAATCACAAAAACTCTAAAAGAGAAGTGTGAATCTTACCAAAAGGATGTGTGATGAGTCACTGATCCTGCACACAAATCATTGCACCTATTTTATCTAAGGAGTCTTATGGCCGTGACAATATAGGAAAATAGAGAAGTAAGCTTCATTAGTTAGAGTCTGAAATTGTTTTTGATGTTCATGAATTGTGATCTCAAAGCAATTTATTTTTCTTTTTTTTTAAATTTATTTACAGGGTACTGGAATGTCAAAGTGGTTTGCATCTTCTTCTGCCCATATAATAGGTCTAACTATTGATTTTGGATATACATGAAATTGAGATGTAGCTTTTTTTTAAAAAAAATCTCGATATAGAATAAAATCAATGTATATTAAGTATAAGTTGGACAATGAATGATGAAGCTGCCAAGTAAATGTATTTACTTTCAAGTTTGGAAAGGTCTTTGAGGGTGAGATTATCAGCTAATCAGTCCAAAGGTGATTAGCTAAGCTAGTTTTTTCAGATTTGAATTTTTGCTATGTTTGGGATTTTTCTACTTTTAATTGTAAGAGCATAATAGTTAGAATATTTAGTAAACATTTGCAATAGTTGTGGATTAAAAATTCATAGTACCTTGATTCTAAACATTCCTTTGGTTATTACGATAAAAATCAATACAAATGCCCTTGAAAAGTCAGGCCCAATGAGAAGATTGAAACTTGATATAACTGAGAGCTTATCTGGATTTGTCTAAGAAACAAACAGAACCTCCTGTTTAGTGGTTTGTGCAGGTATTATTTAGGTCTCAACATCAAGGGCCCAAGGTTGATATCTGGTCCGCCGGGGTCACCGTACCCTACCTAATAATCGGCAGAACACCCTTTCTGCGAACCTGAACAATAAGAATCTCTCATTTAGACATGAAAAGAGTTTATGAAGTTTCAATGTCGTTATATTATTTAATTTAAGAATCTCTCATTTAGACATGAAAAGAGTGTATGAAGTTTCAATGTCCTTATATTATTTAATTTTGCCGTCCATAACTGTCACATTCAGAATATTAAGGACATTGCAAAGTTGAGGGGCACCGAGGACCTATGGGAAGTTGCCAAGCTACATGACCGCGAATCCTCATTCCCTGAAGTACATATTCAGTTGTATTGTTAATTAACTTAATTTGCTAAGATCAATTGTAAACACAGTTACTAATTATTACCATTTTATTGCAGGACCTCTATGACAAACGATCCTTGGCACCTATGAACTACGGGTTTGGTGTAAATTGAACACAAAGAGACCAGATTTCCTGGAGGTAATTCCAGGTTCACTAATGCATCTTGTGGACAAGTGCTTGACAGTAAATCTAATACCTGCGGAAGGTGCTCTCAAACACGAATTTTGTGCTCCTTGCATGAAAGCCTGAAAAAGCATAAGCAGCTGAAGCAAGGGCTCAGCCTTGACAGGACTAATCTAGAATTAACTTTCAACAGGGCATTCAATTTTTTGTCCTCGGAATCTATAGTTAATTCTAACCCTCTGTGCCTGCAGATTGTCACCCACTACCCCTTCACAAATTGCTGCAAGAGCACCAATTTACACACCCTTCTTTTTTTCCGCTTTGGAATCTCATCTTTGGTCAATCCCTCCATTTTACACACCAATGTCGCACCATTGCTCTGCTTGTTCAATTTCTGATAATTGCTTTAAATTTCCCTTGACAAATCTCGTGGCTTGATTGACAGACACAAATTTTACGATTACCCATGTTTTTATCTTTGAATAAATATCATTTTGAAGATAATTTTCAAGCAATAATTAAGTCTCTTCGAATTCGGCCAATTTGGCCGGGGGTGATGAGGAACGGGAATGAGCTTATCCCCGTTTTGTACTTTTGGGTTTCTTGCATTAAACGGTGGCTATGAGAAAGATTGGAACATATTCTTTTTAAAAAATGAACCTTCGGACCAACCCGAAGTAATTATATGACAGGAATAATATCGGATCTTAATGTACCTTGTTCCCGCTCGCTCGAGGTGGAACCTGCTCGTAAAATTTCGGAGTGACGCCAACAACCCCAGCCTGCAATGGGCGATTCGGCTAACGGATAATTCAGTAATTGACATGATTTAACGGGTTTACTAAGACGCCATAAATTTGCCAGTAACATGGCCGGCTCGTCCTGCTAAAATACTACTCTACGTACGGCATCCTTGTATTAAATAATTAATTTTGTTACATTAATCTTTTTTTCATAACGTTATTTATATGTCACATTTTTAATTTATTAACATTATCTCTTTATAACAAAAAAAGTAAATTAAAAGGATTGTATCAACAGTAACAAATTAATCATAAAAATTTATATTTTAAAAAATGATAATTTTTTTAAAAAAATATATATATAATTATTACTTAATTTTTTTATTTTTTTAAAAATTCAAGTACGTTTATACGCAACAAATACAACTGCAAAAACCGCGTCCGTCCGTCCGTTTAGAGGGATTGTTGAGAAAGTGGCCTAATTTTTTAATCCAAAATTATATGAACTTTCCGGAATTAATATTGAATTTTTATTCAAATACTATATTTTATTAACAACTGGACGTTGCATAGAAATAATAAGGGGGCATATGCTGCATACGCGGCGACGTGTCATTGGATGGTATGACGCAGTTTGGAGAATAATAGGAGTAGATATTTGTTTGCTTTCTTGGTGGGAAAGCGATGTTTATTATGAGATCTATTGCTGAATACGAACTACTTTGTCAGGGTCTGCAGTGCTGCACTCGCGAACTTTCCAGATTGACCTGTCAATTTCCGAAACTACCCCTCCCCCTGATTAAAATTAGATGGTTCTAGCATTATTTTGTCTTTGTCAGGACGACTCCAGACCCGGAAGGAAGTTCGTCATTGACGTCGTCGTTCACAGAGTAAAGTTCGTCCCCGCCGGGTATCTTATCGACCCGAACCGTGTACGCTCCGAGGGGAGGACACTGTAGAAAATAGAGTCTTTTATAAGGGTAATAATGTAATTTTACACAACGTCGGAAATCCCCAGTAACTTACTCAGCTGAAGGCTATAAATACCACCCACCGGCTTGCCCATTATTCTGACATCAGAATTTCGGATTGAGACCTTTCCTCGGTATCCTGGGCAATTTTCTCGCGGTCGTCCTACGGGCAAACGACAATGGATGCTTTCGGTTCTTTCTTCGAGTCTCGAGACGAATCCCGCTGGGACTCCTTCAAGAACTTTCACCAGATCTCTCCCGCCGTACAGTCTCACCTTAAACAGGTAAGCTTTTTACTTTTGTTTTCTCGACAAATTATTAAAATTCTGTTCCGTGAAGCTGTTGCATGGGACGCTCTCTCTTGATGATTTGTTGGAATGTTTCAAGTGCTTTGATTGCAGAGATATTTAGGGTTTTGAATAATTTAGAGATAAATTTGTAGCTTTATTGGAAAACTTGGCTTTCTTGTGCATTCTGCCGACAAAATCATGATCAGAGATAAATGGATCTTGCATTTATTGGTGATAGTTGTTTCCTTTAATCAAGAAGCGCTTTCAAAGAAATAAATATGCTCTGTTCTATAGCGGTGCCTTCATCTTTGATTTATTTGGACATATTGATTGAGTTCATTACCTTGTTGGATTTCTTGTCGCTGTTAAGGTTTCAATCAGTTTTGGTTAATTTCATATAAGGCTTTCTTTATTTGGATCTGTTCTATCTTTTTTGTTGATATATATTTTTTAATTTTGTTATTTTAGGTTTATCTCTCCTTATGTTGTGCGCTGGTCGCATCAGCCACTGGAGTCTACCTTCATCTCCTCTGGAACATTGGTGGCTTTCTTACAGGCCTTGCAATGATCGGAACCGTGGCTTGGCTGCTCACTGCCCCAGTTTATGAAGAGGTACTATTTTTTTCGTTTGTGTTTTACCTGCTTTTTGTTCTCTTCACTTCGTGTACTGGTATTCACTTCTGATTTTGGCTTGCCATGTCTTGCTTAAACAGAAAAAGAGGGTTGCTCTTCTGATGGCGGCATCTCTCCTTGAAGGAGCCTCGATCGGTCCTTTGATTGATGTGGCCATCCAGATTGACCCAAGGTACATGCCCAGTTAATTCTCGTTTTCTGTGGTGTTAAATTTATCTTGAACAGTAGCTAGAAGTGTGACTGATATTGCATCCTTCTTTTGTTTTTTTATATTACCATACTATCTATTGTCAATTATGCACATCTACAGATAGTAACATTCTTATGGGCTCTAAACTTTGCTTAGATCTTCTTAATGGTGGAGTTGACCTCTAACTCCTTTTTTTTTGTTTTGTTTATATGCCCTAGTAACCTAGACATGTTGCTTCTACATTTGTGCTTACATCTTTTGTTAATTCATAACATTTAGTCATATGATTAAGTAAATTTTAACATTTGTCAAAAAATTGATGCTTGGTGCTGCTGGAGTTATAAGAGCTAACTGTAATTTCTTTTTACTTTATAGCATTTTGATCTCTGCATTTGTGGGAACCGGATTGGCCTTTGCGTGTTTTTCAGTAGCTGCCATGGTTGCAAGGCGCAGGGAGTATCTGTACCTTAGTGGCTTGCTTTCATCAGGCCTGTCCATGCTTCTCTGGTTGCAATTTGCTTCCTCTATCTTTGGGGGTTCAACAGCATTCTTCAAGTTTGAGGTTAGGGAATTTCCAGATGATGAATTTTTGTGCTGAAAATCCTGTCTTTTGGATGTTGTCACTGACAATATGTATTCTTTATTATATCTGCAGTTATATTTTGGGCTGTTGGTGTTTGTTGGCTACATTGTGGTGGACACCCAAGATATAATTGAGAAAGCTCACCATGGCGACAGGGATTATGTGAAGCATGCCTTGACCCTTTTTGTTGACTTTGTTGCTGTTTTTGTTCGTATTCTCATTATCATGGTAAGTTAAATTGCATGGAAAATTGTTTCTCTGCAAGGACCACTCTTTTTGCTTGGTGATTTATTATTGTTGTAGTATTAGGACAAATGATTTTGTTATAATTTACTGCTATGGTTTATCAAAACTAGCATAGTAATGATGGTTTTTATACTCTGTGTAAGCAGTTAAAGAATGCTGTTGACAAAGAGGAGAAGAAGAAGAAAAGGAGAAACTGAACCCATCAGTAGCAGGGCACTTAGAGCACTACTTTTTTTTTAACTTTGGATTGCAGAAAAAATGAAACTAGTTTGTGTATATTCTGGTTTTCTTCTTCTCTCTGAATTGTGGTTAGTCTCTTTAACACGGGACGATGATGGTGATGATGATGATGTAGGTAGTTTCGCTTATATAGAAAATGATGATTGCAAGTTTGAAACCATCTCCTAAATTGTGATAATGTGACTTTTATTTTAACTTATAATGTTAGTATGACAAAAGTAATTGATTGCTTGATTATTGATCATTTTTAAAAGATATAAGTTAATATTATGATTCAGTTTTTTTAACAAGATATTAATAACCTGAATTATAATAATAAATCTCCTCTTAGATTACTTGAGCACTTTAGTAGGCATGTTGAGATTGGGGTATGTTTATTATTATATTTTTAAAATTTAATAAAATTATATATAAATATAAATTTTTATAAAATTAAATAAAAATTATTTTTAAATATTATAAAATATTATTATATTTAATTATTAATTAATTAATTAAAATAAACAAACAAATTATTAAAAATAAATTTTATTTGTATATGTTTTAGATACTATTATTATTTTTCATATAATTTTCTTTTAAATTTAGATAATTAATAAAAAGTATTTTTTAAAATTAATTTTATATCTTAATATTTAATTTAATATAATAATTATATATAAATTAAATATTAATTTTAATAAGATAATATCATAATATTTATTTATTAAATTTATATGATATAAATATATTAAAATAGATATTAAAAAATATTTATTTGTATATATATTTATTAAATATTATAAAATATTTTTATAATTATTAAGTTATTTTCTTTTTATAAAATTAGACATAATAATATTTTATAATAATTAAAATAATTTTAAATATTTATTTGTATATATTTATATAATATAATTTTATATACTTTTATTAAATTAAATAATTTTATATTTATTAAAATTAACACTTAATTTATATATATTTATTAAATTAAATTAAATTCACAAAAAAAATAAAAATTATTTTTGTTATTTTTATAAAATTTAAAAAATGAAAAAAATATTATTAATTTAAAATTATTTACATAAAATTATTTAAATTAATTAATTATTTATAATATATAATAATATTAATATTTCAAAAAAATATTTTTATTATTTTATAAAAATTTACATTATTATATCTCGGAGGAGTATTTAAAATATTCTTACTAGGGTATTGTCTTTTCGTGTTTAAATATTTAACTACAATTATCTCAATATGTATATGTATATGTACATGTATATGTATACATATATGTGTGTGTATATATATATATATATATATATTTTTTTTTATGAATTTCGGATAATCTATTTCTTTCTATCGTCGTATTAGGAAAAAAGAAAAAAATTCTACCCTAGCACCAAAGAAATTTTCCAGTAGAAAACGCACTCATCATCTACCTCGCCAGCTGTAGCCGAAGCTCTCATTTCTAGTCTGCTATCGACAAAATCTTCAGTTCGACATTCATGATTTTCTTGAGCTCGCAGGGTGTCACGGTTTAATGCTAATTGCTTCACTTTCACTTCGGCAAAAAACCTGTAATTGTTTTTTAGTTTTAATTCATGCTTTACTTGTTTGTGCAAGCTTTCATTTTGTTTTTCTTTTATTTTTTTTCTGCGGTGGAAACTTTAGTTTGGACAATTGATTCTTTTAAGGGTTTTCTTGGCTTCGAAATTGGTTCTGTCACAATTTATTTTAGTATTGTATTTAGCGGGATTTGGATCTGAGTAGGGAAATTCTGCTGAAATTTCTGATCTCTAGGGTTAATTATGAAATGTGAAAGTTGATTTTTGAAAGCGATAAGTGTATAGTAGCTGAGAAAGTATAGGAAACTGAAGTTGGTAGCTTGGCGTTCTTGTCTTGTTGAATATAAGGGACAAGTCACTGTAGCAAGTGATTGAAGTTTCATTATTTTGGTTGATAAAGTTTATTGTTTAATCAGCTCAAAGATTTAATTAGAAAGTTTATTTCAGGGACAATATAAGCACATTGGGTTGGTTATGTTCGTGTTAATCGATTCACACGATTTATCTTAGTTGTTTTGTAAAATTAAAGAATGGATTGTGATGCTACATATATAAAGGTAAGCTAGTGAATTGATATAGTGTGGGATAACAAGAAAAGGACAATTATAATTGACAAAGAGGGAATATAAAAATAAGTTTGTTTCAATGTTCTTAATTTTTTTGGGCCTCTTTTATCCCCAATTATCAATTACTATTACATTCTTACTACCAGAAGGTTTCATAATCCAATTATCAAATTGTAATGGGGTCATAGATTACCAAACCTTTCTGTAGCACGGTTATAAAGCTACGTTTTTCATGGCAAAATTATGCTATTTGATTGCGTTGTGATATTTTTTATGCTCTAAACGTGTTATTTTTATGTTGTTGAATCATTTTATGTCTATGTAGGAAAACATATATATATGTATGTATGTATGTATGTATGTTGAATTGAGGAATAATTGCAATGGATAAGTTATTAGAGTTTGGTAGAAGAGCTCTATTTTACGTGAGGGTTCTTTCTGGATATGAAGAACGCAGAATTCGATCTTACAGATTGCAACTTGAGAAGCGTCTCCAACAGGTACTTACTATTACAAGTTTTCATTGTTCTCTTTGTTGCATAGATTTATGTACTTTCATTTCTTAATATTTTTCAATTTACAGTTTCATCTGGTTCAATTGTAAGTTCTAGTGAATGCTAATAGCATGTGTATGCTTGCTTGCTAGTGGCAGCGGTTGATGTTTTGGTTTCTTGGAGTTGTTGTCTTTATCTTATTGCTGTACACTAAATTTGATTAGTTCTTCTTCTTGGAACACTTCTTTCTTTTTCCCCCAGTAATATGTTAACTTGATTGTGAACTTTAAATTCTTTTGATATATTAGTAGAGCTGAATGTTTTTCTTCCCCTTCTGTTGCTGTGCAAATGAAAGAGTATGTGTCAACTTCTTGATCTAGTTTTTATTCTTCCTTTTTCTTTGCACTCAACAAATCTCCGATTTTCGTTTATGTACTTCCTATTCCCTGCTGGTAACTGGAACAGTATTATGATGGCATATATTAGCTAAGCACTCCTAATTTCTTTTGATGGTGGGCTGTTATTTTATTTCTTTTAATCCCCTTTTGAGAGTTACAACTGTAATACCCTGGGCCCAACAACCAAATATATGTTGTCCACTTTGGGCTTCTCACAACTGTCCTTCAACCAAAATGTGTGTTTATTTGTCTTGGAGAATCCAAAGCTTATATAACTCTTAGACTCACTTTTACTAGCAATGCACTTGCCCACCCCATTCCATCCTTTCTCTTAGGCTTCGTGAGGGTTTGATGCCAATTGTAACTGCCCAGGCCATACAATTAAGTAGATATTATTCGCTTTGAACTTCACGTTAGCATCCTTCACCCAAAATGCATCTCCTAAAATGCATCTCCTTGGTTAAGAGGACTAGAGGCTTATAATACACTCCTAGGCTTGCCTTCGCTACAAATGTAGGATGTTGTTTGATCTAAGGCTGAACTAGCGAGTGAATACCTAGGAACAGGAAAAAAAAACATAGAGAGGGCAAATGCACCTTTGGTCCTTGGTGAAAAAAAGGGAAGCTTTTGTACGGAAAAAGCATTTTGATCCAATTCTGTCAAGTTAACAGTCTGTTCTAATCTAAATATGCATACTGCATTTACCTAAAAATCATGTCTATTTTTATTCATTCTGAAGTCAATCCCAGACAGTCCTAAAAATTCTCATTTTTATTAATTCAAACTCTTGAATTTGATCGAGTTATCCAAAGTTTGATAGCAATAGTTATTTTTATGTATGAAATGCAGGATTATGTTCAAGCACAATGTGCGGCATATTTGTAAACACAATCCGCTTCCTTACTCACTTTTTGTGCTTTATAGGAATTTTTTTAATAACTGTTGTGGCTGTATTCTGTTCTGTTCAGTTAATACTTTTGCCATTGTCGTCATAATATTTTGGTCCACAAGTTCTTTGGTAAATTTTGGCTTAAAAGATTCATATTTTTGCTTGGTACTTTTCCTCCAGGCTCAAGAAAGGAAGGCAGCCTTAAGAAAAATCCCTGAGCAAGCTATATTATCAGAGGTTCGTCGTATGGTTGAGGAGATGCAGACTTTGAATAAGAAGCTAGAAGAAACGGTAGGTTACTCATTCACAGGCATACTTATGATTGATTCTAGGAGTTTCTTCCATTTATCTTTGAAGTCAGTATTGCTATGTTAACCCTTATTTCTTGTTTGAAGAATATGCATAATATTTGTCTGTTTTTAAAGGAAGACTACATGTATCAAAGGCTTTTATGTTTACATCTTACTGAATGCCGAGCTCAGTTAATCATAAGCTGGCAGTGCGAGATCCAAAGTCTTAAGTGATCTGACTTGAAATCTAAATCATTTGCTTTTACTTTCCGAGTTTGTTCATTCCCTTTATGGTAAATCACCTAATTATCATACGGGATTTTTTGTTCTTCTGATTTGCAGTTTCTTTTGTCTCTTTGTCTTCCAGTTAAAACATATCATTTTAAGGTCATGAGTGGGTTGTGCGAAGAAATGCTGTGTTTTATGTGCAGGAAGCTGCCATTGAAGAATACTTCAAACCAATAGACAAGGAAGCTGAGACTATAGTGAAAATGCAGCTTGACGGGGAGGAGAAAAGCATGAGGGAGATGATGGCAACCATGCAGAGACAGGCTTTGGTTGAGAAAGCGGAAGCAGAAAAATTTGCAAATGCACAGCAGTCAAACATGAAGAAAGATTCCCAGGACACAGCATCCACCTCCACCCAAAAACATGCTCGGATTAGATGATTCCATGAAACGCTCCTAGATTGCAGTAGAAATAGATTTTATTCTGTAAGAATTCATACCTCCATTTGCTTTACTTTTGGATGCACTTATTAAAAGGTCATATCCATTCGTTGCACTCATGGTCAGTTTCCATGGTTGAGGCCATTAAAAGGACTCGAATAACAGAGGCAACACTTTGTAAGATTTTGTTTATGGTATATGACAATGTCCTAAACAAAGTTATTTTTATTGCTTGAATGATTTATTTGATGGGGTGTCAAGCATTGTTTGTCATGGGAAATGAGCAGACTCGAGCAAATTGTCGTAAAGTGTTTTGAGCAGCTGAGTTATTATATAATTATATTACATGGGATTTTATGCCATTTTGAATAGCTAATTTAGCCCACTTTTTGGAATTCAATGCTTGATGCTAGTGTTTGTTCACGAGGAAATTTGTGAGATTCCTTTGTTGTTTCATCTTGGCGTAGACCAGAAGACCAAAAACCTAACAGTAACATTTCAATCTACTAATTTTGTGCCTTTATGCATGAATGGCTAACTCAAATGTAATTGTAAGATACTTGCATCCATCTGGGATTCAAATTTGAATTCGAATCAAACTCACGCATTCTCCTTTGGTCCGCTGTAACAATCGTATGCGATGTTTATGTCTTCTTACGCTTTCGTGAGGCCTGGCATAATTAAACCCATAATTCATCGAATTATTATTGACATGAAAATTGGATTTTTAGAAACCCTTAATTGCTTAACCGTATGAATAATCTAGCAAAATTGCATTGTTGAATTATGTTAAATTAAACCTAACTTTTAGGGCTCACAAGTTGTTGGCCTTCCTTTATCGCGTTGCGTATGCGTAGAGCTTCTTCATTCACAACCCCGGCATTGAAGTTTGCAACTCTGCAAGAGAAGTCACACTTCTTTAAGTCAATCAACTAATCCCACATGGCGTCTGCAAAACAAGACCGTTGCTCTGGTAACCTATAAGAACCAACTTGGCGAGCCATATAAGTCATACCTTTCTCGGCCTTTTGGCTAAGATCAAGTGTAGTATCTGTTCTTATCAGTTTAATATCTGATACGCGAATCATCGATTCGCATGATATTAAATTAATTTATTCAGGGGTGAGAGCCAACAACGGTAGCTTGCTGCCGGGGCACTCGAGCGTCGCCTGTGCGTTGCACTACTGCAAGGGTCTGGCGCAGCCCACCAATTCTCAGCTCAATGTTTTCTCGTCCTTAGAGTAGCCCAATTTGAATTTAGTAAATTATTAATGCTAATTATTCTAGGAAGTGAAAATGAAGCTGATTTTGACGAGGTACGTGCATCTTCTCATTCAATTATGTAAGAAGAATGTTGTAAATAATGTAATTTTATTATCAAGGTAGGACCAAAAGAGTTGAAGTGTTGGGTCAATGAACTTTCGTGTATTCAACGAGACAAACATCATTTGGAACCAACTTCAAACCGACCAAACCACACTATTCAACTTATTAAGCTGTCAATCATCATATTCTTTTTTCTCTTCCAACTGTTTATCTTGGGATTTGCTTTTCCTTATGCTTTGGGGAGAAAAATGAGAATGAAAAACAAAGAACAATAAGAAACCCATTTGCCAGAATCTCAAATTTGATGGGTAATTACATGCCCCATGACTTGGGCAAAGTCATGGAAGCACACAGTGTCTTTAATGTCTTATGCTATGTAACGAGTGGCCTGGAGAATTGTGCGGATCGTATTTCACGCTGTCCAAATGTCATATCATTCTCAATCTCACCTAATCTATGTAACAACGAATAGTTTTTACTCCATTAGAATCCAAATTAAAATGCACTATGAAGATAAAATTGTTGGACGTGGACAAATCCTTTGCGCGTGGGATAAGGTAGGGAAGCACGTAGAAAATGACTCTAATCTCTTCCACCTCACCCTTGACGAAGATTCTCCAGATCAAGAAAAGCACAATGCTTTAAATTGTCATTAATAAAATTATTTGCAGTCTATTACATGCATCTTATATTTTAAATTTTTTACATTTTATGTTTTAATTTTACAATAATTGTTATTTTAAGTTTTATGTAATGTAAAGTGCATTAGATATGTATATATATATATATATTAGCAATTCTCCTATTTTTTATTTATTTTGGAATTTTTTTAATCAGATGAATATTTAAACTATGTAATCTTTTGACTTTGGTCTAGGAAGCTATTAAATTATTTATATGATTATATTTTGCATAATATATATATATAATTATATAATAATATATGTCAATACTCAAATTTGGTCTTCTAAATGTCATGGTTTGTTCTTCTATGAAACGAAACTTATTAGAAATGGTATCCTTGTATCATTAAAGGTTATCTTTGAATTTTTGTAAATAGAAGTATGATTCTACATGGACTTGGTGAGATTGTCTTTAGAGATGCTATGAATAATAAGAACAGGGCAACAAAGCCTTGGGCATATACGAGTTATGGAAGAGATGAGTAGGGTTTTCCTCACCAGGACAGAATGTTTATGAGAAATCAAGATTACCTGCCATGCACTTTCTGTGTTCAAAAACCAACATGTCCTGCGAAGAACTTCCCACCATTTGTCATCTTATTCTTCGTCACTTCCAGACTTTTGAGACAATACTTGAGCAAGTTGGTATTACTCTTTTTTAATATTAAAAGCAAAAATAAAAAATAAAAAATTATAGATTCCCACCATTCATAATTCGTGTAACCATCCATTAAAAAGTGCTTCTTTCCAAGTTCAACTCTCGTAGGAAATACAGATGAGCCTGGCCTTTCGTCAAAGCAGTTCGACCCACTGTTTGTTTTTGTTTTGGTAAAAAATTTGGTCTGGGCCCCCGCTTCCCCAAATCCAGCCCATGACAGCATGAACTAAAATGAAAATCACCTGGGGCAAGGGAAAGGGGATCTGCCCTCCAGTTGGATGCCTTTGATTTGAAGAATTCTGCTACAAATACAAAAATCACTTTGCCAGATCCGACTTTTATGTCTTCTCGTTTTTTGGCTTGTTTGTGTATGACACAACACATACATGCATGCAAGTCGTGCTTTGCTTTACCAAAAGCACTTTTCGAAATTGAGCAATTCAAAACATGCCCTAATTACCAGATTAGTGCTAGTGCAAGAACCTTAAGTGAAGTTGATATCTTGTATGGAATTAGTTTTCAATTCTAAACTTATTCCATGGCCCCCATATGCAGCAATAACATAAGTCTTCTCAATTGCAAATCCTGCTCAGAGCCCACCTTTCCTTTTCGTTTGAATTTAATCCTATATATATATATATATATATATATATATTTAATAAAAGTAAAGCCTCAATCACTTGACTTAATCACACGCCCATTAAGTTTAGGCTTAATGGGTGGTTGGATCAATCCTGTCTTATCATTTTAAACCTATTCAGACCTTTAGTAGTTGTTTAGACTTTAGCCTTTCCTACGTGACTTCACTTGCGTTCTTCTCTAAATTTTACTCCTTGTCCTGTATTTGGCAGATGATACCATTCTTTTTCACCTTTTGTGGTTGTTGTTGTACCGCGTCTTTTGCAAAAACAAATGAATATGAAATGAATTATAAATTTAACATACTAATTTAATTCACGCGTGCGTGCTCGCATACATGTATATGTAATAAAATTAAAATTAAAATATAATATATTATAAATAATTTATTTAATAATTATTTTTAAATTAAAAATATTAACTTAAATCAATATTTTAATAGAATAATTGTGTTATAATTATATAATTTATTTTTATTATATTTTTATAAATACGCATAGAATGGTCAAAATCATGGTATAACAGTAGACAGTATATAATATGTTCTACTGTAATTGACAGAGTGGTGGACAATCAAACCCACAGTTTTCTCTCCAATGGCTACAGATTATTGCAATAATTAATGATGACTTTACCAGTTTTTCATCAAATTTTTTAATAATAATAATTAGTAATAAAATGTTGCTAATATTTTTGGTGATATGGGCATCAAGCATGACACGATGCAACAAAGCAAAGCGCTGTCAAATGAATGAAGCTTTTGGTCTGCTAGCGAACGTGGGATGGCATCAATGGTCCTTTGTATCGCCAACCGCAGCCCTCCGCGTGTTGTTTGTATACTGGCCCAGAGTTTCCGGTCAAGCATATGTATTCTAGTGAAGGTGCTTTACAGTACAATGAGCCTTCTGCGTCGTCTGAAACACGAAAAGGCCGAATACTATTAATACGTGATACATTCTATCTTTTTCACAAATACCGAATGCTGTGGGGTCATTTGAGTAAATATAAAGAAGGACGATGTTACTGTGGTGGGAAAATGTCTAATCCCACTAGTCGTGGGGGCACTAGACAATGCAACATCATCGAATCATCGTCTTTTTTATGGGAATTTGGGACTGTTTCCCATGTTATTACAAATACTTTTATATTAATTAATTGATTGATTGTTGAGATAGGAACAAAGACCAGGAGAAGGAGTTGAGGCCTGAGCCGCTGATGATGTAAGGTATGTAAATTGACATTATATAATACATGCCAAGTTAAAAAAAAATTAGGTCAAAAGCAGAGTGCTAGATGGATGGATACATATACATGTGAGAACCTCATTTGCAAGACCCTCAATTCTGGATTATAATTTGTAGCTCAAAACATCACAATTAGAGATCCCACCAACTTGTCTCTGCCATGTCTCTTTTTGGTGTATTATCCCAGATTTCTTTCCTGAATTTCATCAACACTGTTTTAGCCTTTTTTACCTCTGTCTCTCTTTGTGTCTGACTTCTTGCATTATGATTGTATTTTCTAATCTAGTCACTAACCTATTCTATGCACCTGCCCATCAAGTACCAACCATGTGAAGTTTTTGGTTATGAAATATTGTACCCAAGTGTGGTAATTTCGTATTTTTCATAATATCGCGTATTAAAATATTCGCCCGTATGAAATAATTTGTTAATACCTTCGTTTTTAATTTTTAATTTTTTTTTAAAAAAAATAATTAAATTAAATATTTTATAATTGTGAATATTGTACTAATTGCTTAATAGCTTTGGTAATTTCATTTTAACGCATAATTTAGTGCCAATCACAACAACATCCTTAATAATTAATACATGCTGAATGGTGTTGTTTGGTGGAAGGACAAGTTTGGAAAAATTACAGTAAAATCCAAGGAATAATCTGGACAATTGACAACATCAAGGAATATAATTGTCATTTTATAATAATAATAATAATAATAATAATATATAAAATAGTTGAATGTTCGTTGGTTATACCGCAGATTAGACTCGTTTCGGTCGCTCCTCTTCTCCGCTCTCTCAAAGACGGCTTTTGTTTCGTTTTTACTTTATTTTATTCATTTTTTACAAGTTTGAAAGACAGAGAATTTCTTGTGCCTCAACCCACATGTTCCCAATCATGCACCTCAGCATCCTTAGCTGCGCACGTGGCATTTCAACCTAATCTCAATTCATGGTGGTCCCCACATGCCACGTCCTTGATTGATATCACTAACGAGCTAATTAAAAAGCGTGATCCTGACGTGGGGCCGTGGCCCATATCATAATAATGTCCCTCTATAAATGTTACGGTGCGAGCGACCATACGTTAGTGATCTTTTTTACTTAACGAAGAAGTCAAGAAGATTAGGAAGGAAAAATATAAAAGCATAGAAGAAGAACAAGGAAGAGAAGTGGTCGATCTAAAGGACCAGCCAGCGGTTATGAGTTCTCTTTTGGGACCCACCAACGAGTCTGTCTCTCACTCTGGGTAAGAGTTAAAAAATATTTTTCTACTCTTCAACAATGGCGTGCCGAACGCCAACGTGTCCACGACGAATCAATCCGGACCGTTGAATAAAAACAACCCTCCCCCCTCCGAATTTTTAACGAATTATCTTGCTAAATTCATATTCAAATGATAACAACAAAGGACCGTAATTTAATTTCAATGATAGTTACTTGCATTTACTTTTTGTGATTGAACAGACGGACGGTCTATGATGTGATGGTGATAAAGAGGTTGCAATGTGCACAAAAGTAGGGGATTTAAAAAAAAAGAAGGTATTTTAATACGTTTAGAGAAGATAGGTCATGTTACCTGGCATGACTTTTTTTTCTTTGTCTCTTGACAAAGCACCAAAAATTGATGAGTATTGGCCGTCCGATTTAGTGCACGATTTTGACTATGTATGTATGTATGTATGTATGTGAGTTGGTTTTGGGTCAAAATCTTTCGATGGAAAAACCATTTAATCCGACGGCTAATACGCGTCTAGTCTTGTTGATTTGCTCTGTAAAGAAATAAAAGGCGTGTGGGTGGACCAAATAATTCATAAAATTAAAAAATGGAAAAAAGAAGGAAAGAGGAAAGTCACATGGCACCAAAATGAGTCAAATTCATGTGCTTGGCATATTATTTCTCCTGATTAATTTTACTAAAATTAAAATTAAATAATTAAAATAAATATTAAATATTTTCTTTTATTTTTTTAAAAATAAAAATTAAAATAAAATTGTTAACAAAAATATGGAAAATTTCCCTTCCGCGGTGACGCTTTTGTGTTAAGAGCTTTTTACAAGTCTCTCGTTACAACAACATCAAACGGCAGACGGGCTACTTCGATTGCATTCGGTCACAAAAAGCTGAAAAGCAAATTAAGTGGGAATTGGAGGTTTGCACGAATGAGGGGGTGGCACGTGCGAGTTGTGACAGCGAAACGTAACGTCTTGGGTGAGTTTAGAATGATTCCTTTTTTTTCTTATAAAATACCCATTTAATTATTTTTAAATGGAAAAACTGGAAAAAATTAAGAATATTAAATATTACATTATCTGATAAAATGGCAGCCAAACAGACAGACCCTCTCCTCTCTCCCTGTGTTGTGTTTCCTTCGCCTTTTTGGTTGGTTTTATCTCTGCCTTATTTTAACTTTTATTCTTCCTTTTTTCCTCCTCTCTACGTACGTATCTTCAAATGCTTCTAAAATCTTTTTATTTTTATTTAAAAAAAAACTAATTATTATCTCGGTCTGTGGGATATTGAAGAGGTAAAATTACATTAGGTCCCTTGGGTTTTTTTGGTTAGGTCCCTGAATAAAACTAAAATTATCAAAATAACAAGCTTTAAATAAGTAGTTTAGTAATTTAAACAAGAGGGAGGAGGGACTTCTTTTGTATAAATGAATAAATTACGTACTTGCTAAAGAATATATGAAAAATGAAAAATTTGAATGTTAGTATCCAATTTTTTAAAATTATTTTGGATTTTAAAAATTTATATAAACATTTTATGTAAACACAGTAGCAGAAAAGTCTAAAGTCAACAAACAGCATATATGCTATGAGTAAAAGAATTAATTAAATCTTATTTTATTTGTAATAAATAAATAAAATGAAAATGTATAGAAATCTTGATTTTTTTCTTTTTGAATAACATGAAAATTGAAGTAAAAGAATGGGAGCTGAGAGCATTCAACTTGACAAACAATACAACAACAACAACAAAAGGTCATATATTACACATAAACACACACAAGCACTCTTCTTTCTCTTTCTCTCTCTCTCTCCAACATTTGCTCCTTCCTCTTTCCTCAGCCATTTATTAGATTCTCTCCCAATGGTCTTTTCTTTTTTCCATTGGATTGTATAGATTCCCTGCTGAAAAACCCATCACAGTCGTTACATTTCTTCTTGATTTGGTTTTTTTTTCTATTTAAAATAACAATAATACTATGAACATAGAACAAAACTAATTTTTTTTTCTTTTTTGAGCAAGCTTGCGTTCTGGGTTTGTTGCAGAGAAAGTCTTCTTGTACCCGGTTGTATTGTATATGCCATACAAGTCTTGATAAATAAATAAGAAAGACTAATTTTCACAAATTTATTTATTTTTTTGTTTCAACTTTTTGTGTATAAATTTCCTTTTCCTTTTTCTTTCTTATCTTGTTTATCAGAATTTTCTTTGAATTAATTTTCTTAAGTTAAGGAAAAAAAAGAAAAAAAGAAAAAGAGAGACATGGGCAAGCAAGGTCCTTGCTATCACTGTGGAGTTGCAAGTGAGTTCTTGTTTCTCCCTAAACATCAATTTCCTTTTTATGTGCAAGAGAGAGAAATTTCTGTTCTTGGATTTTTATTGCTGTTATTATAATAAACAGTTTCGTTTATGCATATTGGATAAATAATTCTCTGACGGAAGGGGATACCCACAGGCAAAAGCTACTGAATTCAGAATTTGTGCTGTCTGTTGTGTTATTTTGCTTGCATATGGATTCCGAATTACATGTGTCTTATTTGCTTGAATTGATACTGCTTTGAATTTCGGTCTGTAACTGAGTCCAATTACTCTTTGTTCCTCATTTTTTTTAACTTATCCTTCATTTGGTTCGGGTTTTTCTTCGTTGACTAAGTTCTCAACTAATTCGAAATTGAATTTGGACTGTGTCAAATTCTTGGGAATTACCATGTCTATTTCATTAGATTCAGAACTTGCTATGGTCTTTGTAAAATAAAATCACAAGTTAAGCTGAAGTTTTTGTATTTATTTCTTTTGCTAACTGAACGATTCAATGCCAAGGAAACAAAAATACTTCCCAAACGCCTGAGTGTCAGTTCTTTCAACCTTAGAGGAAATTCATTGACAGATATGTCATCCTCATTCTTTGTTGTTAAGAGTAGGATTTGTTGCTGAGGAGTATTTGCAAATTTGTTCTTGAGCTGTTTTGTCAATCCTTGTCAGCAGGGGAGTTTGTAGTGATTCTTTTGTGCTAATCCATCACTTCTTAAATTTGCTTACATAAAACTGCATTTACTTCCGTATTAAACTATTTTCTTTCGTTTTCTCAAAGTAGAGCTAATGTTTCTGATTGCATTCTACTATCATTCGAAGTTAAATATTTTGCAGCTTAAGCCTTGCAATTCTTTAATTCATTGACCATAAGTTTCTTTAACTAGTTCCAAATGTTTAAGTCACTAATCTATTTCTATGTTAGTGCAACAAGCTTTGGACTGTAGTTTCAAAACTAGGTATCTCTTGCACTTGTTCAAAGTAAGAATATTGGCATTTTGAATTCAAATGAGCTAATTTTGAAATCCTTCACAAGTAAGATAGATGCTTGCCTAAGCCTGAAAAATTATTACAAGGGGGAAGTCCTAGAATACTATGCATGTCCATTAGGCTTAAATGTGTCTACTTCCCTTGGCGATTAGATTTCTGTCTTCCTTTCAGAATCTCTTTGTCCTTTCTTCAGTGTCTGTAAACAAGTCTGAGTTCGATAGAGCTTTATCCTTTGTCTATGCATAAGCTGAAGTGTATTTGTGTGCTTTGTCACAGTATCCCAAAATGCATGGTGTATTGCAGATCCTTAGAAGCACATGTACTCAAAAAGAACCACAAGCTTTTCTTACATTGTTATTTTTGTTACAAAAGATTGATTATTTTGCTATTTAACAAACACTGCTTTGCAAGAAAGCCCTCATTGCATTTGCACTTGGTAATGCTGGAAAAGTGAAGTGTCCAAGTGTAATAAACCCTGCTCATCAGTAAATATTTTAACTTTTTGCATGCCAAATATTTCTTGAATTTTGTGCTAATGGTTTTTCATCTCACGCAAGCAATGTTATTTTTTAAAAAATTACACTTCTTGGCATACTAATGAGATGGTTGCTTTTCGTGATTGTATTACAATTAAATAGATTGACAATGAAAGCTCCAAATGATCAGTGGTTCTGCTTCTTAATCTATCCTGCATGTTTAATTGTAATTGTATATAGATTTGTTTATGTGTATAATTGCTAACAACCAAGTTTTGCAATAGGCACTCCTCTTTGGCGCAATGGACCTCCCGAGAAGCCGGTACTGTGCAATGCGTGTGGATCTCGGTGGAGGACAAAGGGAACTCTAGCAAACTATACCCCACTTCATGCACGGGCTGAACCTGATGCTTATGAGGATCACAGGGTTTCCAAAGTGAAGAGCATATCTCTAAACAAGAACAAAGATGTGAAAGTTCTCAAACGAAAGTCAAATAATAATAATAATAATAATGTGGTAGTTGGAGGTTTTGTCCCTGACTATAACCAGGGATGCCGAAAGTTTGTTGATGAAGATACAAGCAATAGATCTAGTTCTGGGTCTGCCATATCTAATTCTGAGAGTTGTGTTCAATTTGGGAGTGCAGATGCAAGTGATTTGACAGGTTGGGCGCTTATTAATGTTTATCTTTTTTTTTCCCTTTTGACAAAAGAGAGCAAGAAGTTTTACATTAGGTCATCTCTAGAGTTGCATAATCCAGTGCATAGTTTCATACGAAACTTCAAAAAAAGAAATAAAATTATTGCTATTGAGTTGGCTATACGGATAAAATAAAATCTTTTATGAATTCTACAAAATAGAGAAAAGTAGCCCCCTTGAGTGCTCTAGAATTTTGCTATGCTGGCAGCCAGTTGCTTGAATGACCAGTTCATAATCCTGGTAGTTCAATAATTTATCAACATTTCTGTGCTTTACATTCTGCCTCTTTAAGTATTTTCCTGGTGCCTTTCTTTTCAGGTCCAGCCCAGTCGAATGCCTGGGACTCAATTGTACCTTCTAAGAAGAGAACTTGTGTCAATCGTCCAAAGCCATCTCCAGTTGAGAAGCTTACCAAAGATTTGTATACGATTTTACATGAACAACAGGCTTCATACTTCTCTGGATCTTCTGAGGAGGATTTACTTTTTGAGAGTGAAACCCCAATGGTTTCTGTTGAGATAGGACATGGAAGTGTGCTTATTAGACATCCAAGCTTAATGGCTCGAGAAGAGGAATCTGAAGCTAGCTCCTTATCTGTTGAAAACAAACAGTACTCAGCAAACGAGGCATACTCACGATCTGTGACCCTTCCTGTATATAATGATAACAAGGGCTTCAACTTTTCAAGTCATAACACGATCAAAGCTAAGACCTCTGTTGGGCAAGGCATGCAACAAGATCTACTTAAGAGGTAATTAACTTTGTTAATGGTTTCAAAACTTTTTAAAGCATTTCTGTCTGTTGTATCTATAAGAAGAAAATACCAGTATTGGTGTTTATTTTTTTTCGCTAAAAAATATATGATGCCCTCCTTGCCATGAAAATGCTATATAGTTGTGAATATAGACACGGAGGGTAGGTCTCATAATAAACAGTGTTTAATGTGAGTGAAAGGAAAATAGTGCCATCTTTGTTATGTAGTGTTCAGTAACACATAAATGTGAAAGTGTGAATTATTAATCATGTGGTAAGTTGGAAGTTGGAAGTTGGAGTCCTTGCTTTACATGGGATGCAAAGATATTTGTGCATGTATGTGTGTATTTACGTATGGGCATGAAAATACTGCATGGCATGTATTTTAGTGTAGACATTACAGGACGTGTTACCCCCAACACTCAAGGAGAAGGTACCTTGGCTAATATTTCTGTTTTTTCGGCATTGCAGGGACAAATCTCAGCATGAAAAATTACAACTCCTGGGAAATCATAGTTCTCCACTGTGTGATATAGACTTAAATGTGAGTTGCATTCAGTTATTCTTTGTCTGGTGGTCGTACAAAAAACCATTTATTTTAAATTGATGTTATCGATAACTCTACTACTCAATAACGTTTTGAGACAAAATTATTGCAAATATGAAAGTTTTCCTTAAGCACTTCAAGCTTAATTATCCACATGCTAAAAGAGACAGTGTGATCTTAAAACTATTGTAGGTTATTCATTCTGCATAAGCAGAATACCAAGTTCCTGAATGAGATTGCTATGCACTTGCCAAGTTTCACTGTTATTTCAATTTCTCCTGAAGTATCTTTGTGAACCTACCCTAATTACTCTTATAATGTTGTCATGCCTAGCATCATAGGATTTATTGCTGTGTCTAGAATTTATTGTCGAGTGATATCATGATCAATAATCATATATGGCACCCAGGATATCCTCAATTTTGAGGAGTTTGTGGAACACTTGACAAATGAGGAGCAGCAGCAATTACTGAAGTATTTACCTCTGCTTGACACTGTCAAATTTCCAGAGAGGTTGGTATCTTTGTCTTACATATCTTTTTATGTTATATGTAAGTTACTGTAGAGAAAGAATATTTAAAATGTGAACTCTACTGAAACAATGAACAAGGTTTCAGTTTAAGAGGCAACAACCATTGCATATGTTATATTTAACAATTTTGCGAATTTTTGCTCAGAGAGAATATGCATAAATGTTTGGAATATGAAATTGAGTTCTTCCATTTAGTAAGATCGGAGTGTGCCTACCCAATGAAGTGTGTGGATAATCACACTTCACTGCAATGCAGCATAGTAAGGATAAGCACAAACCTTTAGACTGCAACAAGGATAATTATTGCGTTGTAGTAAAATAGTCACAAAGTGTAAGGTTAATTACACTACACTGGATTGCTGTGTTGCGTGGTAAGCTTAATAACCTACAAGATCAGTTAAGATCTACATGTAACAAGCAAGTGATGGTCATAATATGCATAGACACGGGATTGGTTAACATACATACATACATGTAAGGTTACAGATGCTAGCAAAAAACTTGAAACCTCGCAGACAAATTTTGAAAACTTTAATATTAAAGTTGAAATTTTAACTTAAAACTGTAATGCAAGAGTTGACAGTCTAAATTAAAAACCTTAATACAAAACTTGAAACATACAACAAAAAATTTGATATTAGACCTGTACAGTTGCGAATCCTGTATACACTCGTACTGGGGTCCCATGTGTAGTCATGATGACACATTGCATTTCCTGTGCAACTTTAGGAAGAGGTTTCAAGCACATTATTGATGATTCATTGTTGCATCTGCAGCCTCAGAAGCATGTTTGATAGCCTTCAATTCAAGGAGAATTTGTCTTCCTTTCAGCAACTGCTTGCAGAAGGGGTATTTGATCTTTCATTCCCAGGAGTGACAACTGAAGACTGTAAGGCATTGAAAAGGCTTGCTTTATCTAATTTGACAACTTCCAATTGGGTGGAGCATTATCATTCACTCAAGGTTTGAATTGAGTTCTTATTGCAAGGGATATTAGTACATCAAAATCTTTGCTTTAATAATATTTGTTGGCAAGTCAATTGATAAATGTCTTGATAATTATTAGCTAATTTTGTGAGTGCAGAAATGTAAGAGTTGTACTGGAGGGTCCTATGTTGCAAGAGGGCCAGATGCCAATGCATCAAATAATATAGTAAATGCCAAGAGGTTACGTGACAGCCAATATCAAAAATTTCCAGGTTAGTCAAACTTTTATTCGTAGGATATATCATCAAATGTTTCTGATCAGTCAAACAATGGATCCCAAAGTTGAAAGACACATTATAGGCTCTCCAAAGAAAAAAGAGTAATAAATAGGAGCTGACGGGAGTTCTGTTCCTAGAGGCATAACATGCACTAAGATTACTGAAGACGTTATAATCAATCCTTTGCCAACTAGGCTTGAACCATTGCAGCATGTGTCCAGCAGAGAAAATTCTTCCTAATTGCATTTACATAGTCTTGAATTATCTATTTTTGAGTTCCTTCAAGGTAAACATATATATGCAAGGTCATGAAGGATACACATTTCTTCATATGTTGGCATGGGTAAACAACAACATAGAACTTGTAGAGGATGCATTTAATGGGGATAATTAAATAAAACAAATGGGTAGTATATAAAAGACTTGAAATCATCTGTGTGGGTGCACCCATGTGTTGTTTTTCGATTTGAAGAATCAATGTTAATAACTTGATGATAAGAAATAATAAATATATCAAGGTTTACAGTGGATAGTAATGGTATTCTGTAGTCATTTACATTGGAAGTGTTCTCTAAAGGTACCTTTGCTCTTTCAGAAGCAAAGAATGTGATGAAGAGCCCGAAAAGGGTGACAGTGAAGGCTACCTATGAGAACAAGGAATTCATGGAAAATGATGGCTCTTGCTTTAGTCCAAGAAGTTTATTTGCCTTGCCTACTGATGGTAGTTCCCTCATGCTGGAATCTCTGCATTTTGTTGATGAAAGCACTGATCAGGATCTACTACTGGACCTGCCATCCAATGGCACATTTCCACAGGCAGAGCTCCTCCACCCATCTTTAAGTTTTGGGCAATAGGCGAGCAATAGTAGTAGCTCAGTATACCCCAATCATGCCTGTCTGTAACAGCATCAACATCAGCATTGATCAAATAATACTTTGATTACTGGGGCCACGTAGGTCCGCCTCCTGCCAGACCCCACTGCTGGGATTGGATGCACTGGACATGCCAAGTACTAAAAAGTTGTGAATCGCGTTTGCTGGTTGATCTTTTTCCCTTGACGTTTTTAAAAATGGAATGCTAAGAGATAAATTTGGCTTGGGTGGGCTTTTTTTGTATAGGTTGACAACAGATTGTAATATATAGCTCAAGATGGAGTAGAGGTGGCAATTTTCAGAGTTGTGTATGCAAATATTTTATTTGCCGTGCCAAATAACTTGTGACGACTCAGGATCTTGTGGAAGTTGCTTTTGTTTCATGGATTTTGCCGAGCGAAAAACAGATACACAGTGTAAGTTGACATCTAGAGAATATTATACCTTCCCGCCAGTGCCTGCATGGTGCAACTGGTGTGGAATCCCAAAGGTGCGTGAAAGAAGAAACAACCGAAAGAAAATGGTTATTGCAAGGATAGTTAACTGTACTAGGTGGTTCGAACAGAACCTATGCTAGAATATTAACCTCTGCTTTTCTGGAAGCCCTATTTTATAAGCCGTGGATCCAGGACCAAAATGAGTAAGATTGCTAGTAGGAAAGCATCTCTCATTATTCATTCATTGTGTTTCTTAGGTGCTTCAAAAGATAAGTGTTTCTAAAAGATGAATCGAGTGATTCTACAAATTTACGTCACATCATATTCGAGTGCTTGAATAAATCTTATTGTTCGGATTATTTTGCACAGTTTTCTCATCTTTAGGATGTATTTATATGGGGGTTTTCATCCCAACAATAAATAAATAACAGATGAAATAACTGTTACACATCTACATGTGCATTAGATTTAAAATTTATTTTGGACGGTATAAATGTTTTTGGGGCAGCAGGTAATTGATTCCCTGTCATTGTCAATACTGCTGACATCACTGATTACCTCATTTTAATAGAATACCTGGTCTCTGCATCCCTATAAGACCAATTAAAGAGAACTCTAAAGTAGACACTGTGCACCATTCCGTATATCTAAAACTGCAATGCACGTCATTGAAGTGGACCAACCATAGTGTTATTATCTTAACCTAGGAAAGCAACATTTTGCTTCAATATATTCAATCACCTATTCAGGTTTCAATTTAACATGTACTACAGACTACACTTTTGAAACATATGTAA
Organism: Xylocarpus granatum; assembly: GCA_019650275.1. Taxonomy (NCBI): domain Eukaryota; kingdom Viridiplantae; phylum Streptophyta; class Magnoliopsida; order Sapindales; family Meliaceae; genus Xylocarpus; species Xylocarpus granatum. The sequence continues at coordinate 34,639 of BNST01001606.1, read as the reverse complement.
ATAATATTTTTAAGCACAAATAAGTTACACATTATACATTTTCCTAGATTCAAGGAGAAGAATGAGCAAAGCTAAGTACCTTTCATCTGATTCTCCTTTGACAAATCTTGGCGTGAGATCTTCTAAATTTAAGCCTTGATTTAAGGCTATGAACCAATGAACAATGGCTTGACTTCATACAATCAATAAACCAACCGACAACTGCTTTATCAAACCCACATTAAGGACAAGCATAGCTCATTTAAGGGACTATACATTACTCAAAATATAATGTTATATACAAGATTATCTAAGTAGGAATGTCGCCATGCTCCAAAATTCTAAAGTTGCACCTCACATAAGCTTCCCAGCCCAAGTACAAGTACTAACATCAAATCAAAAAATTCACAATAAGTACTTTTGTGTTCCAATTTCCAAGTTCAATATGGCCCAATGTGCTTCCTCCCATTGGTGCTCCATCCCTGGCTATTAAGGCTAGCAGAACTTGCAAAAACAAATTGATAGCGAAAAACATCAAGACTTTTCTACTTCTTCCATTTCAGAATTGCCATTTCCAAAAACCACTGTTCTGAAGTCCATCCAAAACCAATTTCAACTTGAAAAATCATCTCAATCCTCCTTTCCACATAAATGTTATAAATTACATTCTAACACACCTTTAACTCCTAGCTATGGAAAAGTCATGCCCCGACTCTTGGCAACATCTAAGATTCTTTTACAGTCAAGACTATCATCATAATCACAATTCCTTGCCAGCATCTGCAACACATCTAAAAGTGTGATCTCCCCACAATCATTCTGCGAATCCAATTCCTTCCCTGAATCCTTCTCCCCCAGTGCCTGAATTGAAATTGGTAGTGCACGTATCCCCCGAGTCCTCTGCAATTCAGTCAAGTGACGATTACTTGGACCAACAAATCTATACTTGTCAATATCCTCAATGTTCTTTTGACCTGAATTTGAACTTCTCTTGCCATCACCACTGTTACATTCTGATCCATCCCTATTTCTTATGTTATGCTCCAAGCCATCACTAGGTCCTAAAACCCTATGACTAACTTCGGTTTCTGATTCTGAAACCTCACATGTAAATTCTAGCCTCCTTTTTGCAGAACTTTCTCCACTAGCATCACTATTTTGATTGTTTTGAGGAGATTCACATCCACAATCGTACGGACCATCTTGATCGGATTTCAATTTCTCCACTGTTTCCATCATGGATTTTATACCTTCCCCAAAACATTGGTTTGGAGATTGAGGGCACAGATTTTCATCTGAAATTTTTGCTTTTTTTAATTGATACTCGCTTAAAGATTCATCGAAAGCTAATTCTCTCTTCAAAACCGTAATATTGTTTGATTCAGAGTAAATTACCTCATTGACACTGTCGAATCCCTGCGTCAAATCCACCTCGGAAAACCCTAAATCCGTATCTGCCCCCAAATCAACCGCCTTTTCGCCCTCCGCACAACCATCTGCAGTTTCTTCTTCAGCAACAACCGTGCAATCATCTCGTTGAACGCCGGTGCTGGCGATTGGAGAACCTTCCGGCGGGGTCTGAAAAATATCGTTATCTTTGGGGGGGTTGCTGTCATTATCATGGTTGTCCTCTGAGCTTTCAGGAAGGGACACCATCATGATGCCGGTTGATTCCACGGGAATTTCTCCAGAATCTTCCGAATTCTCTTCTCCTTTATCCTCGGATTCGCCGGCGAACCGACAGCGACGTAAGTGGTCTTCTTGTGAATTTGACACGTGGCATAGTTTGGTGATTGAGGCGAAAGGATCGTCGGCATCCATTTTTCAGTGTAGAAGGTTTTGACTTTGAGATAGAGGTAAAGTTCAGAGAATTGGCTTGCTGTTGTGAATTCTGAATTTCATTTTAGGGTTTCTAACTTATTTGTTTTAGAGGGATTCGCGCCCTTTTTGGGGTTTCAACGGTTGGTGATGAGATCAACGGTGGTAAACATTTTTCGCCGTCCATTTCACATGGCACGTTTATATTTTTTTAACAGAGAAAGCGGGAAACAACGGATAGACCCCTAAACTTTAGCAAAATAATAAATCTAAAACACAATTTGATTATTTTAACGAATAAAACCCTAACAACATTAAATGTTCTTAACTATTAAACATCATCCTTTTGATTTCTGGGTGCATGGGACACGGTGTTATTTGTTATTTGTCTGCTTATGGTCATTCGTACTGGACGTCCATTGCAAATTTATTTATTCTAATAAGAGTTTATATAAAATAATAACAGATGAGTCCCTAAAATTTGATAGAATAATAAATAAAAACATAGTTTGTGAATTCTTGAAGCATAATTAATTATAGATTGATGATGCATGATGTGATTTTCATGGATTATGAGCAATTGATTTTCTTATACTTTTTCTTTTATTTTGGATAATGAGTAATGGGTACTGTCGATTATGTTTGGTTTTTCTAGAAAATAAGAGAGTAAAATTTCTCATACTTTGTTTACTGTCGTCACATTATGGGCAGAGGTTTTCTTCAATTGCAGTTTTGTTATAGAAAGCATGTTGCGCATTTGATCGTTTGTTGTTCTGGATCCATGATTTATGTCTATCAAATTCTGGTTTGAAAGCGCAAATCATCAGCACTTGGTGATAATAAGAGTACACAATCCCAATTATTATTCAGCAAATGGTGCATACTTAATGCATAAAACAAGTAATATAAGAAAGGCAAAGTAACACAAGCCCGCATGCAAATAAAATCTAAACAAATACTGATAACCAGTAAAGAATCCACAAGGTGTTTCTATAATATTCTTCTGTAGATCACTTGGGATATTCTTAAAAGTGCTTTTTGATTAAGCAAGCTGAATCCGAGAGTCGTATGCAGCTCCAACTTTCCAATCACCTGGGAGAGCATTGTTTACAACAACCCATGCCAGGCCCATGCTTCCACTCACCTGAAACCTCAAGTTAATTGGTGCCTTTGGCGGATTGGGAATGTCCCAAACTGCACCGTAAGCCCTTCTCATTCCTACCCATTCCTTGCAATATTCCTGCAGTACCAAAACATTATATGTATATATGTGTGTGTATGTTAAGCAACTCATGGAATCCATTCCGGGGGTAAGACTATCTTTGGATGAGTTTTATACTCAATTACCTGCCAGATTTGGACTGCTAGGATTTCCTTCTGGCCAGCTTGGTACAGAATAACTATGGCTAGGTAATCAGGGAACTTGCTGTGTTCATGGACCTTAAAGATGAGGTTGTAGCCAAAGTATTTGCAAGGGATTCTCCGGAATTCTACGTCGACAACGCCATAAGCAAATAACTCTGCAGTATTATCTGGACGTGCCATCCTCGAGTATGCGCGAGGGCTGAGAATGAAGTCAGTGTGGTCTCCTTCGCCATGGTCAGTCACCACTACTTTCACTCCGTCATCAGTACAAAGTTGTGGCACTTTGCACCTAACCTGAAATCAATAATTAATTAACAACTGATTAATTAGTGTCATTATTGACACAAAAGCAAAAGAATTACTTGTTTATTGATGGTGCTAATGAAATTATTGATCTCCAACTCAAATTCTTTAAGCAATATTATATGAGAGGAAGCATTTAGCTAATTTGCTAGGTGCATGGTATTTGTTAAAAGGTGGATTTCAGCTACAATACATTGGATGTATAATGAACTCTTTTTTTTTAATATTATGTATTTTTTAAAAAATTTTATATAAATTATTTTGAATTTTATAATTAAAAATATAAAATATATAAAATAAATTTTAATTAAATCTGTTAAAGTGCGTTATAATTAAAAAATTATTAAATAAGACTCTCCACTCTGAATAATTAGCATTAGAGAAGACACAATCTTACTAAAAGTTATTGCCTATCCTTAGCGATTTGTTTACTTGTTCAGACTACTCAGAACTGACATGGTTGTTTGGGTTGAATTAACCTGATAGCAAGCTCCACAACCAGTTCCATTTTTCCACAGCCTCGACACACCGGCCACGTTAGCATCATTTACAGTTCTTCCATATTCTCCAAACCCACAAGCTCCAGCTAAACCAATCAACAATGCACATAAATTGTACATCTAAAGTATGATAAGCTCCTTAGAATTAGAAAGAGACAAAAAATAATAATAATAAAAAAAAATCTTAAGCATGATGAAATAAACTATGAGTTTACATAAGCTTGTGCATGGTTTATAAAGAGGTGGGATTTTGCATACATGGTCTCCCTAAGCAATCAGGGCTTCCATAGTAAGTGGCTCTAGAGCATGTAAATGCATCTTGAGAGTAACACAATGCAGGCAAGATCACCACGACAGAAAGAAGATGGAAATAAAGTTTATGAACAAACCCCATTTCTGAATATCAAAATTTTCACCACTGTGAAAAAGGAAGAACGGGGCTTTGGCAATAAGAGGAAAGAACAAGAGACGAGCTAAGAAGTTTCGAGATGGGATGCTGAGATATCTGATTAAATCCCATATTTATACTGGAAGGATTGAGGGCATCTGCCAAGGAAATTGCCATCTTTCTTCTTCCTTTTGAGACTGGAGAGTTCAAATTGAGGCAGAGGGATTTGGATTAGATTAATGATGTGTACAAGTAGACCCCATTATCGCTCAAGACCATTTTATGAAATAAATCAGACCCATTTACTATATTAATATTTTATTAGCAAGAGGTACACCAATATAAAGGTCTCCCTTTTCCACATTCCTCAAGATTTCTGCCTAACATTTATCTTCCTTTTCCACATTCCTTTGCACCTGCAGACATTTTAGAGGTGCCGTCAGTTGGTTATTGCAATATTTTAAGACCGATATCATTTTGTATCGATTATGCAAAAGATAAATGTATTACTCAACGAAGCACTCCCACTGTTTTCAATATTTCCATTGGTCAGGAAAACAGTAACATTGTTACAAAATACCTTCACTCTTTTTTCTTGGAAGCTGTTCTCTGTTTGACATTGTTTGTTTGTTGAGTCAAAAACCGAAAGCTAATCGGGAAATCCCTCAAGGCAAGGGCAAGACAATTAATTCTATTTAATACAGAGTTACGTAGAGAGTATATTGCTTATTGGTTTGTTGAATCAAAAAGCAAAGGCTCTAGGATCATAGAAGGTGGATTAACCCACTGAGAAATCGTAATCCGTTGGGCTGCAACGCACTGAGTGGGGAGGGCTGTCAAACTAGGTAAACAATTTGTCTCTCTGTGGTCCAACTACAGAAAATACCCAAATTAGTGACGAAAGCACTCACAGTTTAAATCATAAATAATAATTCAACAGTTAATTGTACAACAAAATGCAAATCAGATTCATTCATATTGGAGCTATGGGCTTTGGCACATTTGGTAATGTTGGTATCGACGTATGCATGATGAAGAAGATACCATGTTTAGCTCGAGCAGATTTTAGAAAAATTTTTAATTTTTATTCGCAGTTGGGGTAGGTGAGTCTCCCTCCTTGTCTTCCATCTGTCACGGCCTACCTGTAGCCGGCAAATGCGAACAAGAGAAATCAGCTGCGGTTATACCCTAAGCAAATGGAAAAACGAAAACAGCTATCTATAAACTACCCCAATAAATGATTGGTGAACAATTGACAGAAGACCGGAGTACTGAGGACTTGCCTAATATTTGGTTAATATATTTGATGCATCTTATATTTTTTAAAATATAAAATATTTTAAATATAAATATAAAAATTAAAATTATTAATATTAAATTTAAAAAATATAAATAAAATTAAAAAATAATAAAAAATTAAATACAAAATAAATAAAATATTTTTTTAAGTTAACGGTTCAAATTGCATTGTTCGAGATTTTGCTCGCTGATAATACTGCCTTGGTATCGAGCACGCTTTTCATCCACGTCTGGAATCCATTATTCAGAAGCTTATGAGATATAAATTACAGCATTCGATTTTCCTTCGTAAAACGAAAATCATGCAATGCAAGCAATGAAAAACACAAACGAGAATGCAATTACAACGCCGACAACACGTTGGCACCGCAAAACCACTATAACACTCTAATCTCTGGATTAATTGGTGTTGGGACAATTGATGGGAAAATATTATTACATGCTTGGACAGGAATGTACAGCACATGTGGGCACATATATGCGCGCGCGAGTATATCTATCAACAACACTCAAGGAACAACATATTCTATGGCTAAAACAACCTTGCCGCCGTCATTCTGGCTTCCAGAATCCATTCCCGCTCCTCGATGAATGCATTTACATTCGCATTTTCATGAGCTTAGTCAAACCGAACACTTTTTCCGCTTCTTGATGCGCTGTCAATTCTATGTACATTATTCCAGTAAAATAAAAATTATTGAAGCTATGGAGTAATATAGAATTATTAAAAAATAATTCGAACAAATTGTTTCAAACTGAAAGGAATTCTAGTCTCTAAACATGCATCATCAGCTAAATGGTTTATTTAATATCCGGAGACAGAGTGGCTCTCCCTATAATGAAATTGAAAGATGACATCACCTTCCAATTCTTCAGTGGGGCGGGGCCTGACCACTAGAGTAACTAATGGAAGACACTGTAGAGACTTGGGGCCAATGTATGTGTGGGGTCGATGTCTCTAAAATACTTGCCTGCTTGCATTCCCTTTCTGCACTTTGCATCAACTTTCATGGATGAGACCGCCAAGGTAATGCGGGTGGGGATGAAATTAAAACTATCAAAAGCAACAAAAACACCAACAAACAATAATTCTTCCATCACTCTCAATCTGAACTCCCACAATCTCAACAGAAGAATCGAAATGAAATGCAAGCTGTAGAGCAAGTGAACCGCATAATGAAACCATCAATTATAGTTATTGGAGATCCTACTTTTCCACTTGCATTTCATTATGCAGGTTTGAAATACCAATAATGTAAAGGTGGTAGTGTGACCGTGAAAGGAACAAGCAGTTACTTTCAGCTCCAGACCATGCCAATAGAGAAATTCACCAGCTAGGAATGAGAATTGGGCAATAGTGGGAGCAAATTTGACAGCACACACAAAAGTGATGAGTGCAACAATGTTGCGTAAAAGATAGATGTCGATCAGTGTTGGTTCTTCTCCCATGCTAGCATCTGACTTTATTCAATTACCCGTCACAGCATTTACAAATAAGGGAAATGTTATGGCTTTAAACATTTCAGTAAGCAGATGCATGTTGGTTGATTTACTGATTCGCTCTTCAGATGGAACTATAGAACAATCCTCCCAGAAAGCCTTATAGTGATAAACCCGAAAAATCTGGAGCTTGCTCTTTCTCATGGGATGCTAATCTTGTCCAAGTATCAATCTTTTCTAAAACAAGAACTAAAGATAGGTGACACTAACAGGATGTTGTGGCCTGGTTTGACTACAATAAGAGCACTGTCAATATTGCTGCTAAATACAAAGCAAGTAATCACAAGGGTCCTGAAGTAGTTCAGGAAGAAGTCCTGGCATTTTTCCAGATGTGCTTGTACAAAAGGGGGCACTTACTTTTAACCAAGAGCTATATATAACAATATATTTATCTTGCATAAAAGCAATTCCATCATCATATGATTGGCGGTCTGACAATGACTTGCAATTCTGCCTTACCCAGATACTCCAAAGCATCAGCAAATCAACTTTTTTCACGGTCAAATAAGTTGTGCCCTTTTCAGGTCAAACACGACTCCATGGTTTTCAGGGCTTCTTTCATTGTAAATTACCTGCAGAAAGTCAAAGGTAAATGAATTCAGTAGAGCACAACAACAAGATTAAATGATACATCCATTTCTTACTGAAGGAACCTTATGCATGATGCCACAGTCAACTGCTTCATTAGGACTGAAGTATTTAGGACGCCTTAGGTCTGCCTCAATCTGCTCAGGTGTTTTTCAACAATGCTTTGCATGAGTTTAACCTTCACCATAAATTTAAATGTCTATGTTTGTTTTCATATTAGCTAACTTTGCATGCACATCCAAATGCAAATTTACCGAAGTCTGCCATTTTTCATCTGAAAAACGGAATGAATGAATTAAATAATTAATATAGACTTTTTTTCAGGTTTGATGTTAAGACTAGGAGTTAGTATTGTCAGGAAACTTCAAAATAAGCATCAAAACGATCATAATATTCACTTCGTGCAAACAACATACTACTTAACGCAATTGAACAGGGCCAGATGGCTTATGAATAAAGGCAAAAAGATTGATCATTCCATAACATCATATACCGCAAACGCCTCAGTTTCATAGCCCAACTTCTCGTCGCCCTGACAAAATCAAATCCACTGTTATTAGCATGACCTAGTAGTTAAACCCAAGGCAAAATGCTTTTAACATCCTATTATTTACGTTTCTTGATTAGTAAAGATAAAAAAAAGAGTAAAAGAGAAGAAATATATAACTGCTAAACTTGCATTTGGGAGAAGGGTAGACTAAAAAAGGTTGAGTCTAAAATGAAGACAAATAAGCCGAAGACTGCAGCCATAATTGTGAGTGAATGAATGATCGCAGAACCTGGTGCACCCATTCATGAACCAGTGCGGATGTATTGTAAAGAATAGAATAACAGAAAGTCAAGTAAAATTGACTATGTATGATTACATAATGTCCATAGATCGAGAACACTCATTCAAAAGCATTACTACATGAAATCTAGAAGAGTACTAGGTGTGACAGTGAATGCTTCTAACCTTGGCTGTTCCAGTAGAGTTTATGTATAAGTAAATAGGCTTATCAGCATCTTCATACTGAATCTAAAGAAATTCTGCAAATATCAGCTCTGTGACAGAAGGAACAAGAGACATGCCCAAGTAAACCGTTCGATTCTTATACATGTAAGATGCTAAGTCTGGTGGTGGTTGCTCCCATATACTTCCACCCGTTAAGGGAATAACCTGTCCATGGAAGCATGAAAAATAAAATACAAAAGTGGACTGCACCTACATGTGTATGAAGCAAACAAATCAACTAGATGCCACCCACTCGTGAATTAGAGTAAGATAATTTATGTTCAAGACACGGAGTTATATCGTTGCATATTCTCATCATATTAGATAAAAGTCATGTCTAAACATTCAACACCTGAAGTACTCTGACCACCATGTTTCTTCCCCACATCACAAATCCTAGTTGTTGCTAGTATGGATGATTAGCTCAACGTTATTTTTTTCTTTCTTTTCCTTTCGTAAGGGGAATAGAGATCATTTGGTGTAGCAGTCCACAGTGCGTGGTTTGTTTCTTTCAGTAAGAAAGCAAACTTGTTTTTGACAATGTAATCTCAAGGAATTATGCATTAAACTCCAAAAAAAGTCAAAAGTATTCTAATGAGAGCAAGGACTGCATTGGCAACCAGTCAACCATTCACCAAAGCGGTTATGATCATCATCATATTGCATGGGATGTCAGAACCTGAAGATAGAAACTTGACAATAAAAAATTCTTAGCTTCAAAAATACTACCATCCATTCCCTTAGCCAACAAGTCAATTTCACACCCAAAGCATATTGAAATCATATTTCCTCCTTGAATAGTTAAACCTTGAATTTCATATGTTCATAAGCCATACAACATCAAAGAGAGATCCGTGAATGCCCCAAAATACCCATGGATCTTTCTCCTTTCTGATTTTCCCAAACAATTGTTCAGGTAATTTTTTCCTTTTTGCATGCTAATGAATGACCTGCCGAACAAATTCATAAATAAAGGCCTTTACAGTTTAATAGACCAAAGTAACCGTAAACCTAACAATCCAAAATCATCAAAATAAAACAAAAAAAAACCTAATTTCAAAAATTGTAAAATACTTGTCAGAGGGTCAGCAAAACTAAAGTGTAGACACTCATTTCGGTGTCCTTGTTTGTTGTATTGAGTCCATTTGGGAAGCAAATGTAAATTATTATGAGGATATTTATTTATGTATGCATGAATGAATGGATCTTTCTTTGAATGTGAATGTTTTGCGCGTGAGTTAGCATTAATTCACATCGGGAACAAAGCTCTTAGTCTGCGTCACTGAAAAATGTATCCGGAAATTTGCAGTTCATCCCTATACCAACTGAATGACTGGGAGATAGTGATTAATTTATTAATCTTTAAATTTAGGATAAAAAAGCCCGAAGAAATTATACATTATTCTATCCTATATTACAATAAGTTTTATACTAAACATTCAGATCTGAATTCAAAGATTCATTTCAGCAAATTATCAGCATAAACAAACACATGCGAAAATGTTACTCAACCGAAACAACAAATTTAGTGGATGAAACCTGAATCAGTTTTGGGAAGATACCAGAAATTAGTTTAGTATTCAATGAATTTGCAAAAACAGAAGGAGCATGGTGATGAATGGTCTCTTAGGCCCTTGGAGCTGGAGAATGATGCCGGGTTGAGGCAGTCAGGTCGAGGCTTGAGTCCGGAGAAGTCGGAGGAGATGCTGCCGTTCGCGAATGGAGAAAGAGAATTGGCGGAAAGGGAGGCTTTGAGAGAAGAAGAAGAAGAAGAAGTTAGGGTAAGGTTGCGGTTAGACTTAAAGGTTCGTGGAGAGATCCATGGTGGTGTTGCTACCATGCGTGTGCGCAGCACGAAGCTCGATGCTGATGCGGATGCGACGTCCATACGACGAAGCTACTGTTAAGGAGCACGAAGCTCGATGCTGATGCGATGGCGACGTCCATACGACGATGCTATTATTAGAGAGGCAGAGAGGGAAAAAACCGAGGAGGGTAACGGTGGAAACGACAAAAGAATTTTGGATCGGACTCAAAAGAGACGGGCTGGTTTTTATGGGCCTGGACTCAAAAGACTTGGGCTACACATGGCTCAAGATCCCTGAGATTTGAGCTGGACATGAGCCTATCCCAATCGAAGTGGATGTTCGGGCAGGTTCACCTGGTTGTAGAAGGAGATAAGCTTCAAACCGAAAAAAGTATCAGAGGAAGTTTTAGGTGGAGAGTTGTAGCATGTTTGTATTATTAATATAACAAAATTAAAAAATTTATCTATATAATAAATATAAAATTAATAAAAAATTTTATCATATTAATATAATAAAATTAAAAAATTTATCTATTAATAATAAATAATAAAATTAATAAAAAATTTTATAAAATTTTTTTATAATAGATACAATGGCTGAAAAGTATACGCGGTCTGGTAGTCGGTGGCTTTGATTAATACAACCAACACGTTGATCTTTTAAAATTCACGTTTTGACTCTTCTTTTCACTATAATTACAGGAATTAAAATATCAATTAATTGTCAATGTATGACCCGAGGCATTGGCATTGGATCTCTTACCAAAACAATTACAGATGATAAGATAGGAATGGCTATACTTTTCTAAGGTCAGAATACTGAATTAATTAATTAATCTTTTGTTTTTATTTTTTGTGTGACTTATGGGACCTATAAATTCAGTAATTCAAGCTTTAATTTTTTTGTCATTCACAAACTGTGATATGGAGGAGACTTTGAAGAGATCTGCGCAGAGTGGAGATGTGGAGGCATTGTATTCAATACTTTCGGCAGATCCCGATGTTCTAGATCGTATTGATCGGCTATCATTTGTTGATAATCCTTTACACATAGCTGCAGCAGCCGGAAACATCCATTTCGCCATGGAAATAGCAACCTTAAAGCCTTCACTTGCTCGGAAGCTAAACCATCTCGGTCTTAGCCCCATGCTCGTGGCTTTGCATAATGGACATGACCAACTGGTGAGAGCTATGTTAACAATCGACGATGAGCTCGTCCGGGCCAAATCAAAGGGGAGGGTTACTCCTTTGCACTACGTAGCTCAAATGGACGGTGTTGATCTTTTGGCTGAATTTTTGTCTGCCTGTCCATCATCTATTGAAGACCTGACAGTTCAATGTGAAAACGCCGTGCATCTTGCTGTGAAAAACTCTAAGATTAGAGCTTTCAGAGTGTTGTTAGGATGGCTTAAACGAGCCAACAAGGAAGAGATTCTGAAATCGAAGGATGAGGACGGCAACACTGTCTTGCATATTGCAACAGCTACAAATCAACCCGAGGTAAATTATAAGCTATTTGCTAAGGTTTTTTTTTACTTCAACTTATTATCTGTCAATTGTAAATAATCATCAAATACTACTTGCCCATGAATCATAAAGGTGATGAAATCGTTGATCCCCTATGTCAACGTAAATGCCAAGAATCTGAGTGGTTTGACAGCTATGGACATATTCAAGCTTCACCGTGGTCCGTTTCTGGACGAAGAGGTTGGAAAAATTCTGCGTCGTGCGAAAGCTAAAAGAGCTTCTGTACTTGTAGGTTCTAACATCACCCTTGCAGACTATTTGAGTCGGGGTTTATCACTCATCGAAAGACGGGACAAATACTTTGGAATTTTTGGGCAAAGCCGGGAAAATTCAGCAGATCTTCGCAATATAATACTCGTGGTGGCTGTATTGATTGCCACAGCCACCTACCAATCTGTACTCAGTCCTCCCGGTGGGTATTGGCAAGAAGACAGTCCGCCGTCAACAGGGCAAACCACGAATACAACCACCACCAACACCACCACCACCAATATCCGAGCAGGGAAGATGATCCTGGGGAATGATACAAATCTAATTATCTTTTATATTTTCAATTCCCTCGGGTTTTATTCATCTTTGATCACAATCCTTGTTGTCATAAGCGGGCTTCCTTATGCTGGTTTAATTTTTGTCGCAGCAAGTTATCTGATATATGCCTATCATTTTTCACTGGCTGCTACCATCCCATCGGCCCGTATTTCTGCATTTATATTTTTAATTTATATGCCAGTAGTAGCGGCAGCTGCGACTCCTGCTCTATCATTTCTCAATCAAGAGAGGCTTAAAAGCCGGGTGGACTACATCAAAAGGCGCTTTGGGCTGGCCTAGCCTAGATGTTTATGTATTTTCTTCCTCAGCTACTGTATATCATAGGTTTAATGTGTTAATGCTTACAATATAGAAAAATCCATCTATCTGTATCCGAATGCTTAAGGGAAATAATAAAATTATTAAACCTTCAAAAGTTAAATTGGGATGGATGAATGCTAATTTTTCTTTTAGTAGTGCTGTTAGTAATCTATAACTATTCTATCATCCTCCCTTGTCACGAAATCTTTATTGGATGACAGTCAAAACATATTCCATTTTGCTAATATATATTTTATGTATATTATGTTTTAACAACAATTTTAAAATTTAAATATATAACATAAAAAATTCAAATTCAAATTTAAAATTTAAAATAATTAATATAAAAATTAAAAAGATTAAATACAAAATATATATGATGCATTATAATCAAACACTTTTTGATAACAATCACATTATACAATATGAGAATGATTAATGATTATTAGAAATAATTTATGCAAAATTTAAAATAATTAATAAATTTTTTTCAAAATAATTAATATAAAATAAAAAATATAAACATTAAAAATTACTAATATAAAATTTATACACACAAATAAAGTAAAAAATAAACAAAATATATTGTTGGTTCAAATCGTGTTGTTCGAGATTTTGCTTGCTAATACTGCCCTGGTATCGAGCACGCTTTTCATCCACATTTGGAACCCAGTATTCAGAAGCTTATGAGATATAAATTGTAGCATTCGACTTTCGCGAAAATCATGCAATGCAAGCAATGAAAAACACGAACAAGCATGCAATTACAACGCGGACAACACGTCGGCACTCCAAAACCACTATAACACTCTAATCTCTGGATTGGTGTTGAGACAACCAGACGGGAAAATATTATTACATGCCTGGGCAGAGGAATGTACAGCGCGTGTGCGTGCATATATGCGCTCAGCACACTCCAGGAACAACATATTGAATGGCCAAAACAACCTTGCCGACATTCTGGCTTTTAGAATCCATTACCGCTCCTCGATGAATGCGTTTACATTCGCATTTTCATGAGCTCAATCAAACCGAACACTTTTTCGGCTTCTTGAAGCGCTGTCAATTCTACGCACATTATTCCAGTAAAATAAAAATTATTGAAGCTATGGAGTAATATAGAAATATTAAAAAATAAGTTGAACAAATTGTTTCAAACTGAAAGGAATTCAAGTCTCTAAACATGCATCATCAGCTAAATGGTTTATTTAATATGGCTTGAAAGATGATATCACCTTCCAATTCTTCAGTAGGGCGGGGCGGGGACTGACCACTAGAGTAACTAATGGAAGACACTGTACAGACTTGTGACCAAAGTATGTGTATGGTCGATGTCTCTAAAATACTTACCCGCTTGCCTTCCCTTTCTGCACTTTGCATCAACTTTCATTGATGAGACGGCCAACGTAATGCGGGTGGGGATGAAATTAAAACTACCGAAAAGCAACAAAAACACCAACAAAACAATAATTCTTCCATCACTCTCAATCTGAACTCCCACAGTCTCAACAGAAGAATCGAAATGAAATGCAAGCTGTAAAGCAAGTTAACCGCATAATGAAACCATCAATTATAGTTATTGGAGATCCTACTTTTCCACTTGTCTCTCAGATAAATATTTAGGGCAGACAGAAATACCAATAATGTAAAGGTGGTAGTGTGACCGTGAAAGGAACAAGCAGTTACTTTCAGCTCCAGACCATGCCAATAGAGAAATTCAGTAGTTAGGAATGAGAATTGGGCAATTGTGGGTGCCAATTTGACAGGACACACAAAAGTGATGAGTGCACGGTCAAATAAGTTGTGCCCTTTTCGGGTCAGACAGGACTCCATGGTCTTCAGGGCTTCTTCCATTGTAAATTACCTGCAGAAAGTGAAAGGTGAATATCTTCAGTAGAGTGTGACAACAGGATTAAATGATATATCCATTTCTTACTCAAGGAACCTTATCTATGATGCCATATTCAACTGCTTCACTGGGACTGAAGTATTTTGGAGACCTTGGGTCTGCCTCAATCTGCTCAGGTGTTTTTCCAATATGCTTTGTATAGAGTTTAACCTTGACCATAAATTGAAATGTTTATGTTTGTTGTCATATTAGCTGATGTTGCGTGCACATCCAAATGCAAATTTACCAAAGTCTGCCATATTTCATCTAAGAAACAGAATGAATGAATTAAATAATTAATAGCGACTTTTTTTTCAAGTTTGATGTTAAGACTAGGAGTTAGTATCGTCAGGAAACTTCAAAATAAGCATCAAAATGATCATAATATTCACTTCGTGCAAACAACATACTAATAAACGCAATTTAACAGGGACAGATGGCTTATGAATAAATGCAAAGAGATTGATCATTCCATAACATCATATACCGCAAACGCCTCAGTTTCATAGCCCAACTTCTCGTCGCCCTGACAAAATCAAATCCACTATTATTAGCATGACCTAGTAGTTAAAGCCAAGGCAAAATGATTTTAGCATCATATACTTACATTTCTTGATTAGTAAAGATAAAAAAAGGAGTAAAAGAAAAGAAATATATAACTGCTAAACTTGGCATTTTGGAGAAGGGTAGAATAAAAAAGGTTGAGTCTAAAATGAAGACAAATAAGCCAAAGACTGCAGCCATAATTGTGAGAGTGATAAGTTTAATTTGTGGAACTAAGCTAAAACTCAGAAACGGGGAAGAAAGGAGAAGAAATTAAGAGAAGGAAATTTTTGTCTTTCTTATTATTCTCCTTACTTTTATTACATCTGAACTTTAAATAGTTTAACGATAACAAACTTTAACTAAATAACAGGGAGCACGTTGCCACTAATGGTAGTTTTGACACTCAAACCCTACAAACGTTATCCACTGTTTTTATTTATGTAAAACAAGTCAATAATTGCAATAATCACTTAATTAATAGCAAAACAAAGATAGCAAAACAGAGTAGAACAAAGTAGTCTTCACATAGATTGCATGCAGGTCACGTAGCCCAGGTCACGTACCCTTGTATGGATTGTATGTGGACATATCATCCCATCCCTCTGAAAGTGTCATTGTCCTCAAGGACAAAGGTTGGGTACGTTTGTTGAAATCACCGTGTATTTTTTCATGTGGCATCTTCCGGTGGAGCTCTAGCCCATTGCACAAGAATTTCTTCCTTTGGTCTATATCGACCTCGAAAAATGGTGCACCTGTCAATAACGGCTTCTGGTTGTGGCTGTAAAATAGAGTCCTCCGTAACTGGTGGTAAGGACGACATTACAGGAACTGAAGTGCCCAAATACTGCTTTAACAAAACTGAGATGGAAAACGTTATGTATCCTGGATCCTTCAGGCAGCTCTAAACGATAAGCCACAGGACCAATTCTAGCCAGAATTTTATAGGGGCCGAAATACCTTGGTGAAAGCTTGAGAGAGCTGCGAAATTGGACCGATTGTTGACGGTAGGGCTGTAATTTCAAATAAACATAATCACTTACCTCAAAAGTCAGTTCCTACCGATGTTGATAAGCTTGTACCTTCATCCGATTTTGGGCTATTTTTATATGATATCATAAGTTTTTGAGAGTCGCATCTCGTCTCCTTAAGAATTCATCCATCGCCTGTACCTTGGAGGCTCTCAGAACATAGGTCAGTAAGTTGGGAGGAGGCCTGCCATAAACCACTTCAAAAGGAGATAACCGGGTAGCCGAATGGATCGCTGTATTATAACTATATTCTGCCCAAGCAAGCCATTCCACCCATTTTCTTGGCTGATCATGGGTAAAACATCGGAGATACTATTCGAGAGTTTGATTAATTACTTCCGTCTGGCTGTCCGTTTGTGGATGATAACTTGTACTTATGTGTAGTGAGGTTCCCTTGCATGTGAAATAAGGATTTCCAAAAGGCACTCATAAAAACCTTATCTGGGTAAAAGATGATGGAGTTGGGTACTCTATGCAGTTTTACAATGTGATTAAGGAAAACTTTTGCTATCGATAATGGAGTGAATGGATGTTTTATAGGTACAAAGTGGGCGTATGTCGACAAACGGTCTACCACCACTATGATGACCGAATATCCTTGAGAAGATGGCAGGCCTGTAATAAAGTCCATAGAGATGTCAGCCCAAATAGTATGTGGTATACGCAATGGTTGTAAGAGCCTCGCAGGTTGGAGGGTCTTTGCCTTACATCGTTGACAAGTGTCATATTCTTTTGATTAATTGCTGCACTGCAAACCGTATACCAAGCAAAAGAAAAATAGTTTGAATCCTGTTGAGTGTTTTTTGATACTTGAAATGGCCCCCAATTGGTGAAGAATGATTTTCTTTTAATATGAACGGAATTAATGATGAGTTAGGACTCAACCATACCCTTCCTTTTTTGAACCAAACACCATCTCTCTAAAAATATAAATGAGGAGATTTATCTCGATTAGATTCATCCTTTAAATAAAAAGAGTTTGACTTGACCTTTTATTGAAGGACAGTCCACCAATCTGAACTAGGCATAGAGATGGCATGGAATTCAAACTCGTCGATGTGTGAGAGTGCGTCTACTCCCTTATTTTCAACCCCCTTTTTATACTCAATAACATAGTCATAACCTAAAATTTTTGGCAACCACCGTAGCTGTGTTGGTGTGGAAATTCTTTGCTCGAGGAGGTATTTCAGGCTCCGTTGATCCGTTTGAATGATAAAAGGTCGCCTAAGAAGGTATGGCCGCCACTTTTTAATGGCCTTGACAAGAGCACCTTTTTAGAGCCTCACTAAAAAAATGCTATCGATTGACCTTCTTGTGCCAGGATGGCTCCAATGCCAGTACCGCAGGCGTCACACTCAACAATGAACTATTTGGTGAAGTTTGGGAGGCGTAAGATCGGTGCTGTTGTGAGGGCTTTTTTTAATTCATGAAAGGTTTGTTCTGCCTTGTCATTCTAGTGGAATCCGGCCTTGGATGTTAGTTGGGTGAGTGGCGCTGCTATGGTTCCAAACCCTCTCATAAACTTTCGAAAGCTCTTACTTCTCTGATCGTTGTTGGAGTAGGCCATGTTTGCACTGATTGAATTTTACTTGGATCCATCGAGACTCCATTGGATTGAATGACATGCCCCAAATATTATACTCGGGTGGTGCCAAACTGACACTTATAGAGTTTTGCAGTAAGTTGATTGGCGGATAAAATCTCTAACATTGTTTTGAGATGTTGTAGGTGCTCCTCCCATGTCTGGCTATAAACCAAAATGTCGTCAAAAAATACAAGGACCAGCTTACATAGGAAAGGTCAGAAGAGGTCATTCATAAGACTCTGAAAGGTTGTGGGAGCATTTATTAATTCGAAGGGCATGACCACAAGCTCATAGTGTCCCTCATGTGTGCGAAAAGCAGTGACGGTAGCCTGAACGGAGGTTAATTTTTGAAAAGAATTGGGCTCCATATAACTCATCTAAGAGCTCATCAATAATTGGAATGGGATACTTGTCTTTGTTGGTGATACTGTTAAGGGCTCGGTAATCCGTAAAGAACCTCGAAGTTCTGTTTGTTTTCTTTACTAATAAAATTAGTGATGAAAATGTTGAAATAAAGTCGAGTGAGCCGATTGATCAATCTCCAGATTCATACCAGCATCGTAATTGTGTTGCATTGGAGATGAAAAGATTGAGGGTGAAGATGAAAAGCTCAAATAACTCTTTGGCTGATCTATGAGTACCCACATCAAGCCCAAAGCCCTATGTCATATTAAACCACTAAAGGACAAAATAATGGCTAGTCTTTTAAAGTTAAAAGATGTGCTTTTGTATGTTGTACCTAGCTATTAGAAAAGTAAAGTGAGTTTGTACCTAGCCGTTAGGATAGTGTGTATATAAACACAAGATGTGTAAATGTTTAGACAATTGAATAAGAAGTAGAAAACAATTCTCTTATCTTCTTCATCTTCCTTTCTTTGGTGAAAGTTCTCTCATTCTCTCATTAAACTTAACAGAAAAGGGGCTGGTGCTGGTTCGAATTATTCCACAATCTAAATATTCCCTCACCATCTTTTCAATTTTAGCCTTTTAGTATTGAGAGTATTGGTATGGACATACACTGATTAGATCCTGATCATTCTTCAAGAGAATTTTATGGTCATGTTGTTGGGTAGGTGAGAGTTACTGGTTTTTTGGAAAAACTTCTAGGAACCCTTCAAGCAGAAGTTTTAGCTCTAAACGGTTGATATTTTTGTTGAAAAATTGAGTAGAAAAAATTCGCGTCCCATAAGGTTAACAACTGTAGATAAAATCCCACCCCTGTTAATTGTTGAAGTTCACTGTTATCTAAAGGCTCAAGGTGAGTTTGACATAATCTCTGTAATAGATGTTGTCGTCCCTCCTGAGCGAAGGATAAGGTAATTTACGATAATCAATTTCGACTGAACCCACCATTTTCAGCCACTGTACACCTAAGACTATTGGACTGGCGACAATTAGCAAGACATAAAGATTAGCTTCAATGGAATGACCTTGGATATTCAACATAAGGTTCTAACATTGGCCAATACACTCAATTTTTTTACAATTTCCTACCATCACCTAGAAGGACCAATCACGCACTACAGGGCAAAGCTAGCCTCTTAACAGTTGTTTGGTCGATAAAGTTGTGCATACTATTGCCATCGAGAAGCACTGTAGCCTTCTGATTTTTAATTTCCAGCCATGCGAAGGGTTTGAGGATGATTGGTTCCTGACATGGCATGAAAAGAGATTTCAAGTAGTGACTTAACGGATTCTTGTTCATTGCCTACGGGGCCTTTTTCTTCTTCTTGTTGTGTGGAACAATCTTCTATCATAAAGAGTTGCAGTCGTTGGCAATGATGTTTCGGGTACGTATTTTTTGTCACAGTATAAACAGAGCCCTTGCTCGTGATACTCTTTTAGCCTCCTGCGCAGAAATTCGGTGAACAGGTGGAATTGGATTTGGCCTCTGATTTGGGAAAGGACCAAGAATGCCAACTATTGGTTGAGCTCACTGGTACGGTGGTGTACTAAAAGTTTTATAGGTGCCACCGTTATTGGTCTTCTACTGTAGATTATTTCGTTCCTTGATCAAACGGGCGATTTCCTATGGCTTTCGAGTAAGGTTCTCGATTGTTTCACCTTTACATCCAACCGGATGTCATCTCGCAATCCCGCTATGAAACACCCAACAAAGAATTGCTCAGAGAGGTTGTCAACTTGATGTGACATCTTTTCAAATGATTATTGATAGGTTGCCATTGAGGTTATTTATTTCAACCTCGTTAACGCTTTTGAAGGGTCTTTGTAATACGTTGGTTCGAATTGCAGAAGGAGTGCCTGGGTGAATTCTGCCTATGTAAGTGACCCTCGGAATTTGGTAATCCATCGATGCCATTGTAAGGCAATGCCTCCCAAGTAAAAGGAAGCTAGCTGCACTTGCTGTTCTGGTACCACCTTTTGGAATTCAAAAAATTGCTTAGCCTTATAAATCCACCCCTTTGGGTCTTTTCCATGAAAGTTAGAAAAGGTTAATTTAAGTTGGGGATGTTTGTCAGGTGAGTGGGAAAGATTGGCGATGGTTGCGTGAGCTATGGTTCGGGAGGACTCTGCTGGTTCAAAGGGGTTGACTTCGGCAGTAAGGGTATGGGTTGTTTGGGAAGCACGCAGGGATTGGATTTCATTGAGCACTGTCTGCAAGGTAGACTCATGTCGGCTTAAGATTTCCTGGGCTTCACTTCTAAAGTCGGCGTTGGATTGATGGGCTTTCCCCTTAGTCTCCATTGTTGGAACCTGGCTCTAATACCAATTGATAAGTTGAATCTGTAGAACTAAGCTAGAACTCAGAAACGGGGAAGAAATGAGAAGAAATTAAGAGAAGAAAACTTTTGTCTTTCTTATTATATTCCCTACTTCTATTACATTTGAACTTTAAATAGTTCAATGATAACAAACTTTAACTAAATAATAGGGAGCATGTTGCTACTGATGATAGTTTTGAGCCACTTAATTCGGCACCCAAAACCCACCAATATTATCCACCGTTTTTATTTATGTAGAGCAAGTCAACAATTGCAATAACCACTTTAAATAACAAATAATAATTAATAGCAAAACAAAGATAGCAAAATAGATTAGAACAGAGTAGTCTTATTCCTTTATATAGATTGCATGCAGGTTATGTAGCCCAGGTCACGTACCCTTGCATAGATTGCATGTGAACATATCAGAGAGTCAATAAATGATCTCAGAACTTGGTGCACCCATTCATGAATCAGTACGGATGTATTGTAAAAAATAGAATAACAAAAAGCCAAGTGAAATTGACTATTTATGATTACATAATGTCCATAGATCTAGAACACTCATTCAAAAGCATTACTACATGAAATCTAGAAGATTACTAGGTGTGACAGTGAATGCTTCTAACCTTGGCTGTTCCAGTAGAGTTTATGTACAAGTAAATAGGCTTATCAGCATCTTCATACTGAATCTAAAGAAATTCTGCAAGTATCAGATCTGTGACAGAAGGAACAAGAGACTTGCCCAAGTGAACTGTTCGATTCTTATACAAGTGAGATGCTAAGTCTGGTGGTGGTTTCTCCCATGCACTTCCACCTGTAAAAGGAATAACCTGTCCATGGAAGCATGACAAGTAAAATACAAAAGTGGACTGCACCTACTTGTGTATGAAGCAAACAAATCAACCAGATACCACCCACTGGTAAATTAGAGTAAGATAATTTATCTTCAAGACATGGAGTTATACTGTCTCATATTCTTATCATATTACATAAAAGTCATGTCTAAACAATCAACACCTGAAGTACTCTCACCACCATGTTGCTAGTATGGTTCATTAGCTAAACATTATTTTTTTCTTTCTTTTCCTTTCATAAGGGGAACATAGATCATTTCGTGTTGTGGCCCACAGCGTGTAGTTTGTTTCATTCAGTAAGAAAGCAACCTTGTTTTTGACAATGTAATCTCAAGGAATTATGTATTAAACTTTGAAAAAAGTCAAAAGCATTCTAATGAGAGCAAGGACTGCATTGGCAACCAGTCAACCATTCACCACAGCGGTTAGGATCATCATCACATTGCATGGGATTTCAGAACCTGAAGACAGAAACTTGACAATAAAAAATTCTTAGCTTCAAAAATACTACCATGCATTCCCTTAGCCAACAAGTCAATTTCACACCCAAAGCATATTGAAATCATATTTCCTCCTTCAATAGTTAAACCTTGAATTTCATATGTTCATAAGCCATACAACATCGAAGAGAGATCCGTGAATGCCCCAAAATACCTATGGATCTTTCTCCTTTCTGATTTTCCCAAACAATCATTCTGGTAATTTTTTCCTTTTTGCATGCTAATGAATGACCTGCCGAACAAATTCATAAATAAAGGCCTTTACAGTTTAATAGACCAAAGTAACCGTAAACCTAACAATCCAAAATCACCAAAATAAAACAAAAAAAAATCATTTCAAAAATTGTAAAATACTTGCCAGAAGGTCAGCAAAACAAATTGTTTCAAACCGAGGAGAGTAACGGTGGAAACGATAAAAGAATTTTGGATCGGACTCAAAAGAGACGGGCTGGCTTTTATGGGCCTGGACTCAAAAGACTTGGGCTACACATGGCCCAAGATCCCTGAGATTTGAGCTGGACATGAGCCTATCCCAATCGAAGTGGATGTTCGGGCAGGTTCACCTGGTTGTAGAGGGAGACAAGCTTCAAACCGAAAAAAGTATCAGAGGAAGTTTTAGGTGGAGAGTCGTAGCATGTTTGTATTATTAATATAAATAAAATTAAAAAATTTATCTATTAATAATAAATAATAAAATTAATAAAAAATTTTATAAAATTTTTTTATAATAGATACAATGGCTGAAAAGTATACGCGGTCTGGTAGTCGGTGGCTTTGATTAATACAACCAACACGTGATCTTCTTTTCACTATAATTACAGGAATTAAAATATCAATTAATTGTCAATGTATGACCCGAGGCATTGGCATTGGATCTCTTACCAAAACAATTACAGATGATAAGATAGGAATGGCTATACTTTTCTAAGGTCAGAAAACTGAATTAATTAATTAATCATTTGTTTTTATTTTTTGTGTGACTTATGGGACCTATAAATTCAGTAATTCAAGCTTTAATTTTTTTGTCATTCACAAACTGTGATATGGAGGAGACTTTGAAGAGATCTGCGCAGAGTGGAGATGTGGAGGCATTGTATTCAATACTTTCGGCAGATCCCGATGTTCTAGATCGTATTGATCGGCTATCATTTGTTGATAATCCTTTACACATAGCTGCAGCAGCCGGAAACATCCATTTCGCCATGGAAATAGCAACCTTAAAGCCTTCACTTGCTCGGAAGCTAAACCATCTCGGTCTTAGCCCCATGCTCGTGGCTTTGCATAATGGACATGACCAACTGGTGAGAGCTATGTTAACAATCGACGATGAGCTCGTCCGGGCCAAATCAAAGGGGAGGGTTACTCCTTTGCACTACGTAG
The DNA here is from genome assembly GCA_019650275.1 of Xylocarpus granatum. Taxonomy (NCBI): domain Eukaryota; kingdom Viridiplantae; phylum Streptophyta; class Magnoliopsida; order Sapindales; family Meliaceae; genus Xylocarpus; species Xylocarpus granatum. Next base: position 11,215 of record BNST01001606.1, on the reverse strand, counting down.
CTCAAATGGACGGTGTTGATCTTTTGGCTGAATTTTTGTCTGCCTGTCCATCATCTATTGAAGACCTGACAGTTCAATGTGAAAACGCCGTGCATCTTGCTGTGAAAAACTCTAAGATTAGAGCTTTCAGAGTGTTGTTAGGATGGCTTAAACGAGCCAACAAGGAAGAGATTCTGAAATCGAAGGATGAGGACGGCAACACTGTCTTGCATATTGCAACAGCTACAAATCAACCCGAGGTAAATTATAAGCTATTTGCTAAGGTTTTTTTTTACTTCAACTTATTATCTGTCAATTGTAAATAATCATCAAATACTACTTGCCCATGAATCATAAAGGTGATGAAATCGTTGATCCCCTATGTCAACGTAAATGCCAAGAATCTGAGTGGTTTGACAGCTATGGACATATTCAAGCTTCACCGTGGTCCGTTTCTGGACGAAGAGGTTGGAAAAATTCTGCGTCGTGCGAAAGCTAAAAGAGCTTCTGTACTTGTAGGTTCTAACATCACCCTTGCAGACTATTTGAGTCGGGAGTTTATCACTCATCGAAAGACGGGATAAATACTTTGGAATTTTTGGGCAAAGCCGGGAAAATTCAGCAGATCTTCGCAATATAATACTCGTGGTGGCTGTATTGATTGCCACAGCCACCTACGAATCTGTACTCAGTCCTCCCGGTGGGTATTGGCAAGAAGACAGTCCGCCGTCAACAGGGCAAAGCGCGAATACAACCACCACCACCACCACATATCCGAGCAGGGAAGATGATCCTGGGGAATGATACAAATCTAATTATCTTTTATATTTTCAATTCCCTCGGGTTTTATTCATCTTTGATCATAATCCTTGCTGTCATAAGCGGGCTTCCTTATGCTGGTTTAATTTTTGTCGCAGCAAGTTTTCTGATATACGCCTATCATTTTTCACTGGCTGCTACCATCCCATCGGTCCCGCATTTCTGCATTTATATTTTTAATTTATATGCCAGTAGTATTGGCGGCTGCGATTCCTGGTCTATCAGTTCTCAATCAATGGAGGCTTAAAAGCCGGGTGGACTACATCAAAAGACGCTTTGGGCCTGCCTAGCCTAGATGTTTATGTATTTTCTTCCTCAGCTACTGTATATCATAGGTTTAATGTGTTAGTACTTACAATATAGAAAAAAAATCCATCTTCCATCTGTATCCGAATGCTTAAGGGAAATAATAAAATTGTGAAACCTTCAAACGTTAAATTGGGATGTATGAATGCTATTCTTCTTTTAGCAGTGCTGTTAGTTAGTATTCTATAACTGTTCTATCATCCTCCCTTTGTCACGGAATCTTTATTGGACGACCGTCTAAACATATTCTATTTTATTAACATATATTTTATGTATATTATGTTTTAATAAAAAATTTAAAATATAAATATAAAATCTTTAAATAATTACATAAACTATAAATATATATAACATAAAAAAATTAAATTAAAATTAAAAATATTAAATACGAAAATAGATAAGATATATTATAATCAAACACTTTTTGATAACAATCATTTTATATAATATAAGAATTATTAATGATAATTAAAAATAATTTATGTAAAATTTAAAATAATTAACATAAAATAAAAAATTAAAAAAGTTAATATAAAATTTAAAATATTTAATAAAAAAATTTAAAATATAAATAAATAAAGATTGATATATCAATGTGAAAATGTTTAAAATATAAATAAATACAACAGAGTTGGAGTTTCAGACCCAGCTGCTACTGTAGAGGAACTGAAGGTTCAGGAGGCCACAGAAAGCTCGAAGGAGTCAAATGGGGCTGTAGAAGCCCGAAAAGTGAAGTTTGTGAGCACGTTTGAGGATCCCAGATGGGTAAATGGGACTTGGGATTTGAAAAAGTTTCAGAAAGATGGCCAGACTGATTGGGATGCTATTATTGATGCTGGTGAGGTTTCTAGCTTCTTGTTTGCTTTGATGGTTTTTAATTTATGTGGTTAATTTTGTGATCACTTTAAAGAAAAGGGTAATTTGTGTGATAATTTGTTTGATTTTTTTGGTTGACGAGAAAATGTGGGAGAGAGTCAATAAAGGAATTCAATTGATCTGAATCTTGGACTTTTTTTTGCCATTTAAGCCCTCACAAGATAGAGTTCGAAGTCTATTATGTTCTGTTATCTTCCCTTGACCTCTGTTTTCTTGGCGAGTTAGGGGATTTTTTATTATTTGGACAATGTGGCTTGTAACAAAATTTATCTCCTCACAACAATTCTTCAACGTATTGTTCCCTTTGATTGTAGGTGTGATAAAGGAGGTAAACATATGGTACTCAAATATCAAACACATGTTGTTTTGAAAAGGTCAAAATATTCTGACTGTAATTGGTGGTCAGACTCTCGAATATTGTCAATAGAGCATGTATGAGTACACGAAATTGAGAATGCAATAATTTGAAAAGTTGAGTGTGATCCAAAATGGCATGCTTGATTACGGACTTAGAATGAAAGGATTGGTAATTTTTGGATTTGGAATGTATGGCCTATTTGTTTAGGCTAATCTCTGGTTTGGAATGCTTGTAGTTATGACAGATCCTATGATGACAGTGCAAAGACCTTGAGTATCTCAGGCAACCAACTTTGTTTTTACTTGGATTAGCTTATTAATCTAGTAAGAAATGGGAGGTATGACTCTGCCACTTAAGATGAACTTATGTTTCACAGATGATTTGTGCCTTTTGCCCATTTCAAACTTGGGAGTGTTCCTTCTTGAAATGAAGATATGTGGCCTTGCTGCATCTTCATCTTTGCAGGTTCTTGGTCTGTTGATTGATAATGGCAGTTTACCCATGTTACCAAGGAGACCCTTTAAATCAATGTTGGTTGGATGTCTAATAGTATTGGTGCATGCAGTTTCACTTTGACAAGATGTTCAATTAAAGTTCGCGGCATCACCATTACACATCTTATAGTTTGTATGTTTTTTTTTCCACATATATTCTGATTGTTAATCAGTCATCAATTTTGAATCTTTCTTGTCCACTGTAACATTTTTAAGACAACCTGTGACAAGAAAGCAAGTGATAATGACAATTTTTTTCTTTAACATTGGGTGCATGTGCCATGTTGCTTCCACTGTCCATCCACCAGATTGTGGTGGATTTTTATTGATTATCAATTATCTGTCTGCCTTCCATTTATTTATTTATAGCTGGGCTTTTGCAGGCATTTTTGTTAATTTAACTTATTTTTCTTTCATTGGAAGTGGGTTTTGATTGAGGTGCAGAGGGGCTCAATAGCATACTTAATTCTGATAGTTAAGAGCTTTCTTGGTTTCTAAGGGTTCTCCTTGGACAATCCATTTCAGAGGCTAGGAGAAGAAAATGGCTAGAGAATAACCCAGAATCATCTAGTAATGATGGCCCTGTAGTTTTTGACACATCAATCATACCTTGGTGGGCATGGATGAAGAGATTTCATCTACCTGAAGCTGAATTGCTCAATGGTTTGTTCAGATCCATCTTTTCGTTTTCAATATAGATTATAATGCATCGCTGGTCGGATGCTAATCCCACTGATTTTGTTTTATGAGCTTGGTGCAGGTCGCGCTGCAAAGGTAGGTTTCTTTATGGCTTATCTGGTTGATAGCTTGACTGGGGTTGGTCTAGTTGATCAAATGGGCAATTTCTTCTGCAAGACTCTTTTATTTGTTGCAGTTGTGGGTGTACTTCTAATTAGAAAGAATGAAGATATTGAAAACCTGAAAAAACTTCTGGAAGAGGCAACATTTTATGATAAGCAATGGCAAGCAACTTGGCAAGATGAGACCTCAAGTGGTGCCAAAAAAGAATAGTCAGATTGCAGTTTACAATGCATTTCGTCTTGGCTATTATTAGCTGTGATTTGTCTAATGCACTTGAGGATTATGATCAAAGTTCCCATTTCTAACGCAATTCACATTGTTAACCCGTATTGAATTTTGTGCACATGTTTTTCTGTAATGAAATATTGTGCGAGATACATATACTCTGCTTTGGAAGAAATCCCTGTTGAGATAAATTTGCAATCTACTTCCTTTAAGCACCGGGATGCTGCCCATACGCAAATGGTCCGCGGCATTGTCTCCTGTACCATCTTGCTATCATACGAGATAAGACTGCTATAGATGTTGGCATCAGCGAGATCGGTGCAAAAAGAAATTCTGGATGCGTCCGGGTGGTGAAATCGATTCAATGGCGCAGCCATATGTGACACTTGTTGCAAGAATGGCCTCAAACAACTCCCAGAAGAAAGAAACGTTGGTGAGGACTAACATTGTCATCAAGGACAGATAAAACCGGAGACTATTGAAGAAGACGAACAAAAGGATTAAATGGAACTGAGAGGTTTTTGAAGCCAGAAATGCTTCACCATCTTTATCCTCGATCCCTCCAGGAGGGCTTAAACCAGCTTGGAAGGTGACGGTAGCCGTTAATACAACCGTGACCAAAAGATCAGTTCTAACTTGGTTTGGATTACTGCCATTGATATAGAACTCGAAGTACTCTATCCTGTCTTTTGGTGCTTCTCGGGATGAATTTCTGTGTCCGGGAGTGCTTGAAGGAGCAAGCGTCCGTTGCTCTGATTGAGCCAGAATTTGATTTTGAGAATGTTGTGGACAAAGAGTAACGACATTTAAGAAGTGCACTCTCTCCGCACCAGCACGCTTGAGGAGCCTTTCAATATCATCGTAGTTGGAGTCAGATGGAACAAGAACAGCAAGATCCAGCGCTGTCAGGATGCACTTGTTGACAGCATTTACTTGCAACACTATGGGATACACAGGGTTGTGTTTCAGTAGTAATTACAAAGCCAGTCATAAAAACAATCATTAACGATTGAAACAATTATGACCAGTCACTTTCTCTTCTTCTTCCTCTACTTATGGTTGATTAGCGTAAATGTATACATTTTAAGTTAAAAATAAATATCTTACCTGAAGATTGCTTCTAGTTGCAGTAAGTTGGAGGATGGTGTTTCCATCTTCATCCTTATAGTTTAGAATTTCTGACATATTGTTTTGGTTCAGTCCTTCTAAAAAAGTTTGAAGAGCTTGAAACTGATTATTTTTTAGAGCAAGAAGAAGAGCAGTTTCACCCCTCACAGTGACCTCTGAAATAATCATAGGTGAAACTGTAAGAAGATGACTGATTGTTTCAACCATTCCTTTGATGCTAGCACAATGCAGAGTCGTCATTCCATCTTTACCCTCGACATTGCAGAGTTCAACACTAACCTTTAAAAGCTCTCTTACTACCTCCCCGTGCCCATTTGAAGATGCCATATGAATTGCACTGAACCCATATCGTTCCAATTCTCTCACATACTGAAAAACATTAGTTTTGTGTTTGATGAGCTCTTCCACAAAACCAGCATTTCTAAGCATGGCAGCAACGTGCAAAGGAGTATCACAAAACCAGCATTTCTAAGCATGGCAGCAACGTGCAAAGGAGTATCGGCACTGCTAGTCGCTACTCGTTCTAGGATAAGACGATCATCTGACAAAAGCCCAAGCAAAGCTTCAATGTTTCCTTCCCTAGCAGCCATATACAATGCAGGATCCATCCTGTTTGGCCACAATTCACACACTAGCTAGCTTTCTTTGTTATAGACTACCTTACATTTCCCCTCCCGGAAACAAATAACATGAGGCACTTGTATTGGCCCTGCCATATGGTTTGCTTCTTTCTCGCTGGCAGTCCAGATAAAGAATTCTACTCATTCCTTGTTGGTTTGAATAAACAATATTTTTTGTCCCAGTTGCTCCGAGTTTTTGTTCTTGATGGAGTGTGTATACATTGAACCATTCCAAGTACATCAAGTACGAGGCAAGATCTAATTTCCAATAAAATGAATAAATTTTACATGGAAATAGAAAGCTGTACAAATGGAACCTGGTGTGCATTGTCAAATCTAACAATAATCGGTGAGTGACACAAACCTCGATCTGTTTTCTGCAGAATTTGGAAGAACTGTGCTCTTGTCATATTTTAATCCTTCAAAACTATTTATTTTGCTCAACTACTTCCCATAGGTCATACATAAGCTTGAGATGAGCATGTTTCTGTCACACGGAAAAATTGACACTTCTATGAATTCGTATCCGGTTATTGCCTAAAATGAAACATGCAACTCTCACAAGGAACTGTCATGGCCAAGTATGTATTTCGACATCTAAAGACAGATTAATGTCCGTCATCTCTGGCAATGTCCTTGAATTACCCGTCCATACATCACTTGTATTACATTCTAAGGCTAATAGAAATCTATCAATCAACCAACCAACCAATGTACCCATCGTGTTGTGAGGTTAGGAAATAGATTTTGATGGGAGATGATATGATTAATTGGTGATTTGCGGAGTAGTATGCAAAGAAAAGTCAAAAGGTTCAACTATTATTTTGTTGCTTCATGATTTTGATTGGTTCCCCTGCGTTTTGTTCCTTGGTTGATGCCTTCCTTGAGCTTCAAACTGCAGGATAAACCTTTCCTTAATGAATAAGATATGGGCAAAACTAAAACTAGATACTTCAAGTTTCTTCTGCTTCTGTATTACTGATAACCACTGGATGCCTTTTGGAGGGTGCGAAGGATCAAAATGGAAGGCTTCCTTCATGCTTCCCACCCCCTCAATAGAGTAGCCCGTGCAACACGGTTCATCCCAGGACACCCATTCCAAGCTGCAGTTATGAATTTGGCACATTGCCTTCAGGTCAAGGAAAGCACTCATCATGAACCTCTTAAGCTCACAATTGACCTTCGCTACTTCCCACAGGACTCCTTGAATATTCTGCCCACATGCACACGCAGACTAGAATCATTGTATCTTTTTACCAAATATGCAGGATCAACAATAAACCAATCGAAAGGGAGTAATCTTATAGTTATATTCGATGGCAAGCAGCAATCCTCAGAAACAGTTGATATATATACCTTTTGATGGTAGTAAGAAAAAAACATCATATTTGAGCCCTCGTGTTCAAAAAGCATTTATAAAGTAATCGTCAGGGTTATGAAGTTATTATCCAAGCAGACTACATACTTGTTGAGGATTCCACCTAATGCACACGGCACAAGAACATCGCACCCACGAACAAGCAAGTCGTTTTGATCCATTGCATCTCCACCTTGGAAATCCTTCAGGCGTTCAGTGCTCTCCTTGTGCCTTAGCAGAGCGGGAATATCAATTTGGATTTTTAATTGCTCCAGTGGTGTCACTGAGTGCAACAACCTTACCTTCATGCTCATGAATAAACTTTGCCACCCAGGAACCCACATTTCGAAAACCCTAGGCAACAGTTATTCACGTTGTTGAAATAAAATGTCAGGTAAACAGCAAAAATTTATTATTATTTATTTTAGAAATAGATAAAGTTTCACACGGATGATTTCACCTGAATAGCAAACTTCATATTGGAAACTGATTTTCCATATTCGGCCAGTAGAGCTTCTGTTGCAAAGAAAACTCCAAGTCCAGTTGCAGCTTCCCTACCAAGTGATCCCCCTAAATCCTGCAATTCCATTACAATATAGGAATCATTGGCTTCATAAAATACCTTCTACTTTCCAAACATTGATCACACTGAGTCTCTCTGTCTCTCACTTGGATACTTACAATAGGCTTTCCCGTAACAACTGCAGGCGAGTGCCCGTGAAATTTTGAGTATTCATCCGGGATCCATGCCATTGTCTGTACAGTTGAAGAGCAAAAAAATGCATCAGAATTTCAAAATGATGCTATCAACCTAAAATGGCCGTGAGTTTAATTGAAGCTATTGGATACCTGTGAATTAGTTCCCATGTCGGGGGCAGGAACATCCCTGTGAATTCCAATAAGATCAGGGACCTTTTGAGTAAAAACAGGAGTTAGACGTTCTAACTCACTAGTGCTCATCTCCCTCGGATCACAGCCAATACCTCCCTGTGCTCTGCCATATGGAATGGCTGCTACTGCTGTCTTCCATGTCATTAGTTGAGCCAGAGCATTCACCTCATCTGGGTCAGTCTTGAACAAAAAAAATTATCATAGTTAATGCTTGGTACAAGTTGGAGGAAAACATAAGTGCAATGGATTATGTTATGCCAGTCCATTAGAGAAGTCAGCAGTTATAAAAACTCCATATGAAACTATCTGAAAGAATTAAATCGTGACTAGTCAGACACTTCCTCGAGAAAATGTTTAGGCCCTTACTTTCAAGGTTTTAGCTTCTTGTGTGAAGTGGTAACTCACCAGTATTGTCATACCTGGTTGCACTATCATATTAAAAGAAATATTCTTGCACAGAGACCTGAGTAATATGATCCCTTAGTGAATTTTGTAAGCACGTAGAACAAACAATGGGAAGACTGATATGATTCTGCATAATGCAGTTTAGCTCAATCTGTGGAACATATACGTAGGCAGTCAAAATCTATCAACAAAAGAGTGTAAACAAATTCCCAGGCTCAAGGTACCCTTTAAGACGGTATAGAAAAAGACATAATACACTAACTCCTTGACATTAAATATAATTATTTAACATCATAAACAAATAAGTAATATTTCTGGGCTAATTGTTCGAGCACATGCTCCAAAACGACAAAAAATTGATCACTTGAGTCAGCAGCATTCTTGACAAATTATGGCTTTATTTATAAAATTTTAAGCGTGCGCAAATTATTCCAATGATGCTTTGATGTGATAAGTGGTATCATGCAAACAACAACTGCATATTCATACCATCATCAGTAAACAGTTCTCTTCTCCATAATGAAAGTATTAGCACATCATATAGTCAAATGCTGTTTAATCATCGGAACAAGCATTCAATGGCAGTTAAAGCAGGCAATCCTAAAAAAGGAAAGTGTTTCAATGAGATGGAAATCCGGTTCTAGCAGTATGAAACCAACAAGGTCAAAAATAACTCAACTGGAAAATATCTTTAGTAAAATGATGGAAAGATCGACAAAATAACCCTGTTTCTTAATTTCTCAATCATGATAAATGAAACCATAAGTGGGTTAAATCTAACAAGTTATCTTTCTTGAATCACTGTCTTCTACTAACTGATAAATAAATATCATTCAATCAATGGAATCAAGGACGATTTTGTCATATTTACAAAACCACATCTTTTTATTGTCATCATAACTGTTATCAGCTCCATGTATTATATATCTAAACCTCAAAATGAATCAAATATTTTGGATGGAACTTCTCTTGATGATGCACGAGATTGAGCAGAAAGAGTCTTATTACAAAACAAAGAATCATGGCCTCAAAATAGCCATGCAAAAATATTTTACCTGGACCTGAAATACCTGAAACCAAATCAATCAATCTAGCTTGAGTATATCCTCAGCATCACTTTATTAACTTAGAACATGAAAATTGATAGACATAAGAAGAATTAAACTCACAAAAAAAAATAAAAAAAAATCAATGGATCACCTTAGGATGGTAGCGGATTCCACCTTTCATCGGTCCTTGGGCATTTGCATGTTGGATTCTAAATCCTATGAAGAATGCAAGAGAGCCATCTGTAAGTTATAAATTATAAATTTATAGCATTCAAATTCATTAATAAAGAATTTATAATATTTAAATTATATCTCTTAACTCTCCGTTACTTTAAAATTTAAATTAATATTAAATAATTATAATATTAAAAATTTTTTAATAAAAAAAAATTTATAAATTAAAAGATATTTTATTTTGTTAAAGTTTTTAAAGTTAAAATTCTTGTTCAATACTATTTTGAGAGGACTTAAAGAGTTTAAAAAATTTTAATAACATTCAAAAATATTAAAAAAGATAATGACAAAAGGTTAGTTAACTATTGCTAGAGCAACTATGGCCAAATTAAGAAGAACAAAAGTGAAAAGTAAAATTTACTTTAATTTCTCGGACGGGGATCAAAAGGCTTTTGTGAAAGCTTAGAATCTAACCCAAGAATACGAGCTGCATGGCGAAAGTTGCAGTTGGTGGCTGCAAGAGCATTCATGGCTGAAGAAAACAGTGAAACTTGACAGACTACTCGAAACCGAAAGGAAAGTAAAGCAAGAACTTAAGCAAACAAGATGTGTAAATAAATATATAAAGGGCTGTGCAGCTGCGAATGTGATACTGTGGTTGGTTGCACGTCAAAGGGAACCATGGGACAAACATTAAGGTTTGGCGAGTAGGCTTTTAGCTAGCGTTATGTTGGGATACTGTTCTGCCGCTACCGGTTAATACGGAGGGAAAATTGCCAAGGGTAATCTAGTATCCAACAGAGATCTTACACCTTTCAGTCTCAACTCTCGTGTTTTGTAGTTCCCCAGATTCTGCTCTAAATAAATCTTTCTAAACTATTAAATCTGTGATATTGTGATGCAAGAATACATCTAAGTTGAGATATTCCATTTAGTACTAGTGGTGATGCACTGTAGTACTTCAACTGCAGTTCAACGATTTTAAGGATACCCTTATCAAACGTTGTTTCCAACTTTGTTTGACTCTAATAGTTTGCATTGTATTGCATTATTCGGTTGATAATATTGATCGATCAAAACAAAGGCTTCCGCTGGCCTCTTACCTTCCTTTCTATGGCCTGACATCTTTCCATTGGGTTCTCCACCAACACTAAATGTTATTCTTATATATGCATGCTTCCCACCTATCTGTTTATGCATACATAAATTATAAATATGTTATGCATCTAAAAAACTCCGCAAGAAGAGAAATATACCATCGGCAACTCAAAGTTTCAACATGCCAACCAAAATGGTAAATCAGCTCTCTTGTTTTCTCTCACTTCTTGTGTTATGTCATGTATGTATGTGTAATGTATTTATGTATGCATGTAAAGCGAGAGACTGAAATGATAGGCTGACTAATGATGGCTAGTGATTTGAATTTCAGGCAAAGTTTTATAGAGAAAAGAGAGTGTTAATCACAACGTATGAAGAGAAGCCTAGATGGAAAATGGTGTCACCAAGTCAGCATCATTATCATCTTCATCATCACCATCATCATTATCTTCACAATGCTTCTGCAGGTAAACAATACAGTAGGAGGGCCGAGCTTCTTCGTTATTCCGAAAGTCTAAGGCAGTCTGCTCGACCCACTCTCTTACATCCATACCCAACACCTCCCAACAATCGGCAACCTGCAACCAAAGTATTTCCCCATCTTAACATCTTGCACATATTTGGCATATAAAATA
>BNST01001603.1:0-79676 GCA_019650275.1 Xylocarpus granatum | reverse complement strand
TTTAATTCTTGATGTTGACCTGAATGATTTGTATGTGTTGTAATTTGAATATTGAAGTGATTCGATGAATCCTTTATTTTGATTGTGATCATTATTTTAATTGTGCCCAAACGAATCCAACGCCTCTGCTGATTCTACAGGAATATTTTGGTCACTCCTGGAAGTTCATTCCACACACAGCCAAACCCGCCCGAAGCCTCTGCCATGCCCACGGGGTTGCTGTCCTGCTCCCAGAAGTTCATCCCCTTGCTGAACCTGCAGGAATGTACTGGTGACTCTCGGAAGTTCATCCTGCACACTGCCCAATGTGCCTGAAGCCTCTGCTGCACCCACGGGGATGTTCCGGTCATTCACAGAAGTTTATCCTCAAACTTCTGAATGTGTTCGATGCCGCTGCCACGCCTGCAGTGATGGTCCGGCTGCTTCTGGAAGTTCGTCCTGTGCACTACAGGTTTGTTGGCATGCCGATTTCTTTCCCAACTTTTCTACACCTTAGGGGTTAGCATGCCTATTGAAAACCTTCCTAACTTTCTGTCCCGTTTGATTCTTGAGTTATTTTCTTATATTTATGTCCCCTAAGCTGTCCTTTGAGTTAACTAATATATATAAGGATATGTTGGATAGGCAAGACAACTCTTAAATCTATCACAACTTGCCTTGGTTGAAGAAGACAACTCTTGACTTCAACCTAAGCTCTTAAGCAAGGAAAGACAACTCTTCACCTTGACTTAAGCCCAAGTTATCTCAAGACAACTCATAAAAGATAACCAAAAACATAAACAAGAATGTAAGCAAGAATGCTAACCTTGATTCTTGATTAATGAATGAGAAATATACAAAATTCGGAGCATATGTCCTCCTCACAAATAATGGGCTGTATTTATAGTCCTAAGACAGCCTTATCCTAATTTAACTAGTACTTAGGTTCCTTATCCACTTAAGATATGTTTTCCTAAGTCAACAAGCTTTTCTAAGTAACTAAAACATTATCAAGATAGACCTTATCCCACTGTTTCCTAATCCTACTAGGATTCTTGGTCTTTCTTGAATTCCTACTAAGACTAGAATTCCTATTTTGACAAAGTCTTTTTGTCCTTATCTTATCTCTCTCCAATAGCTGCTGAACTTCTTCTTGCCATTTCCTTCTTGGATTAGAACTTCTGTTATGGTGTGTCCTTCCTCTCCAAGACTTCTCTTTGGCATGGTCCTCATGCTGAAGGAAACCTGCCAATGACGTCCTGCTGCTGCTGGAGTTCTTCACTCCGTCACTCTCCTTCTCCTGCTTGGATTGCTTCATGCTTGTCCTGCCAATGCTGGTCTTCTTCTTGGCTTGGATTTCCACAATCAATTAGGACTGAGTCAGAACCTGGCCGTGCTTCACTGCTTGCTGCGTGTAGCTTGTGGCACGCACATTTTGGCCTATTTCTGCCTCTCTATGCTGCTTGGCTCCTTGCGCGCATTCACTCACGCTCCCTTTTTCCTCTTAAGGTCCTTGACAATCCCCCTTTCTTGGAGACTCACCTTGTCCTCAAGGTGGAAATTAGGGAAACGTTGCTGGATATCATCATAGTCTTCCCATGTTGCTTCATCCTTGGGTGAATGACTCCACCATATGAGTACTCTCCATACTGGCCTTCTATTGCACCCATAGCTTACTATGCGAAATCCTAATGCTTCCTTTGGGTGCTGCCCCAAAGTGATCTTCCCTGAAAATGTTAGGCAGTCCCTCATTCACTTGTCTCACATCTCCTATCTTTTTTCTCAACAATGAAATGTGAAACACTGGATGTAATTTGGAGTTTAATGGTAGTCTTAGGTGATAAGCTACTGCTCCAATTCGCTCAACTACCTCATATGGTCCAAAGTACTTCTCTAGCCAGCTTTGCTATAGTTGGCTTTCCAACCTTTATTTTCCTCTTAGGGTGGATCTTTAGATAGACATAGTCACCTACCTTAAATTCCACTTCTTTCCTCCCTTTATCTGCTTCCTTTCTTCATTCGGTCCCTTGCCTTCTCAAGCTCATCCTTGAGTTTCTTCAAGACCTCATCTCTTGATTGAAGTGTGACATCCACTTCATGTATGCTGCTGTTCCCCATGGTATAACTTGACATTCCCGGGGGTATTCTTCCATATATGCTTGATATGGTGACATCTTGATTGTCGCATGATAGGTAGTATTATACCACAGTTCTGCCCATGGTATGTACTCTTCCCAATCGTTTTGATGATCATGGTAAAAACATCTTAAGTATTGCTCTAGAATTCGATTGGTTACCTCACTTTGTCCATCTGTTTGTGGATGAAAGCTGGATGAGGCAACCAAGTTGCTGCCGTGGTATGCCATGAAGTCTTACCACATTTTTTATGAACTCTTAGGCTACTTCTTTTGCCGTGTAGGGTTGCTTGAATGGTACAAAGTGTGCACTCTTGCTGAGTTTGTCCACTATGGTTAATATCATTGGGTAACCCTTGCTGTTGGGCATGCCCATGATGAAGTCCATTGTCAAGTTTTCCCAAACCTGTCTTAGTACTGGCAAAGGCTGTAACAACCCTTTGGTTTTGCCACCTTCTAGTTTGGTGCGCTGACAAACATCACATTCTTTGGACTAGCTTTTTGATCTCAGCCTTAAGTCCTTCCTACTAAAAGAATAACTTGATCTGCATGTAAGTACGGAACCATCCTGAATGTCCTCCTTCCCATGAGTTGTGGAAGTGATTCAAGATCTTCCCTCTTAGTCCTAGTATGTTTGGTACATACACCTGCTAGTTGTGCCAAATATATCCATTCTTTAGGGTGAATTTACTAACCTCAGGGTCAAAATTCTTGATCTTCTCCGTGAGCTCTTGGCTTTGAGGGTAATTTCTATTGCCTTCTTGATTTCTGTCCATACATTCCACTCCACTCCGCTGATGGCAATGAGGCATGCATCATTAGGTTCACATACTGTCCACAATGCTTGACCTCCATTGCTTCTGGACAATGCGTTTGCCACTTTGTTTTCCTTGCTAGGCTTGTAGATTATTTCATACTTGTAACCCAGCATCTTGACAAGGAACTTTTGCTGCTCTGGGGTGGTAATTTTCTGCTCCATGAGGCTTCTCAAGGGTTGTTGATCTGTAATGATCAGTAATTTCCTCCCAAGAAGGTAAGCTAGCCATACCTTGACTACATGGATGATGGCCAACATCTCCTTGGCGTATACTGACTATTCCTTCTTCATGGGCCCTAAGACTCTGCTCATGTATGCAATAGGTCTTTCGGCTTGACTCAGGACAACACGTATTCCATCTTGACATGCGTCAGTGTGAAGCTCGAAGATTTGGTTGAAGTTGGGCAGTGCTCACACATCGCTTGCCTCAATAACTTGAATGCATCTTCACTCTTCTCTGTCCATAGAAATCCGTCCATCTTCAACAAATCCATTAATGGTTTTGCTATGGTGCCATATTTGCGAACAAATCAGTGGTAATGGCCTGTTAAACCTAGAAATCCTCTAAGTTCTATGACATTCTTAGGAATTAGCCATGTTTGCATGGCTCCTATTTTTCGTTGGTCTACCTTCACTTCATCTTTGGATATGATGTGACCAAGGTATTCAAGCTCTCTTGCATGAATGTGCACTTGGATGGCTTGATGACGAAACGATTTCTTCTTAACACTTCTAGCACTTTTGCTAAGTGTTCTAGGTGATCATCATGGTTCCTGGAATAGACCAAAATGTCATCAAAGAAAACTAAAACAAACCTACGCAAATAAGGTTTGAAGATGTCATTCATGGTTGCTTGAAAGGTGGAGGGTGTGTTGCATAGTCCAAAGGGCATAACTAGGTACTTATAGTGTCCACTATGAGTCTGAAATGCTGTCTTCTGCACATCCTCTTCTTTCATGCGTATTTGATGATATCTGGCCTTGAAATCCAGCTTGGTGAACAGCTTTGCTCCATGTAACTCGTCCAGCATATCATCAATTATTGGGATTGGGAAATGATCCTTGATAGTTGCTTGGTTGAGTGCCTGGTAATCAGTGCAAAACCTCCAAGTTCCATCTTTCTTTCTAACAACTAGAATGGGAGAAGAAAAAGGGAAAGTTTTAGGTCGGATAATGCCTTGTTATAGCATCCCTTCCACTTGTCTTTCAATCTCATTCTTTTGGAAGTGTGCATATCTTCATTGGCCCTTTTCCCCAATTCTTCCTCATTGGTAGTAATCGACCTCAAACACTCCAATTCATCCCATGCTTCCTTGATTTTATTGGAGCAAGAAAGGAAATCACTCCCATTCATTTTGGCATTTGTGATGATTTCTCTCAACTCATAGACTTTCAAGAGATTTCCTTGATTTTTTAACCTTCTCGCAAGTACATTCCGATGGTCTTTGACAGTTTTGGCCTTGTTGAAGGCACCAACCAAGGATTGATCAATGGAGTTAATAATCCAAGTAATGACAAGATTATCAACATATCTTCATTTTGCATATTCTTTATCTCCCACCTTAGGCTGATTAATTTCTCCATCAACAAATCCAATAACCCTCATGCCCAATAAGGCCCTTGTTGCATTTGTCACCCATGTAGAGTAATTCCTTCAATTTAGCAGGAAAGGTAGTAAGCTTGGTGGTGATTTTGTAGTCAGAATCAATACTGAAAAAACTCTCTCCCTTGGCAGAACTACTTCCCACTTGTGCTGCCATTTTAATTTCAACAACTTGGCCTTGCACAATGGAGATTGATCACACAACAAAAAGAGAGTAAAAATAAAAGAGAGATGATGAAAAAGCTCCCTAGATGCGGCTAGGCTCTGATACCATGTTGATTAAAAGAATTTGAATGTGTTTAGCTCACAATTTCAAAGATTCAACATAAACCAAGTAAAAATGCAAGTAGAGAAAAAATACATAAAGAGAGAAAATGAATAGCTTGTTTATTCTATCTCTAAATATTTGCACATCTTTGATACATATACACAACATCCTAATGGCTAGGTATAAGCTTACTTTACTTTTCTAACAGCTAGGTACAATACATAATAGCATATCTTTCAATTTCAAAAACAAGTCATTATTTCATTCTTTAGTGGCTAGCACGAAATGGGCTTTGGTCTTGATATGGGTGTCCATAGATCAGTCAAAGAGCTATTTGAGCTTTTCATCTTTTCCTTTAATCTCTTCTTCTTTAACAGATCAACAGACTTTGAGGAACTTAATAGAGTAGAAAATCATCACAACCAAACAGCAAAAGTTCCTTGTCAAGTTACTGGGATATAAGTATAAAATGATCTACAAACCGGGCAAGGAAAACAAAGTGGCAAGTGCTTTGTGCAGAAACAATGGAGGACAAGTGTTATGTGCAGTATACAAGCCTTATAACGCATGCCTCGCTACCATTAATTATGTAGAGCGGAATGTGTGGGCAGAGATCAAGGAAGCTATAGCACTTGACAACTATAGCCAAGAGCTCACCGAGAAGAACAAGAATTTTGAGCCGAAGGTTAGTAAACTCACCCTTAAACACGGCTATATTTGGCACAACTAGCAGGTGTCTATGCCAAACATACCGGGACTAAGGGGAAGGATCATGAATCACTTTCACAACTCACGAGAAAGAGGACATTCAGGTTGGTTTTGTACGTACATAGGGATTAAGCTATTCTGTGGGAAGGACTCAAGACTAAAGTCAAGAAGATAGTCTGCAAGTGTAACATTTGCCAACAGACAAAACCAAAAGATGGCAAGACTAAGGGTTTGTTACTGCCTTTACCAGTACCAGACTAGGTTTGGGAGGATTTAACCATGAATTTCATCATAAGAATGCCTAATAGCAAGAGGTACATGGTCATCTTAATCGTGGTGGACAAGCGCAGCAAAAGTACACACTTTGTGCCGCTCAAGCAACCATACACAGCAGAAGTAGCATAGTGTTTATCATGCACATGGTAAGACTTCATGGCATACCTTGCATAATGGTATCCGATAGGGATACGGTCTTCATGAGCAAGTTTTGGAAGGAATACTTCACACAGATGAGCAATAACTTGGTTGCTTTATCAGCCTTTCGTCCACAAATAGACGGCCAAAGTGAGATAACCAATAGAACTCTAGAGCAGTATCAAAGATGGTCTTGACATGATCATCAAAGTGAGTGGGAAGAGTACATACCATGGGCAGAACTATGGTATAACACTACTATCATGCGGTGATCAAGATGTTGCCATACCAAGTCGTTTATGGCAGGTTACCACCATAATTGTCAAGTTATACCATAGGAAATAGTACCCTACATGAAGTGGATATCACAATTAAAACAAGAGACAACGTCTTGAAGAGACTTAAGCATGAGGTTGAGCAAGCAAGAGACCGAATTAAAAGACAAGTTGACAAGGGACAGAAGGAAGAAGAGTTCAAGTTACAAGACTACGTTTATCTCAAGATCCATCCTAGAAGAAACAGAAGAGCTGAAAAGCTAACTACAACTAAGCTAGCTAGTAAGTATTTCAAAACTTATGAAGTGCTTGAGCGTATTAGAACAGTAGCATATCATCTAAGACTACCGCCTACATCCAAACTTCATCTGGTACTTCATGTTTCATTGTTAAGGAAGAAGTTAGGAGATGTGAGACAAGTGAATGAAGAACTGTCAAATGATTTCAAGGAAGATCACCTTGGTCAACAACCAAAGGAAGCCTTAGGATTTTGCATACTCAGCTATGGGCGCAATCGGAGACCAGTATTGAGAGTACTCATTTGGTGGAGTAAGTCACCTAAAAATGAAGCAACATGGGAAGACTATGATGACATCTACAATAGTTCCTTAACTTTTACCTTGGAGACAAGGTGAGTCTTCAAGAAGGGAGGATTGTTAAGGACCTTAGAATGTAGAGGGAATGAGAGCAGCATAAGAGGATATAAGAGAGGCAACAGGCAGAAAAAGAGGCTGCAGAACTAGGCATGGGCCAGAATATGTGCACATCACAAATGGACATAGCAGTCGTCCAGCCCATCAGTGAAGCCCAGCCAAGCTTTGACCTTGTCTTAATTGACCAAGGACATCCATGCCAAGATGAATTCTAGCCTAATCAGGACATGCAAGAAGAATTCTAACCTTTGGAGGATACACTAAAAGTCCAACAACAGTAGGAAAGGAAAGGGAAGGTGTTTTAGTCTAAGTAGGATTCTATAATCAAAAAGATCAAGAATCCTAGTAGAATTAGGAAACCTTTAGATAAGCTTTGTCTTGATAGAATTCTAGTTGTCTTAAGAGATCTTGTTGGCTTACGAATCCTTATCCTAAGTAAATAAGGTATTTTAGTACTAGTAAAACTAGGCAAGACTGTTATTACTATAAATACATCCTCATTATTTGTAATAAAAAAAACCTTTAATCATTCATTATTCAAGAACATAGCCTTTGGCATTCTTGTCTATCCATCTATTTTTAGTTACCTCTGAAGAGTTGTCTTAACATAACCTAGGCTTAAGTCAAGGTTAAGAGTTGTCTTCCTTGCTTAAGAGCTAAGGTCAAAGTTAAGAGTTGTTTTCTTCAACTAAGTCATGATAGTTTTAAGAGTTTTCATGCTTGACCAACATGTACTTTTGTATTTAATTAATCCCAAAGGATAGTTTAGGGGATGTCTATCAAGTGGAATTCAATAATCAAATGGGGCAGCAAGTTAAAGAAGCAATCTTAAGATCGTGCTAACTTCTAAACTGTAAAAAGTTGGGACAAGAAAATGAGAACTCAACACACAAGCACTGGACATTGTACCCACACCTGCATGGAGGTTTTCGTTGCTTTTGGAAGTTCATCCCACACACTGCCACAACTGCCCGGTGTCAACCCCATGCCCACGGGGATCCTGTCTCTTCTAGAAGATCATTTTCTGCACTGCCACAAGCTCTGGGCTCCGCTCCCATGCCCCCATGTTGGTTCCCATCGCCTCTGAAAGTTCGTACCATGCTCTGCTGTAAGTACCAGATGCCGCGTCCATGCCTGCATGGAGGTTCCGGTTGCTTCCGCACGTTCCTCCTGCACACTACCGCAAGTGCAAGATGCCGCTCACATGCCTGTGGGAAGGTTCCCGCCACTTCACAAAGTTCATCTCGCGCACTGCCATAATCAGGACACCTCTCCTGTACTCACAGGGAGATTTCCGTTGCTTTCGGATGTTCGTCCCATGCATTGTCCCTAGCACCGGATGCCACACCCATGTCCACGTGGAGGTTCCTGTCGCTCCTGAAAGTTCATCTGGTGCACTAGTGCGGGTGTCCAAGGCTGCTACCACATTCGTACAAAGGTTCGTGTTGCTTCCTAAAGTTCATCGCACGCACTGCTGCAAGCGCTGGATGCAGATCACATGGTTGTGACAGAGGTTACCATCACTTCTAGAAGTTCATCCCATGCACTGCAGCAAGCTGTACACACCGCTCCCGCACCCATGCGGAGGATCCCATCGCTTCTGCAAGTACATCCCGTACACTGCAGCAAGCGCTAGATGTTGTACCCACACCTGCGCGGTGGTTCCAATCATTTCTAAAAGTTCGCCTCCCACACTGCCATAAGCTCTGGACACTGCTCCCACAGCCATGGGGAGGTTCCTGTTGCTTCTAACAGTTGATCCCATGCATTGTCGCAAGCACTGAACACTGCACCAACACCCCCGCAGAGGTTCATGTTGTTTCCAAAAGTTCATCCCGTGCAGTGCTTGAAGCTTCGGATGCAGCTCCCATGCCCATGCAGAGGTTCCCGTTGCCTCTAGAAGTTCATCTAGTGCAGTGCCACAAGTGAAGAACACCACACCCATGCCCCCACAGAGGTTCCCACTGCTACAAGAAGTTTGACCCACACACAACCGCAAGCTCTGGGTGCCGTACCCACACCCGCGGGGAGGTTCCTGTCACTTCTAGAAGTTTGCCCCAGTGCACTACCACAGGCGCTGGATGCTGAACCCACACCCACGAGAAGGTTTCCATTGTATCCAAAAGTTCATCCCATGCAGTGCTTGAAGCTCTGGACATGGCTCCCATGCCCATGCAGAGGTTCCAGTTGCCTCTGGAAGTTCATCTCGTGCGCTGCCGCAGGCGCAGAACACTACACCCATGCCCCTACGTTGGTTTCTGCTGCTATAAGAAGTTTGTCCCACACACAGCTGCAAGCCACAGGTGTCATACCCACACCCGCGGGGAGGTTCTCCTCACTTCCGGAAGTTCATCCTGTGCACTGCTGCAAGCTCTAGGTGCCGCACCCATGCCCGCAGGGAGGTTCCTGTTGCTTCCCGAAGTTCGTCCCATGCACTATCACAAGTTCCAAACACTGCTCCTATGCCAGCACGGAGGTTCCTGTTTCTTCCACAAGTTCATCCCGTGCAATGTGGAAAGTGCCAGACAACACTGCCACGCCTGCGCAGAGGTTTCCTTCACTTCCATTAGTTCATCCCATACAGTGCTGCAAGTGCCAAATGCAGCTCCCATGCCTGCTCAGAGGTTTTTGTTGCTTCCAGAAGTTCATCCCGCCCACTGCCGCAAGCGCTGGATGCTGCACCCATGCCCACGTAGAGGTTCCCGTTGCTTCCGCAAGTTCATCCCACACACTGCTACAAGCACTGGACACCACACCCACGCCTCCAAGGAGGTTCTTGCTGCTTTTGGAAGTTTGTCCCACGTAGTACCGCAAGTGTGAGATGCTGCTCCCATGCCCATGCGAAGATTCCCTTAACCTCCAGAAGTTCATTGTGTGTGCTGCCGTAAGCTCAGGACACTGCTCCCACTCCCATTCAGAGGTTCCCGTTGCTTCCGCAAGTTTGTCCCATGCACTGCTGCAAGCACAGGATGCTGCACCCATGCCTATGGGGATGTTCCTGTCGCTTCCAAAAGTTTGTCTCGTACACTGCCACAAACTTTGGGTGCCGCTTCCGGACCTGGAAGTAGGTTCCTGTCACTTCTGGAATTTCACCCTATGTACTACTACATGGGCCAGATGCTGCTTCCTTGCCCGCAGAGAGGTTCTTGTCACTTTCGCAACTTTGTCCCATGCATTGCCACAAGCGCCAGACGCCCACCGATGCTCACGTGGAGGTTTCCACCACTCCTGGAAGTTTGTCCCACACACTGCCACAAGCACTGGGCGTCGGTTCCAAGCACATGGGGAGGTTCCCATTGCTTCTGGAAGTTTTTTCCCTTGCACTGCCCAAGTGTTGGATGCCACTCTTACGCCCATGTGGAGCTTTCTGTCACTTTGGCATGTTCATCCCATGCACTTCTGAAACTGCTTGATGCCACACCTATGCCCACTTAGAGAATCCCATCTCTTTTGAAAGTTTGTCCCGCGCATTGCAACAAGTGCTGGATGCTGCTTCCACGCACGCGCGGTGGTTCCTGTCACTTTTGGAAGTTCATCCCGTGCACTGCTACAAGTGCTGGATGCCACTCCCATGCCTGTGCAGAGGTTCTTCTCACTTCTGGAAGTTTGTCCCGCACACTAGCATAGGCTTTGGAAACTGGTCCCACACCTATGCAGAATTTCCTGTTGCTTCTGGAATGTCATCCTGCACACTGCCGCAAGTGCTGGACACTGCACCCACACCCCTAGGAAGGTTCTCATGGGTTTCAGAAGCTCATCTCATGCAATGCTGCAACAGTCAAATGCCACAACCATGCCTGCATGGAGGTTTCCATCACTTCAGCAAGTTCTTCCCATGCGCTGCCGTAATGTTAAGAACCTAAGTATGCAAGAGAGGCAACAAGTAGCAAATGAGGCAGCAGAGGTTAGCATGGGCTGGAACATGTGTGCGTCAGGCAGGACAACAGCAAGCATGCAGCCCAGCAGTGAGGTGCAGGAGGACTTAGACCTAATCCTAATTGACAAAGGACACCATGCTAAGAAGAATTCCAGCAAAAGGGAATTCCAAGGTGAATTCTAGCAGCAGTAGGAAACATGATAAGGCAAGGAGTTCAAGTTCAAGAATTATGGGCAGGAAAATCAAGAATTCAAATAGTATTAGGAAACCTTTAGATTGGGCTTATCTTGGCAGAATTCTAGATGACTTAGGAGTCTTTATTAACTTAGCAATCCTTGTCATAAAAGAATTAGGTGTTCTAGTACAAGTTAAACATGGAAAGGCTGTCTTAAGCATTCTTGCTTAATTCTCTTATATTTTGATTATCCTTGAAGAATTTTCTTAGGATAGCCTGGGCTAAAGTCAAGGTTAAGAGTTGTCTTCCTTGCTTAAGAGCTAAGGTTAAGATTAAAAGTTGTCTTTCTCAACCAAGGCAAGTTGTGACAGGTTTAAGAGTTGTCTTGCCTGTCCAACATATCCATTAGTGCTTAACTGAGCTCAAAGGACAGTTTAGGGGCAATCAAACCCAAGTAACTAAAGTTCATCACGGGGACAGCAAGTTGAGATCATGCCATCCCCATAAATCAGGAAAAAGTTAGGGAAAGAATCGGCTCCCCAACAAATTGATGCTTTCATTGAGAAGTGCCATGATCATTATTTCATTGAGAGCAGCACGATCACTATTTCATTGAAAGGACAGCATGGTCACCATATCATCATGGCATGTCCTTCTGGTTGAATATTTTTTTTAGCACCAAGCCAAATACCCAAATGATATCTAACTATTCAAGAATCATTCAAGAATAGTTCACGAATCAAGCATTCAGCCATTGTTTGTATTCTTTATCAGTTATCTTTGAAAAGTTATCATGAGATAACCCGGGCTTAAGTCAAGATTAAGAGTTATCTTCCTTGCTTAAGAGCAAAGGTTGAAGTCAAGAGTTGTCTTCTTTAACTGAGGCAAGTTGTGATAAGTTTGAGAGTTATCTTGCCTGTCCAACATATCCTTTTGTCATTAGTTTACCCTGTAGGATAATTTAGGGGACGTTAATCTAGTGAAGAACTAAAGGATAAAATGGGATAGCAAGTTAAGGAGTAGTTTTAAGGTCATGCTAACCCCTAAGTGTAGAAAAGTTAGGACAAGAAATCAGAACCCCAACATGCACACCAACACCCACACAAAGAATCTCGTAGCTTCCAAAAGTTCGTCCTACACACTATTTCAAGTATCAAACATAGCTTCCATGCCCGCATGGAGGTTTTTGTCCTGCAGAAGGATGCAAGCACCAGGCGCTGCCCTTACACCCCATGGAGGTTTCTATGGCTTCTGTAAGTTTGTCCTGTGCAATGCTGCAATCTCCAAAAGGTGTACCATGCCCACTGGTAGGTTTCAGTCGCTTCCACAAGTTTGTCCCATGCACTGCTCCCAAGCCTGCGTGGAGGCTCCCATTGCTTCTGTTAGTTCAACCCATGCACTGCTGCAAGCATCGGGTGCTGCACACACACTCACATAGACAATTCTGTCGCTTCTGAAAGATCATCCCGCACACTACCATAAGTGCCTGGATCAGGTCCCACACTTGCGCAGAGGTTCCTGTTGCCATCAGAACTTCATCCAGCGCACTACTGTAAGCGCCGAACACAGCATCCACCCCCCTGTAGAGGTTCTTGTCTCTTCTGGAAGTTTGTACCGCATACTACTGCAAGCTCCGGACACCATTCCCATGCCCGCATGGAGGTTCTTGCTACTTCTATAAGTTTACTATGCACACTAGTGCAAGCTCCTGATGCTGATCCCATTCCCATGGGGAGTTTCCCATTGTGTCCTGAAGTTCATCATGTGCACTGCCTCAAGCTCTGGAAGCCATTTCCATGCCTGTGGGTAGGTTCTTACTGCTACCAGAAATTCGTCCCTTGTACTGTCGCAAGTGCCGAATGCTGCTCATACACCCACGCTGAAGTTCTTGTTGATCCTGCAAGTTTGTCCCGTGCACTGCAACAAGCATCGGATGCCACACCCATGCTCAAAAAGAGGTTCCTGTTGCTTACGAAAGTTCATCCCATGCACTGTCGCAAGTGCACTGCTCCCATGCCCAAGTGGAGGTTCCCGTCATTTCCAGAAGTTTGTCCCACGCACTGCCGCAATGTTGAGAACATGAGCAGTGGGCAACAGCAAAGGCAGTGGGCAAAAACTGGGGTGACAAAGGAGAGCATGGACCAGAAAATGTGCACAACAAGCATGGCGACAGCAAGTGTGCAGCCTAGAGGTGAGGCCCAACCACTATTTGACTTAATTCTAATTAGTGAAGGACATCCATGCCATGCAGAGTTCCAACAGTATCAATACATCCATGCCAAGGAGAATTCCAGCAGCAGCAGAACATCTATGCCAAGAAGAGTTCTATCAACAGCAGGACACACATGATGAATTCCAGTAGCAATAGGATACTCATGGTCAAGTAGAATTCTAAAGGTAGAAGGATTTGCATTGAGATTCCTAGTCATAGAAGGAATTCTAGTCTAGGTTGAAAATCAAGAAAGACCAAGAATCCTAGTAGAATTAAGAAACATTTGGATAAGGTCTATCTTGATAAAGTTTTAGCAGTTTTGGAAAACCTTGTTGACTTAGGAAAACATATCCTAAGTGGATAAGGAACCTAAGTACTAGTTCAATTACGATAAAGCTGTCAAATACTATAAATACAGCTCATTATTTGTGAGCAGAAACATATACTCTGAATTTTGTGTATTTGCATTCATTAATCGAGAATCAAGGTCAGCATTCTTCTTCTATTCTTGTTTTATTTTGGTTATCTTTTAAGCGTTGTCTTGACAGTAACTTGGGTTTAAGTCAAGGTGAAGAGTTGTCTTCCTTGCTTAAGAGCTAAGGTTGAAGTCAAGAGTTGTCTTCTTCAACCAAGGCAAGTTGTGATAGGTTTAAGAGTTGTCTTGTCTATCCAACATATCTTTTATTCATTAGTTAATCCTGAAGGACAGATTTAGGGGACATAAATCTAAGAAAAGAACTCAAGAATCAAACGGGACAACAAGTTAGGAGAAGTTTTAGTAGCTGTGCTAACCCCTAAGGTGTAGAAAAGTTGGGACAAGAAATCGGGGACCCCAACAAACAAGTGCCAAATGCTACTTCCATGCATGTAGAGAGGCTGTCGTCACTTCCAGGAGTTTGCCCCGCACACTGCCACAAGCGCCAGATGCCACTCTTACACCCGTGTGGAGGTTTCCGTTGCTTCAGCAAGATCGTCCAGTGCATTGCTGAAACTACCTGATGCTTCACCCACACCCATGCAGAGGTTCCCATCTTTTCTAGAAGTTTGTTTGGTGCACTGCAACCGCAGGATGCTGCTCCCATGCCCACATGGAGGTTACCATCGCTTTCGAGAGTTCGTCTCATGCACTGCTGCATGCACCAAAGGCCACTCCAATACCCGCATGGAGGTTCTTATATTTACGAACTTCCAGGGGTGACCAGAACATCCCCACGAGCAGAGTCAGTGGCCTTCGTTAGTCGCACGATGAACTTTCAGGAGCGACCAGAACATTCCCACGGGCACAACAGCAGCATTGGGCACGTTTGTTAGTACTCGGGATGAACTTCCGGGGCTGACCGAAACATCCCTGCAGGCACGGCAGATGCTTCAGGTGTGCATTGGCCAGTGCACAGGACAAACATTTGGGAGGAACCAAAACATCCCCACAAGCATGGCAGCAGCATTGGACACATTCGGCAGTGGGCGGGATGAACTTCTAGTAGCAACTGGAACATCCCTGAGGGCGCGACATTGGACATGTTGGGCAGTGCATGGTATGAACTTCCTAGAGTGTTCAGAACATGCCACCGGGCCCTGCAGAGGCTTTGGGCTCACTTGGCAGTGCACAATAACAACTTCCAGGAGCAAACAGAACATCTCCGTAGGTGCAGCAGAAGTGTTGGGCACGTTTGGAAGTGTGTGGGATGAACTTCTAGGAGCAACCAGAACATCACCACGGGCATGGCAGCAATGTCAAACATGTTTGGTAGAGTGCAGGATGAACTTCCGGGATTGACCGGAACATCCCAACAGGCGCGGCAGAGGCTTCAAGAACATTTGGCAGTGCACGGGGCGAGCTTTCGGGAGCAACCGGATCATGCCAGCAGGCCCAGCAGAGGCTTCGGGCATGCTTTGCAATGCATGAACTTCTTGGAGCAAACAGAACATCCCCATGGGCACGGTAGAGACGTCAGATGAATTTGGAAATGCACAGGACAAAGTTCTGGGAGCGACCAGAACATCACCGTGAGCATCGCAGTGGTGTCAGTCACATTTGGCAGTGCACAGGATGAACATCTGGGAGCAAGCGGAGCATCCAACAGGAATGGCAGAGGCTTAAGGCACATTTAGAAATGCGCTGGACAAATTTCTGGGAGCAATTAGAACATCCCCATAGGCGCAGCAGATGCATCGAGCATGTTCGAAAGCTCACGGGACAAACTTCCGTGAGTGACCAGAACAACCTCGCAGGCACAGTAGAGGCATCGGGCGCATTAGATAGTGCACGAGATGAACTTCTGGAAGCAACCAAAATATCCCCACGGGCGCAGAAGTGGCATAGGACAAGTTTGGCAGTGCACGGGATAAACTTCCAGAAGCGACCGGAGCATCCCCACAAGTGTGGTAGAGGCATCAGGCGTGTTCGGAAGTCAACAGGACAAACTTCCAGCAATGACCAGAACATCCATGTGGGCGCAGCAGAGGTGTCAACTGCGTGCGGAAATGTGCAGGATGAACTTCCATAAGTGACTAAAAGATCACTGCAGGGTCGGCAGAGGCATTGGACGCGTGGGGCAATGCTCAGGGATGAACTTCCAGGAGCGACCATAACATCCTCGCATGTGCAGCTGAGGCATTAGGGGCGTTTGTGTCGGGGTCCCTGATTTTTCCCTAACTTTTCTACACCTTAGGTGTCAGCAGGTCTACTGAAATCCTTTCTAACTTGCTGTCCCATTTGATTCTTGAGTTCTTTTCTTATATTTCATCCCCTAAGCTGTCCTTTGGGTTAACTAATATATATAAAGGATATGTTGGATAGGCAAGACAACTCTTAAACCTATCACAACTTGCCTTGGTTGAAGAAGACAACTCTTAACTTCAACCTAAGCTCTTAAGCAAGGAAGACAACTCTTAACCTTGTCTTAAGCCCAAGTTATCTCAAGACAACTCTTAAAAGATAACCGAAAACATAAACAAGAATGTGAGCAAGAATGCTACCTTGATTCTTGATTATTGAATGAGAAAATAACAAAATTCGGAGCATATGTCCTGCTCACAAATAATGGGCTGTATTTATAGTCCTAAGACAGCCTTATCCTAATTTAACTAGTACTTAGGTTCCTTATCCACTTAGGATATGTTTTCCTAAGTCAACAAGCTTTTCTAAGTCAACTAAAACATTATCAAGATAGACCTTATCCCATTGTTTCCTAATCCTACTAGGATTCTTGGTCTTTCTTGAATTCCTACTAAGACTAGAATTCCTACTTTGACTAAGTCTTTCTATCCTTATCTTATCTTCTTTCCTACAGCTGCTGACTTCTTCTTTGCCGTTTCCTTCTTGGATTAGACTTCTGCTGTGGCATCCTTCCTCTCCAAGACTTCTCTTTGGCATGGTCATCTTGCTGAAGTAAACCTTTCAAGACATCCTGCTGCTGCTGGAGTTCTTCACGCCGTCACTCTCCTTCTCCTGCTCGAATTGCTTCATGAGTGTCCTGCCAATGCTAGTCTTCTTCTTGGCTTGGATTTTCACAATAACTTAGGGCTAAGTCAGAACCTGGCCGTGCTTCACTGCTTGCTGCGTGCAGGCTTGTTGCGTGCACACTCTGGCCTGTTTCTGCCTCTCTTGCTGCTTGGCGCCTTGCACGCATTCTCTCATGCTTCCTTTGTCTCCTAAGGTCCTCAACAGTTCAGCAGTGTGCAGTACAAACTTCTAAAAGTGACCAGAGTATTCCTGTGGGTGCAACAGTGGTGTCATACACTTTCGACAGTGCACGGGGCAAACTTCCAAGAGCAACAGAACCTCTACATTGTCGTGGCAGAGGCTTTGGGTGCATAAGGCAGTGCATGGTATGAACTTCCGGGAGTGACTGGAGCATCCCCCTGGGTGCAGCAGATGCATCGGGCACGTTCAGCAGTGTGCAGGACAGACTTTGGGAGCAACTGAAACATCTCTGTAGGTGTGGCAGTAATGTTGGACATGTTGGGCAGTGCGTGGGACAAATTTTCTGAAGTGATGGGAACATCCCAGCGGGCCCGGTAAAGGATTTGGGCACGTTCAGCGTTGTGTGGAATGACCTTCCGAAAGAACACAGAACATCCATGTGAGCACAGCAGAGGCTTCAAGCACATTCAACAGTGCACGAGACAAACTTCCAGGATCGACCAGAACATCCCCATAGGCATGGCAGCAGATTTGGACACGTTTGGCACTGCATGGGATGAACTTCCAGGATCAACTAGAACATCCTAGCGGCATGGCAGAGGCTTGATGCACATTTAGTAGTGTGCGGGATG
Source organism: Xylocarpus granatum (assembly GCA_019650275.1). Taxonomy (NCBI): domain Eukaryota; kingdom Viridiplantae; phylum Streptophyta; class Magnoliopsida; order Sapindales; family Meliaceae; genus Xylocarpus; species Xylocarpus granatum. The sequence goes on along the minus strand of BNST01001603.1, from coordinate 62,283 downwards.
AACTTCTGTGAGCACACGGAACATCACCACAGGCATGGCAGAGATGTCAGGTGCATTAGGCATCATGCGGGACGAACTTCTTGGACCAACCGGAACATCCCCGCAAGCACAGCAAATGATTCGGGCACGTTGGGCGGTGCGCACGATGAACACTCAGGAGTGACCGAAACATCCCTACTGGTCACGGCAGTGGTGTCCAACACGTTTGGCAGTATGCGGGATGAACTTCCAGGAGTGACTGGAACATCCTCTGCAGGCACAATAGAGGCATCGGTCGCGTTCATGCAGTGCATAAGATGAACTTCCAGGAGTGACTGGAACATCCATTCAGGCTCGCTGGAGGCGTCAGACGCATTCGCAGTGCTCGAGATGAACTTCTGGGAGTGACCAGAACATGCCCAAGGGCGCAGCAGAGGCATCGGAAACGTTTGGTAATGTGCGGGACGAACTTCTGGGAGTGACCAGAACATCGCGGTTGGCATAGTAGAGGTGTCGGTCACGTTCAGCAGCGCATATGACGAACTTCCAGGAGTGGCTGAAACATGTCCACGTGTGCAGCAGAGGCATCGGGCACGTTTGGTAGTGTGCAGGACGAACTTCCGGGAGCGACCGGAGCATCCTCACGGGCTTGACAGAGGCGTCGGGTGCTTTTTGCAGTGCGTGGCATGAATTTCTGGGAGCGACCAGAACATACTCACGGGTGCGGCTGCGGCGTTGGGCACATTCGGCAGTGCACATGACGAACTTCTGAGAGTGACCGAAACATCTCCACGGGCGCGGCAGCGGCATTGGACACATTTGGTAGTGCGCGTGATGAACTTGCAGAAGCAACTGAAAAATCCCCGTGGGCGCGGCAGTAGCATCATGCATGTTCGGCAATGCGAGGGGCGAACTTTCGGGAGCGACTGAACATCACTGCAAGCATGGCAGCGGCATCGGACACATTTTGGCCATGCATGGGACGATCTTCCAGGAGCGACTGGAGCATCCCAGCATGCGCAGCAGAGGCTTGAGGCACGTTTGGCAATGCACGGGACGAACTTTTGATAGTGACCGGAACATCCCCGTAGATGCATAGAGGCATTGGGCATGTTCTGCAGTGCACAGGATGAACTTTTGGGAGCGACTGGAACATCCCCGTGGCCATGGCAGAGGCATCATGCGCTTTAGGCACTGCATGGGACAAACTTCCATGAGCAACGGAAAAATTCTTGCGGGCTCGGCAGAGGCGTCAGGCGCATCTGGCAGTGCTTAGAATGAACTTCTTGTAGCAACCGGAACATCCCCATGGGCACAGTTGAGGCATTAGGAGCGTTTGGCCATGCGCTAGATGAACTTTCGAGAGAGACCAAAACATCCCCGTGGGCATGTCAGAGGCTTCGGGCGAGTTGGGCAATTCACAAGATGAACTTTCGGGGGCTACTGAAACATCCCCGTGGGCATGGCAGAGCTTATGGGAGTGCATGGCATGAACTTATGGGAGCAGCAAGAAAATCCCTGCAGGCTTGACAGTGTTGTTGGACGCATTCAGCAGTGCCGGGGACAAACTTCTGGGAGCGAGTGGAACAACCCTGCAAGTGAGCAGAGGCATTTTTCATGTTCAACACTGCACGGGATGAACTTCTAGGGTCTACCGGAACATCCCCACGGGTACGGCAAAGGCGTCGGGTGCATTCAGCAGCACTCGGGGCAAACTTTGGGGATTGCCTAGAACTTCCACGCGGGCATGGCAGTGGGGTTGGGTGCTTTTAGCAGTGCGCATTATGAACTTCTGGGAGTAACCAGAACATCCCCATGGGCACAGCAGCAATGTCAGGTGTATTCGTGTTGGGGTCCCGATTTTTTTCCCCAACTTTTCTACACCTTAGGGGTCAGCACGCCTACTAGAATCCTTCCTAACTTGCTGTCCCGTTTGATTCTTGAGTTCTTTTCTTATTTTATATCCCCTAAGCTGTCCTTCGGGTTAACTAATATATATAAAGATATGTTGGATAGGCAAGACAACTCTTAAACCTATCACAACTTGCCTTGGTTGAAGAAGACAACTCTTAACTTCAACCTTAGCTCTTAAGCAAGGAAGACAACTCTTAACCTTAACTTAAGCCCAAGTTATCTCAAGACAACTCTTAAAAGATAACCGAAATATAAACAAGAAAGTAAGCAAGAATGCTAACCTTTGATTCTTGATTAATGAATGAGAAAATAACAAAATTCGTAGCTTATGAGCTCCTCACAAATAATGGGCTGTATTTATAGTCCTAAGACAGCCTTATCCTAATTTAACTAGTACTTAGGTTCCTTATCCACTTAGGATATGTTTTCCTAAGTCAACAAGCTTTTCTAAGTCAAATAAAACATTATCAAGATAGACCTTATCCTTTGTGTCCTAATCCTACTAGGATTCTTGGTCTTTCTTGAATTCCTACTTAGACTAGAATTCCTACTTTATCTTGTTTTCTACAGCAGCTGGACTTCCTCTTGACTTATCCTTCTAGGACTAGGACTCTCAATAATTATCCTTCTGCCCTTAGAATTCTTCTTGTCGCAACTATCCTATTGCTACTGGAATTCATCATGCGTTTCCTGCTGCTGCTGGAATTCTCCTTGGCTTTCCTTTCCGCCATTGATTAGGACTGAGTCAGAACCTGGCCGTGCTTCATTGCTTGCTGCATGCATGCTGCTTGTGCGCACTTGCTGGTTGGTTGCTGCCTCTCTTGCTGCCTGGCGCCTTGCATGCATTCTCTCACGCTCCCTTTGCCTCCTAAGGTCCTCAACAATCCCCCTTTCTTGGAGACTCACCTTGTCCTCAAGGTGGAAATTAGGGAAACGTTGCTGGATATCGTCATAGTCTTCCCATGTTGCTTCATCCTTGGGCGAATGACTCCACCATATGAGTACTCTCCATACTGGCCTTCTATTGTGCCCATAACTTACTATGCGAAATCCCAATGCTTCCTTTGGGTGTTGCCCCAGGTGATCTTCTTTGAAAACGTCGGGCAGTCCCTCATTCACTTGTCTCACATCTCCTATCCTTTTTCTCAATAATGAAATGTGAAACACTGGATGCAATTTGGAGTTTAATGGTAGTCTTAGGCGATAAGCTACTGCTCCAATTCGCTCTACCACCTCATATGGTCCAAAGTACTTCCTAGCCAGCTTTGCTGTAGTTGGCTTTCCAGCCTTGATTTTCCTCCTAGGGTGGATCTTAAGATAGACATAGTCACCTACCTCAAATTCCACTTCCTTCCTCTTTTTATCCGCTTGTTTCTTCATTCGGTCCCTTGCCTTCTCAAGCTCATGCTTGAGTTTCTTCAGGACCTCATCTCTTGATTGAAGTGCGATATCTACTTCATGTATGTGGCTGTTCCCCATGTTATAACTTGACATTCCTGGGGGTAGTCTTCCATATACTGCTTGATAAGGTGACATCTTGATTGCTGCATGATAGGTAGTATTGTACCACAATTCTGCCCATGGTATGTACTCCCTCCCCACTTGTTTTGCTGATCATGGAAAAAACACCTTAAATACTGTTCTAAAGTTTGATTGGTTACCTCACTTTGTCCATCTGTTTGTGGATGAAAGGCGGATGAGGCGACCAAGTTGCTGCCGAGCTGTGTGAAGAGCTCTTTCCAGAATTTGCTCATAAAGACAGTGTCTCTATCGGACAGCATTGTTCGTGGTATGCCATGAAGTCTTACCACGTTCTTGATGAACTCTTGGGCTACTTCTTTTGCCATGTAGGGCTGCTTGAGTGGCACAAAGTGTGCACTCTTGCTGAGTCTGTCCACTATAGTTAATATCACCGTATAACCCTTGCTGTTCGGCATTCTCGTTATGAAGTCCATTGTCAAATCTTCCCAAACTTGTTCTGGTACTGGCAAAGGTTGTAATAACCCCTTTATCTTGCCGCCTTCTGGTTTGGTGCACTGACACACATCACATTCTCGGACTAGCTTTTTGATCTCAGCTTTAAGTCCTTCCCACCAAAAGAATAACTTAATTCGTATGTAAGTACGAAACCATCCTGAATGTCCTCCTTCCCGTGAGTTGTGGAAGTGATTCAAGATCTTTTCCTCTTAGTCCTAGTATGTTTGGTACATATACCTGCTGCTTGTGCCAAATATATCCGTTTTTAAGGGTGAATTTACTAACCTTAGGGTCGAAATTCTTGACCTTCTCAGTGAGCTCTTGGCTTTGCAGGTCAATTTCTAGTGCCTCCTTGATTTCTGTCCATACATTCCACTCCGCTCCGCTAATGGCAGTGAGGCATGCGTCATTAGGCTCATATGCTGTCCAAAGTGCTTGACCTACATTGCTTCTAGACAATGCATCTGCCACTTTATTTTCCTTGCCTGGTTTGTAGATTATTTCATACTCGTAACCCAGCAATTTGACAAGGAACTTTTGCTGCTCTGGGGTGGTAATTTTCTGCTCTATGAGGCTTCTCAAGGGTTGTTGATCTGTAATGATCAGGAATTTCCTCCCAAGAAGGTAAGGTCGCCATACCTTGACTGCATGGATGATGGCTAACATCTCCTTGGCGTATACTGACCATTCCTTTTTCATGGGCCCTAAGACTCTGCTCATGTATGCAATAGGTCTTCCAGCTTGACTCAGGACAGCACCTATTCCATCTTGACATGCGACAGTGTGAAGCTCAAAAGTTTGGTTCAACAACTTGAATGTGTCTTCACTCTTCTCTGTCTCAAAAGTCAGGCAGTGCTAACACTGGCGTCTCACACATAGCTTGCTTCAACAACTTGAATGTGTCTTCACTCTTCTCTGTCCATAGGAATCTGTCTTGTTTCAGCAAATCTGTTATTGGTTTTGCTATGGCACCGTATTTGTGAACAAATCGGCGATAGTAGCCTATCAAACCTAGAAATCCTCTAAGTTCTGTGACATTCTTTGAAGTTGGCCATGTTTGCATGGCTCCTATTTTTTGTTGGTCTACCTTCACTCCTTCTTTGGATATGATGTGACCGAGGTATTCAAGCTCCTCTTGCATGAATGTGCACTTGGATGGCTTGATGACAAAACGATTTCTTCTTAACACTTCTAGCACTTTTGCTAAGTGTTCTATGTGATCATTATGGTTCCTAGAATAGACCAAAATGTCATTGAAGAAAACTAAAACAAACCTGCGTAAGTAAGGTTTGAAGATGTCATTCATGGCCGCTTGAAAGGTGGAGGGTGCGTTGCATAGTCCAAACGGCATGACTAGGTACTCGTAGTGTCCACTATGAGTCCGAAATGCTGTCTTCTGCACGATCCTCTTCTTTCATGCGTACTTGATAATATCCAGCCTTGAGATCCAGCTTGGTGAATAGCTTTGCTTCATGTAACTCGTCTAGCATATCATCAATTGTTGGGATCGGAAAAACGATCCTTGACAGTTGCTTGGTTGAATGCCCGATAATCGGTGCAAAACCTCCAAGTTCCATCTTTCTTTCTAACAAGTAGAACGGGAGAAGAAAAGGGTGAGGTGCTAGGTCGGATAATACCTTGCTGTAGCATCTCCTCCACTTGTCTTTCGATCTCATTCTTTTGGAGGTGTGCATACTGGTAAGGTGCTACATTAATCGCCTTGGTTTCGTCGATTAATGGGATGGCATGGTCGTAATGTCTTGAGGGTGGTAGTCCTTGTGGCTCTCATAAGACATCTCTGAATTGCTCCAAAAGATCCCTTACTCCTCTTGGTATGTCTTCGTGTGTAAGATGTTTGGCTATGTTTTCCTCTTTTGTGTTCAATAGAATTGCAAAACATTGTGCCCTTTTTTCTGTATAATCGTTCAAGGGTACTTACCTCACAATGATGCGCTGCATTGGTGGTGGATGCCTTCCATGTGCAGTCCTTTCCCTTCCATTGGAAGTGCATGGCCATGGATTGGTAGTCGAACATTATCTTGCCTATGGTTTTAAGCCAAGCGTTGCCTAAAACCACATCAAGGCCTGCCAAGGCTAACACATGCAGTTCTGCCTCTATCTTGACTCCTTGAATCTGCATAGCTATTGCCTTGATAACTTGCACACACTTGAGCTTCTGTCCACTTGCCACTCTTACCTCAAATGGGTGCAATCCTTTTCGGACATAGCTGGAGTGTTTTGACCAGTTTTGTGTTGATGAAGTTATAGAGTAGCTCCACTATCTATCAACACCAAAACATTTTTGCCGTTAATGGTTGTGAACAACCTCATTGCAGTAGGCTTTGTGGTTGCCCCTACTGCATGCAAGTTGATTTCGCCTTCTTCTGCATGATCTGGGGAGTGTACTGCCTCGGCATCCTCCTTGCTGTCCATGCAGCTTTGGGCATTTGTGCTGGCCATGAGGTTGCTTTCCAGAACACCTGACCTGTTGCATGGAATGTCTGGATCTTCAGTGTTCAAGCTGCAACCCAAATAATCCTCATTCTGTCCAGGGAATTGAGGGTCTAAAACAGGTGCAGATGATGGTGTTTGATCAATATTTGTGCCTTGTAAAGCTTGCTGTATGCTAAGCATATTTTCCGCTTCAGTTTGACCAACGAATGGTTTAAAGGTCTGATCTCTTGCAGCATGTGAATCTGTCCGTGAAAGATCAGCAAGTCCTTCGATCTGAATAGATGAGTCAGGATGTTTGGTAGATGCATTATTTGACTCATCACAAGACATCTGCATCTTTATCTTGGCATTCGAGCACACCAAGTCCTGTCCTGGAACACTTGTGTCCTTAGCATCGCAATCATCTGGAAGTGCATAGGCATCTCCTGTGCACAATTCTTTTCCTCTACTGTCATCAACTGGAATTGTTGGTGATGAAACATCTTCACTTGTTCTCCAGATTGGCATCTCAGGAGGCAGAGATGAGAATTCTAAGTTCTGAACTGGTGCAGCACTCTTAGAATTTGATGAAGGAAAGACTTGATTCCCATCAAACTCAGAGCAAATATTGGTGACGCCGGAGGAGCCAAATCTGTCCATCAATTCTTGTGTGAACCTTGTCCAGCCAATCCTTCTACCTTCTCGGCCATAGGTAGCCTTAAGCTGACGACACCATTGGTTGGCTCTCCCACATAGGTGATAGGATGCAAAATCAACCCTTTCACCCCTCTCAACACTTGTTTCTTAAAATAAAATTCAGCCTTGGAGATCCATTCAGTTGGATCTCCTTTCTCAAAGGTAGGGAACTCGATTTTTACCTTAGGCCGTGTGTAATGGCTTGGGCTGTCGTAGTGCCAATCTTCCCTCCTTGTGGTGTGCCATGATTCTGCCTCAGGGGTGATTTCGTACCCTTCTTGGTTGCCATGATGCAGGCCTTCTGTTCAGTACCTCCTCATTATCGCTATAATCATTGTAGTGATCATGGGGCAGGTGTTCGTTTGGTGAAGTCTCCCTCTTGCTTCCCAAACTTGTGCGCCTTTTCCCCCTTTCTTGAGAGGGAAATTGCTCCTCATCAGAGTCTTCCTCATGCACTTGGTGCCGTGTTATTTTAGATTGAAGCCTCCTAGACGTTTGTAGTAGGTGGCTGTTTCTGCCCTGCTCGGTCTGGACTTGTTTTTTGGCCATTCGGGGTGTGTCTCTTTTCAATTGTTCAAGAGAATGAATGATAGATGATAGTTGGTGTTTGATATCACCTACCTGGTCATTGATCGCATTCTGGTTTCTCTCCAAGGCAAGGATTCTTCCGTGGTTGGTGGCTGAGAAATCTTCTCCAGTTTGTTCCTGTGGTGCGGGTGAATGCTGCCTAGATGACATGGTAACCTCGATGCTTTGCAATTGACTGATGTCTGTGCTGCTGGCTCAACTAGAGTACTAATTTGTAGAGGTGTTTGTGTTTCCTCTCAACTGGTGGTTGTGCTGATCTCTCAACGAAAGCACCAATTTGTTGGGGTCCCGATTTTTTTCTCCCAACTTTTCTACACCTTAGGGGTCAGCACACCTACTAGAATCCTTCCTAACTTGCTGTCCCGTTTGATTCTTGAGTTCTTTTCTTATTTTATATCCCCTAAGCTGTCCTTCGAGTTAACTAATATATATAAAAATATGTTGGATAGGAAAGACAACTCTTAAACCTATCACAACTTGCCTTGGTTGAAGAAGACAACTCTTAACTTCAACCTTAGCTCTTAAGCAAGGAAGACAACTCTTAACCTTAACTTAAGCCCAAGTTATCTCAAGACAACTCTTAAAAGATAACCGAAATATAAACAAGAAAGTAAGCAAGAATGCTAACCTTGATTCTTGATTATTGAATGAGAAAATAACAAAATTTGTAGCTTATGAGCTCCTCACAAATAATGGGCTGTATTTATAGTCCTAAGATAGCCTTATGCTAATTTAACTAGTACTTAGGTTCCTTATCCACTTAGAATATGTTTTCCTAAGTCAACAAGCTTTTCTAAGTCAAATAAAACATTATCAAGATAGACCTTATCCTTTGTGTCCTAATCCTACTAGGATTCTTGGTCTTTCTTGAATTCCTACTTAAACTAGAATTCCTACTTTATCTTGTTTTCTACAGCAGCTGGACTTCCTCTTGACTTATCCTTCTAGGACTAGGACTCTCAATAATTATCCTTCTGCCCTTAGAATTCTTCTTGTCGCAACTATCCTATTGTTACTGGAATTCATCATGCATTTCCTGCTACTGCTGGAATTCTCCTTGGCTTTCCTTTCCGCCATTGATTAGGACTGAGTCAGAACCTGGCCGTGCTTCATTGCTTGCTGCGTGCATGCTGCTTGTGCGCACTTGCTGGTTTGTTGCTGCCTGGCACCTTGCGCGCATTCTCTCACGCTCCCTTTGCCTCCTAAGGTCCTCAACAGTTCAACAGTGCACGGGACAAACTTTTGGGAGAGACCAGAACATCCATGTGATTGAGGCAGAGTTGTCGGGCTCGTTAGGCCATGTGTGGGATGAACTTTTGGGTTGACCAAAACATCCCCGCAGGCTCGTCAGGGTCGGCAGACGCGTTCAGCAGTGCTCAGGATGAACTTCCAGGAGGGAGCAGAGTTTTCAACAGTGTTCTGGATGAACTTCCAAGAGCGATCAGCACAACCCTGTGGGAGTGGCAGGGGCATCGGGCACACTCCTGTTGAGAACCTAAGTATGCAGGAAAGGCAATAGGCAGAAAATGGGGCGGCAAAGGAGAGCATGGGCTAGAAAATGTGCACAACAAGCATGGCAACAGCATGTATGCAGCCCAGCAGTGAGGTCTGACTAGTATTTGACTTAATCCTAATTAATGAAGGACATTCACACCAACAGGAGTTCCAGCAGAAGAAGGATAATTGCATCAAGAAGAGTTCCAACAGTAGGAGGACATCTACACCAGCAAAGTTCCAGCAGTAGGAGGACAATCATGCCAAGGAGAATTCCAGCAGCAACAGGACATCTATGCCAAGCCGAGTTCCAGCAGCAGCTGGACATCAATGCCAATGAGAATTCCAACAGCAGCAGGACATCTATGCCAAGAAGAGTTCTATCATCAGCAGAACACACATGATGAATTCCACTAGCAATGGGATACTCATGGCCAAGTAGAATTCTAAGCATAGAAGGATTTGCATTGAGAGTCGTAGTCTTAGAAGGATAAGCCAAGAGAAAGTCCAGCAGCTATAGAATACAAGATAAGGTAAGAATTCTAGTCTAGGGAGACAATCAAGAAAGACCAAGAATCCTAGTAGGATTAGGATACCTTTGGATAAGATCAATCTTGATAAGGTTTTAGTTGTCTTAGGAAACCCTATTTCCTTAGAAAAACTTGTCCTAAGTGGATAAGGAACTTAAGTACTAGTTAAATTAGGAAAAGGCTATCCAATACTATAAATACAGCCCATTATTTGTTAGCATAAACATATGCTCCAAATTTGTAAGTTTTTATTCATTAATCAAGAATCAAGCTTTAGCATTCTTGCTTATATTCTTGTTTATATTTTGGTTATCTTTTAAGAGTTTTCTTGAGATAACTTGGGCTTAAGACATGGTGAAGAGTTGTCTTCCCTTGCTTAAGAGCTTATGTTGAGGTGAAGAGTTGTCTTCTTCAACCAAGGCAAATTGTGATAGGTTTAAGAGTTGTCTTGCCTATCCAATATATCCTTTTATCATTAATCTATCCCGAAGGACAGCTTAGGGGACGAGAATTAAAGAAAAGAACTCAAGGATCAAACAGGACAACAAGTTATGAGAGGTTTTAGAAGTCGTGCTAACCTCGAAGGTGTAGAAAGTTGGGACAAGAAATCGGGACCCCGACCATTCAGCAGTGTGCAGGATCAACTTCCAAGAGTGACCAAAAAATCCTCGCAAGTTTGGAAGAGGGGTTGGACGCGTTCAGCAGTGCTCGGGACAAACTTTTGGGAGCAACTAGAACATCCCCTTGGGCATGGAAGAGGAGTTGGGAACATTTGGCCATGCATTGCACGAACTTCCAAGAAAGATTGAAACATCCTGGTCGGAGCGACATAGGCTTTGGGCAAGTTTGGCAGTGCATGGGATGAACTTCCGGGAGTAACTAGAACATCCCAACGGGTGCAGCAGAGGCATCAGGAGCGGTCAACCATGCGAAGGATGAACTTTTAAGAGTGGCCGGAACATCCCTGCAGGCATGGCAGCGGGGTTGACACATTCAGCAGTGCTTGGGACGAACTTTTGGGCACGAGTGGAACATCCCTGCAGGTGCGGCATAGGTGTCAGGCACATTCAGCAGTGCTTGGGACAAACTTCAAGCAGTTACTGGAACATCCCCACGGCCGTGGCAGCATGGTCGGGCGCATTCGGCAATGCATGGGATGAACTTCCGGCAGTAGCCAAAACATCCCTGCAGACGCGGCAAAGGCATTTTGCGCATTTGGCACTGCACGGGATGAACTTTCAAAGGCTATTAGAACATTCCTGTGGGTGCAGTAGAGGAGTCAAGCGCATTAAGCAGAGCTCAAGATGATCTTCGGGGAGTGCCGGGAACATCCCCATTGGTGCGACAGTGGGGTCGGGCATGTTTGGCAGTGTGTAGGATGAACTTGTGGGAGCAAGTGGAACATCCCCATGGACACCGCAGAGGCTTTGGGCACATTGTGCAGTGCGTGGGACAAACTTCCAGGAGAAACCAAAACATCACCACGGGCATGGCAGAGGCGTCGGGTGCCTTCGGCGGTGTGCAGGACAAACTTTTGGGAGCCACAAGAACATTGCCATGGGTGAAGCAAAGGCATCGGGTGCATTCGGTAGCGTGCAAGACGAACATCCGGGAGTGACTGGAATATCAGTGTGGGTGCAGCAGAGTCGTCGTAGCATTTGGCAGTGCACAAGATGAACGTGTGGCAATGCCATCATACACGTTCAGCAATGTGCAGGATGAACTTTTTGGTGCATTGTTTGGCAGTGTTCAGGATGAACTTTTTGGAGCATCGCTCGGCAGACTGGAATATCCCTGCAGACACGACAAAGGCTTCTGGTGTGTTAGCAAGTGTGTGGGATGAACTTCCAAAAGTGACCGGAACATCCCAGCGGGTGCGTGTTGAGGACCTTAGGAGGCAAAGGGAGTGTGAAAGAATGCGTGCAAGACACCAGGCAGCAAGAGAGGCAGCAATAGGACAGCAAATGTGCACAACAAGCCTGCACGCAGCAAGCAGTGAAGCATGGCCAGGTTCTGACTCAGTCCTATGCGATTGCAGAAAGCCAAGTCAAGAAGAATACCAGCATTGGCAGGAGACACATGAAGCAATCCGAGTAGGAGAAGGAGAGGAAGGACGCCATAGCAGAAGTCTAATCCAAGAAGGATTAAGCAAGGAAGTGCAGCTGCTGTAAAATACAAGATAAGGCAGGAATTCTAGTCTAGGTAGAAATTCAAAAAAGACCAAGAATCCTAGTAGAATTAGGAAACATTTGGATAAGGTCTATCTTGATAATGTTTTATTTGATTTAGAAAGCTTGTTGACTTAGAAAAACATATCCTAAGTGGATATCGAACCTAAGTACTAGTTAAATTAGGATAAGGTTGTCTTAGGACTATAAATACAGCCCATTATTTGTGAGGAGCTCATAAGCTACGAATTTTGTTATTTTCTCATTCAATAATCAAGAATCAAGGTTAGCATTCTTGCTTACTTTTCTTGTTTATATTTTCGGTTATCTTTTAAGAGTTGTCTTGAGATAACTTGGGCTTAAGACAAGGTTAAGAGTTGTCTTCCTTGCTTAAGAGCTAAGGTTGAAGTTAAGAGTTGTCTTCTTCAACCAAGGCAAGTTGTGATAGGTTTAAGAGTTGTCTTGCCTATCCAACATATCTTTATATATATTAGTTAACCCAAAGGACAGCTTAAGGGATATAAAATAAGAAAAGAACTCAAGAATCAAATGGGACAGCAAGTTAGGAAGGATTCCAGTAGGCTTGCTGACCCTTAAGGTGTAGAAAAGTTGGGGAAAAAATTGGGACCCCAACAAATTGGTGCTTTCGTTGAGAGATCAGCACAGCCACCAGTTGAGAGGAAGCACAAACACCTCTACAAATTAGTGCTCTAGTTGAGACAGCAGCAAAACACCAGTCAATTGCAAGGCGTCGAGGTTACCATGTCATCTCGGCAGCATTCACCCGCACCACAGGAACAAACCGTAGAAGATTTCTCAGCCACCAACCACGGAAGAATCCTTCCCTTGGAGAGAAACTAGAATGTGATCAATGATCAGGTAGGTGATATCAAACACCAACTATCATCTATCATACATTCTCTTGAACAATTGAAAAAAGACACACCCCGAGTGGCCAGAAAACAAGTCCAAACCGAGCAGGGCAGAAACAGCCACCTACCACAAATGTCTGACCAGGAGCAGTTTCCATCTCAAGAAAGGGGGAAAAGGCACACAAGTTTGGGAAGCAGGAGGGAGACTTCACCAAAAAAACACCCACCCCATGATTGCTACAATATATATAGCGAAAATGAGGAAGTGCTGGAAAGAAGCCCACATCATGGCAACCAAGAAGGGTGCGCAATCACCCTGAGGCAGAACCATGGCACACCACAAAAAGGGAGGATTGGCACTATGATAGCCCAAGCCATTACACATGACCTAAGGTAAAAACTGAATTCCCTACCTTTGAGAAAGGAGATCCAACCGAATGGATCTCCAAGGCTGAATTTTACTTTGAGAAACAAGGTATTGAAAGAGGTGAAAGGGTTGATTTTGCATCGTATCACCTATGTGGGAGAGCCAACCAATGGTGGCATCAGCTTAAGGCCACTTATAGCTGAGAAGGAAGAAGGATAGGCTGGACAAGGTTTACAAAAGAGTTAGTGAACAGATTTGGCCCATCTAGCATGACAAACTATGAGGGACAGTTTGCCAAAATTAGGCAAGAGGGATCTCTAGAAACCTAACTTGAAGAATTTGAGAGGTTGGCCGAATTGGTAGGACATTGGCCAGATAGTGCACTAATTGGCACTTTTCTAGACGGCCTTTTACCTTGGCTAAGCCGAGAAGTGAAGATGAGGGATCCAAACTCTCTCACTCAGTGCATTCGGTTGGCAAGACTCATCAATGATGGGAGAAGCATCACCCGCAGCACAACCAAGGTCATCAAACCCTCGGACAAATTAGGTAAAGCATCCTCATCAAGTAAGACAGTACCCTCAAAAACAAATGACCCTCTCAAACTATCCACTGAGGAAATCAACAAGAGAATAGAAAGAGGCCTATGTTTTAGGTGCAATGATAAGTGGCAGGTTGGCCACAAGTGCAAGAAAGGGTTGTTCAACATCATCGAAGTAGTAAGTGATAAAAAACACGAGGAAAGCAGTGAGGAGGAAGTAGAGGCAGAACACTCCCCTGATGATGTGGGAGAAGGCGAAATTAACTTGCATGCAGTAGGGGCAACCACCAAGCCTACGCCATGAGGTTGTTCGCAACCATTAATGGGAAAAATATTTTGGTGTTGATAGATAGTGGAGCTACTCATAACTTCATCAACACAAAATTGGTCAAAACACTTCAGCTACGTCTGAAAAGGATTGCACCCTTTGAGGTAAGAGTGGCAAGCTAACAGAAGCTCAAGTGCGCACAAGTAATCCAGGCAGTAGCTATGCAGATTCAAGGAGTCAAAACAGAGGCAGAACTGCATGTGTTAGCCCTGGCAGGTCTTGATGTGGTTTTAGGCAATGCTTGGCTTAAAACTGTAGGCAAGATAATGTTTGACTATGAATCCATGGCCATGCACTTCCAATGGAAGGGAAGGAACTGCACGTGGGAGGCATCCACCATCAATGCAGCACATCATTATAAGGTAAGTACCCTTGAACGACTATACAGAAAAAAGGGCACAATGTTTTGCAGTTCTCTTGGACACAAAATAGGAAAACACAGCCAAACATCATTCACACAAAAACATAGCAATGGGAGTAAGGAACCTACTAGAGCAATTTGGAGATGTCTTAGGAGAGCCACAAGGACTACCACCCTCAAGACATTACAACCATGTCATTCCATTAATCGACGAAACCAAGGCGACTAATGTAGCACTTTACTAGTATGCACACTTCTTAAAGAATGAGATCAAAAGACAAGTGGAAGAGATGCTACAACAAGGTATTATCCAACCTAGCACCTCACCTTTTTCTTCTCCCATTCTACTTGTTAGAAAGAAAGATGGAACTTGGAGGTTTTGCACCGATTATCAGGCACTCAACCAACAATTAATGATATGCTGGATGAGTTATATAGAGCAAAGCTGTTCACCAATCTAGATCTCAAGGCCAGATATCATCAAGTACGCATGAAAGAAGAGGATGTGCAGAAGACAGCATTTTGAACTCATAGTGGACACTACAAATACCCAGTCATGCCCTTCGGACTATGCAACGCACCCTCCACCTTTCAAGCAGCCATGAATGACATCTTCAAACCTTATTTGAGCAGGTTTGTTTTAGTTTTCTTTGATGACATTTTGGTCTATTCTAGGAACCACAATGATCACATAGAACACTAGCAAAAGTGCTAGAAGTGTTAAGAAGAAATTGTTTCGTCATCAAGCCATCCAAGTGCACATTCATGCAAGAGGAGCTTGAGTACCTCAGTCACATCATATCCAAAGATGGAGTGAAGGTAGACCAACGAAAAATAGGAGCCATGCAAACATGGCCAACTCTAAAGAATGTCACAGAACTTAGAGGATTTCTAGGTTTGACAGGCTATTATCACCGATTTGTTTGCAAATATAATGCTATAGCAAAACCACTAACGAATTTGCTACAAAAGGACGGATTCCTATGGATAGAGAAGAGTGAAGATGCATTCAAGTTGTTGAAGCAAGCTATGTGTGAGACCCTAGTGTTAGCACTGCCCGACTTCAACCAAACCTTCGAGCTTCACACTGACGCAGGTCAAGATGGAATAAGTGCTGTCCTGAGTCAAGCCAAAAGACTTATTGCATACATGAGCAGAGTCTTAGGGCCCATGAAGAAGGAATGGTCAGTATATGCCAAGGAGATGTTGGCCATCATCCATGCAGTCAAGGTATGGTGACCTTACCTTCTTGGGAGGAAATTCTTAATCAATACAGATCAACAACCCCTGAGAAGCCTCATGGAGCAGAAAATTACCACTCTAGAGCAGCAAAAGTTACTTGTCAAGTTTCTAGGTTACAAGTATGAAATAATCTACAAGCCTGGCAAGGAAAACAAAGTGGTAGACACATTGTCCATAAGCAATAGAGGTCAAGCATTATGAACAGCATGTGAGCCTAATGATGCATGCCTCACTACCATCAGCAGAGCAGAGTGGAATGTATGGACAGAAATCAAGGAGGCAATAGAAATTGACCCTCAAAGCCAAGAGCTCACAGAGAAGATCAAGAATTTTGACCCTAAGGTTAGTAAATTCATCCTTAAAAATGGATATATTTGGCACAACTAGCAAGTGTATGTACCAAACATACCACGACTAAGAGGAAAGATCTTGAATCACTTCCATAACTCACGGGGAAGGAAGGTATTCAGGATGGTTCTATACTTACATGCAGATTAAATTATTCTTTTGGTGGGAAGAACTTAAAGCTGAGATCAAAAAGCTAGTCCGAGAATGTGATGTGTGTTAGCGCACCAAACCAGAAGGTGACAAAACAAAGGGGTTGATACAACCTTTACTAATACCAGGACAGGTTTGGGAAGACTTGACAATGGACTTCATCACAGGAATGCCCAACAGCAAAGGGTTATACGGTGATATTAACCATAGTGGACAGACTCAGCAAGAGTGCACACTTTGTGCCACTCAAGCAACCTACACTGTAAAAGAAGTCACCCAAGAGTTCATCAAAAATGTGGTAAGACTTCATGGCATACCACGGACAATGCTGTCTGATAGAGACACTATTTTTATGAGTAAATTCTGGAAGGAGCTCTTTACATAGCCCCGCAACAACTTGGTCCCCTCATCCGCCTTTCATCTACAAACAGATGGACAAAGTGAGGTAACCAATCGAACTCTAGAGCAGTATTTAAGATGCTTTTTCCAGATCATTAAAACCATTAGGAGGAGTACATACCATGGGCAGAATTGTGGTATAATACTACCTATCATGCGACAATCAAGATGTCACCATATCAAGCAGTATATGGAAGAATGTCCCCAAGGAATGTCAAGTTATACCATAGGGAACAGCAGCATACATGAAGTGGATATCACACTTCAATCAAGAGAAGAGGTCTTGAAGAAACTCAAGCAAGAGCTTGAGAAAGCAAGGGACTGAATGAAGAGACAAGCGGATAAAGGGAGGAAGGAAGTGGAATTTAAGGTAGGTGACTATGTCTATCTTAAGATCCACCCTAGGAGGAAAATAAAGACTGGAAACCCAACTAAAGCGAAGCTGGCTAAGAATTATTTTGGACCATATGAGGTAGTAGAGCGAATTGGAGCAGTAGCTTTATTGCCTAAGACTACCATTAAACTCCAAATTACATCCAGTGTTTCACATTTCATTGTTGAGAAAAAAGATAGGAGATGTGAGACAAGTGAATAGGGACTGCCCGATGTTTTCAGGGGAGATCACTTGGGGCAGCACCCAAAGGAAGCATTAGGATTTCGCATAGTAAGCTATGGGCATAATAGAAGGCCAGTATGGAGAGTGCTCATATGGTGGAGTCATTCACCCAAGGATGAAGCAACATGGGAAGACTATGACAATATTCAGCAACCAAAATAACCCCGTGGGTGTGGCAACAGTGTCGGACATGTTCAGCAGTGCGTGCAATGAACTACTAGGAGTGATTGGAACATCCCCACTGGCACGGCAGAGGCTTCGAGCGCATTGGGCAGTCTCGATTTCTTGTCCCAACTTTTCTACACCTTAGGGGTTAGCACGATTTCTAAAACCTCTCCTAACTTGTTGTCCCATTTGATCTTTAGTTCTTTTCTTTGATTCTTGTCCCCTAAGCTATCCTTCGGGATTAACTAATGATAAAAGGATATGTTGGATAGGCAAGACAACTCTTAAACCTATCACAACTTGCCTTGGTTGAAGAAGACAATTCTTGACTTCAACCTAAGCTCTTAAGCAAGGAAGACAACTCTTCACCTTGCTTGAGAGCAATTTATCTCAAGACAACTCTTAAAAGATAACCGAAATATAAACAAGAATATAAGCAAGAATGCTAACCTTGATTCTTGATTAATGAATGAAAACAATACAAAATTCGGAGCATATCTCCATGCTATCAAATAATGGGCTGTATTTATAGTATTGGACAACCTTTTCCTAATTTAACTAGTACTTAAGTTCCTTATTCACTTAGGACAAGTTTTCCTAAGTCAACAAGGTTTCCTAAGATAACTAAAACCTTATCAAGATTGAACTCATCCAGAAGTATCCTAATCCTACTAGGATTCTTGGTCTTTCTTGAATTGCTACATAGCCTAAAATTCTCACCTTATCTTGTATTCTACAGCTGCTGGACTTCCTCTTGGCTTATCCTTCTAACACTAGGGCTCTTAATGCGTATCCTTTTACCCTTAGAATTCTTCTTGTCGCAACTATCCTATTGCTGCTGGAATTCACCATGCATGTCCTGCTGCTGATAGAACTCTTGTTGGCATAGATGTCCTACTGGTGCTGGAATTCTCCTTATTGTTGGAACTCTCTTTGACATAAACATTTTTCTTGATAAAAAATATCCTTTTTCTTCTGAACTCCTGTTGGCATGAATGTCCTTCATTAATTAGGATTATGTCAAATACTGGCGAGGCCTCACTGCTGCGCTGCATACTTACAGTTGCCATGCTTTGTTGTGCATATTTTATGGCCCATGCTCTCCTTTGCTGCCTCGTTTTCTGCCCGTTGCCTTTTCTGCATACTTAGGTTCTCAACACAGTGGTGTCGGGTGCGGTCAGCAGTGCACGGGATGGACTTCTCGGTGTGACCGCAACATCCCTATGGGCACATCAGTGGCATCGGCACATTCGGCACTTCACGGTATGAATTTCCGAGAGCAACCGGAACATCCTAGTGGGCATGGCAGCGGCGTCGGGCGCATTTTGCAAGTGTGAATGACAAACTTCTAGGAGCGATCTGAACATCACCACGGACATGGCAGAGGTGTTAGGCACGTTTGGCAGTGTGCAGAACAAACATCGGGGAGCGACCGGAAAAACCCCGTGGGTGCGGCAGCAGTGTTGGGATCATTCTGCAGTGGGTGGGATGAACTTCAAGGTCCTACTATAAGATCCCAGCAGGCATGGCAGAGGCTTCTCTCGTGTTGGTCAATAAGCAGGTTGAACTTCCTGGAGTGACCAAAACATCCCCGTTGATGCGGTAGCGGTGTTGGGCACATTCGGCAGTGCGCGGGACGAACTTCTGGGAGTGACTGAAAAATCCTTGCGGGCTTGGCAGAGGCACCAGACGCATTCAGTAGTGCTCAGGACGAACTTCTGAAAGCAACTGGAACATCCCCACGGGCATGGCAGATGCATCGGTCACGTTTGGCAATGTACTGGACAAAGTTACAAGAGCGACTAGAACATTGTTGTGGGAAGGCAGCGGCGTTGGCTGCAGTTGGCAGTGCAAAGGATGAACTTTCGGAAGCAACAGGAACATACCCATTAGCACAAAAGAGATATCGGGCATATTCGGCAGTGCTCCGGACAAACTTTAAGGAGCGGCCGAAACATTCCAGTGGGCATGGCAGAGGTGTCGGATGCGTTTGGCAGCCTGCAGGCAAACTTCTGGGAACAGCCCGAACATCCCCATAGACAGAGCAGTGACATTGTACACGTTTGGCAGTATGCCAGGTGAACATCTGGGAGCGACCGGAACATGCCCGTGGGTGCAACAGACTCCTTTGGCACATTTGGCTGTGCGCAGCACTAATTTCCAGGAGTGACTGAAACATCCCTGGGGACATAGCAGAGGTGTCAGGTGTGTTCAGTAGTGCATGGGATAAACTTCTGGGAGCTACCAAAAGATACCCTCAGGCATGGCAGATGCTTCTGGCCTGTTGAGAAGTGTGCGGGACGAACTTCCTAGAGCAACTGAAACATCCCCACTAGCGCAATAGGGTGTTGGTTGCATCCGGCAGTGCATGGGAGAAACTCCAGGGAGCAACCAGAACATGGCCGCAGGTGCAGCAGCAGCGTCGGGTGCATTCGTGTTGGGGTCCCAATTTTTTTCCCCAACTTTTCTACACCTTAGTGGTCAGCACGCCTTCTGAATCCTTCCTAACTTGCTGTCCTGTTTGATTCTTGAGTTCTTTTCTTATTTTATATCCCCTAAGCTGTCCTTCGGGTTAACTAATATATATAAAGATATGTTGGATAGGCAAGACAACTCTTAAACCTATCACAACTTGCCTTAGTTGAATAAGACAACTCTTAACTTCAACCTTAGCTCTTAAGGAAGGAAGACAACTTTTAACCTTAACTTAAGCCCAAGTTATCTCAAGACAACTCTTAAAAGATAACCGAAATATAAACAAGAATGGATGCAAGAATGCTTACCTTTGATTCTTGATTAATGAATGAGAAAATAACAAAATTCGTAGCTTATCTCCTCCTCACAAATAATGGGCTGTATTTATAGTCCTAAGACAGCCTTATCCTAATTTAACTAGTACTTAGGTTCCTTATCTACTTAGGATATGTTTTCCTAAGTCAACAAGCTTTTCTAAGTCAAATAAAACATTATCAAGATAGACCTTATCCTTTGTGTCCTAATCATATTAGGATTCTTGGTATTTCTTGAATTCCTACTTTGACTAAGTCCTTTTGTCTTTATCTTATTTTCTTCCTTACAGTTGCTGACTTCTTCTTTGCCATTTCCTTCTTGAATTACACTTCTTACTGTGACTTCTCCAAGACTTCTCTTTGGTGTGGTCATCTTGCCAAGGTAATCCTCCCAAGACGTCCTGCTGCTGCTAGAGTTCTTCACACTGTCACTCTCCTTCTCCTGCTCGTACTGCTTTATGCCTGTCCTGCCAATGTTGGTCTTCTTCTTGGCTTTCATTTCCGCCATTGATTAGGACTGAGTCAGAACCTTGCCATGCTTCACTGCTTGCTCCGTACATGCTGGTTGTGTGCGCTTGCTGGTTGGTTGCTGCCTCTCTTGCTGCCTGGCACCTTGAGCGCATTCTCTCACACTCACTTTGCCTCCTAAGGTCCTCAACAATTCGATAGTGTGCGGGACAAACTTCCAAAATAGACTGGAACATCCCTACAGGTGCGGCAGAGGCATTGGGCATGTTTGGCGGTGCTCGGGATGAACTTGCAGGTGCTACTGTAGGATCCCCCCGGGCATGGCACAGGCTTCTGTTGTGTTGGCCAGTAAGCAGGACGGACTTCCTAGAGTGACCGAAACATCCCTGCGAGCGTGGCATAGGCATTGGTCATGTTCAGCAGTGTGTGACGAAGTTGTAAGAGTGACTGGAATATCACCACTGGCACAGTAGTGGTGTTGGCTGCGTTCAGCAGTGTGCAGGACGAACTTCCAGAAGCAAGTGGAACATCTCTGTGGGCACGAAACAGGTGTTGGGCATATTCGGCAGTGCTTGGGATGAACTTTACGGAGTAGCCAGAACATCCCCGCCAGCATGGTGAGGCGTCGGACACGTTTGGCAGTTTTCAGAATGAACTTCCAGGAGCAATGTGAATATCCTTGTAGATGCAGCAATGGTATCATACACGTTTGGCAGTGCATTGGCTGAACATCTAGGAGGGACCAAAACATGCCTACAGGCGCAACAGACTCATTAGGCATGTTTGCCTGTGTGTAGCACTAATTTCTGGGAGCAACTGAAACATCCCCGTGGGCACAGCAGAGGCGTCAGGTGCATTCGGCAGTGCATGGGATGAACTTCTGGGAGCTACCGGAACATCCCCCCGGGCACGGTAGATGCTTCCGGTGTGGTTGGCAGTGCTTGAGACAAACTTCCTAGAGCAACCAGAGCATCCCTCGGGCATGGCAGATGCTTCCATTGCGGTTTGCAATGCGCGGGATGAACTTCCTGGAGCAACCAAAACATCCCCGCTAGCGCAAGAGCGGTGTTAGTTGCGTTCAGCAGTGTACGGGAAGAACTTCAAGGAATAACCAGAACATGCCCACAGGCACAGCAGTGGCATCAGGTGCACTTGTGTTAAGGACCTTAGGAGGCAAAGGGAGCCTGAGCGGCATAGGAGGATGCAAGAGAGGTGCTAAGCAGCAAGAGAGGCAGCTGTGGGCCAGAATGTGTGCACAACAACCTTGGACACGGAATGCAACCAGCCCAACAGAGAAGCCCAGCCAGAATCTGATCTTGTCCAAATTGAACAAGAACATCTTAGCCAAGAAGGACTCCAGCCACAGCCGGACACGAATGGAGGAAGTCTAGCTAAGGAAGGACATCCAAGGCAAGAAGATTTCGATCAGCAGCAGGATGCACATGATGAGTTCTGGTAGCAATGAGATACTCACGGCCAAGTAGAATTCTAAGGGCAGAAGGATTTGCATTGAGAGTCCTAGTTCTAGAAGGATATGCCAAGAGGAAGTTTAACAGCTGTAGAATACAAGATAAGGTAGGAATTCTAGTCTAGGTAGAAAATTAAGAAAGACCAAGAATTCTAGTAGGATTAGGATACCTTTGGATAAGGTCAATCTTGATAAGGTTCTAGTTGACTTAGGAAACCTTGTTGACTTAGAAAAACTTGTCCTAAGTTGATAAGGAACTTAAGTAGTAGTTAAATTAGGAAAAGGCTGTCCAATACTATAAATACAGCCCATTATTTGTTAGCATGAATATATGTCCCGAATTTTGAAGTCATTATTCAATAATACAAGATCAAAGGCATTTGGCCATTCTTGTTTATTCTTTTTTGGTTATCTTTTGAGAGTTGTCTTGAGATAGCTTACTATGCAAAATCCTAGTGCTTTCTTTGCCCTAGGTGACTTCTCAGAAAATGTCGGGCAGTCCCTTCATTCACTTGTCTCACATCTCCTATCTTTTTTCTCAACAATGAAATGTGAAACACTGGATGTAGTTTGGAGTTTAATGGTAGTCTTAGGCGATAAGCTACTTTCTCCAATTCACTCAACTACCTCATATGTTCCAAAATACTTCCTAGCCAGCATCACTGTAGTTGGCTTTCCAGCCTTGATTTTCCTGCCTAGGATGGATTTTAAGATAGAGATAGTCACCTACCTTAAATTCCACTTCCTTCCTCCCTTTATCTACTTGTCTCTTCATTCGGTCCCTTGCTTTCTCAAGCTCATGCTTGAGTTTCTTCAAGACCTCTTCTCTTGATTGAAGTGTGATATCCACTTCATGTATGCTGCTATTCCCCATGGTATAACTTGACATTCCTGGGGGTATCCTTCCATATACTGCTTGATATGGTGTCATCTTGATTGCCACATGATAGGTAGTATTATACCACAGTTCTGCCCATGGTATGTACTCCTCCCTAATCATTTTGATGATCATGGAAAAAACATCTTAAGTACTGCTCTAGAGTTCATTGGTTACCTCACTTTGTCCATCTGTTTGTGGATGAAAGGCAGATGAAGTGACCAAGTTGCTGCCGAGCTGTGTGAAAAGCTCCTTCCAGAATTTGCTCATGAAAACAGTATCTCTATCTTACCAGCATTTTTGATGAACTCTTGGGCTACTTCTTTTGCCGTGTAGGGGTTGTTTAAGTGGCACAAAGTGTGCACTCTTGCTAAGTCTGTCTACTATGGTTAATATCACTGTGTAACCCTTGCTGTTGGGCATTCTCTGTGATGAAGTCCATTGTCAAGTCTTCCCAAAGCTGTCCTGGTATTAGCAAAGGCTGTAATAACCCCTTGGTCTTGCCACCTTCTAGTTTGGTGCATTGACAAACATCACATTCTCAGACTAGCTTTTTGATCTCAGCCTTAAGTCCTTCCTACCAAAAGAATAGCTTGATCTACATGTAAGTACGAAAACATCTTGAATGTGTGAGTTTTGGAAGTGATTCAAGATCTTTCCTCTTAGTCGCGCTATGTTTGGTACATATACCTGCTGGTTGTGCCAAATATATCCATTCTTAAGGGTGAATTTATTAACCCTTAGGGTCAAAATCCTTGATCTTCTCAATGAGCTCTTGGCTTTGAGGGTCAATCTCTATTGTCTCCTTGATTTCTGTCCATACATTCCACTTTGCTCTACTAATGGCACTGAGACATGCGTTAGGCAGGTCGCCATACCTTGACTGCATGGATGATGGCCAACATCTCCTTGGTGTATACTGACCATTCCTTCTTTATGGGCCATAAAACTCTACTCATGCACATAATAGGTGTTTCAGCTTGACTTAGAACAGCACCTATTCCATCTTGACATGCATCAGTGTGAAGCTCGAAGGTTTCTTGAAGTTGGGCAGTGCTAACACTGGGGTCTCACACATAGCTTGCTTCAACAACTTCACTCCATCTTCGTATATGATGTGACTGAGGTATTCAAGCTCCTCTTGCATGAATGTGCATTTGGATGGCTTGATGACGAAATGATTTCTTCTTAACACCTCTAGCACTTTTGCTAAGTGTTCTATGTGATCATCGTGGTTTTGGGAATAGACCAAAATGTCATCAAAGAAGACTAAGACAAACCTGCACAAATAAGGTTTGAAGATGTCGTTCATGGCTGCTTGAAAGGTAGAGGGTGCATTGCATAGTCTGAAGGGCATGAATAGGTACTCGTAGTGTCCACTATGAGTATGAAATGTTGTCTTCTGCACGTCCTCTTCTTTCATGTGTATTTGATGATATCTAGCCTTGAGATCCAGCTTGGTGAATAGCTTTGCTCCATGTAACTCGTCCAGCATATCATCAATTGTGAGGATCCAGAAACGATCCATGACAATCGCTTGGTTGAGTGCCCGATAATTGTGCAAAACCTCCAGGTTCTGTCTTTCTTTCTAACCAATAAAACAGGAGAAGAAAAAGGGAAAGTGCTAGGTCGGATAATACCTTGCTGTAGCATCTCTTCCACTTGTCTTTCAATCTCATTCTTTTGGAAGTGTGCATACGGTAAGGTGCTACATTAATCGCCTTGGTCTCATCGATTAATGGGATGGCATGGTCGTAATGTCTTAAGGGTGGTAGTCCTTGTGGCTCTCCTAAGACATCTTCGAATTGCTCCAATAGGTTCCTTACTGCCATTGGTATGTCTTCATGTGTATGATGTTCGGCTGTGTTTTCCTCTTTGTGGCCAAAAGAACTGCAAAACATTGTGCCCTTTTTCTGTATAGTCATTCAAGGGTACTTAGCTCACAATGATGTCGCTGCATTGTGGTGGATGCCTCCCACGTGCAATCCCTTCCCTTCCATTGGAAGTGCATGGCCATGGATTCATAGTCGAACATTATCTTGCCTATGGTTTTAAGCCAAGCATTGCCTAAAACCACATCAAGACATGCTAGGGCTAACACATGCAGTTCCGCCTCTATTTTGACTCGTTGAATCTGCATTGTTATTGCCTGGATCACTTGTGCGCACTTGAGCTTTTGTCGCTTGCCACTCTTACCTCAAAGGGTGCAATCCTTTTTTAACATTGCTGAAGTGTTTTGACCAATTTTGTGTTGATGAAGTTATGAGTAGCTCCACTATCTATCAACACCAAAACATTTTTCCCATTAATGGTTGTGAACAACCTCATGGCAGTAGGCTTGGTGGTTGCCCCTTACTGCATGTAAGTTGATTTCGCCTTCTTCCACATGATCAGAGAAGTGTTCTGCCTCTGCTTCCTCCTCACTGTCCATGTGGCTTTGTTCTTCCTCGCTGCTTTCCTCGTGTTCTTCATCACTTACTACTTCAATGATGTTGAACAGCCCTTTCTTGCACTTGTGGCCAACTTGCCACTTATCATTGCACCTAAAACATAAGCCTCTTTCTATTCTCCTATTGATTTCTTTAGTGGATAGTTTGAGAGGGTCCTTTGTTTTTGAGGGCACTGTCTTAGTTGATGAGGATGCTTTACCTAATTTGTCCGAGGGTTTGATAACCTTGGTTGTGCTGCGGGTGATGCTTCTCCCATCTTTGATGAGTCTTGCCAACCGAATGCACTGAGTGAGAGAGTTTGGATCCCTCATCTTCACTTCTTGACTTAGCCAAGGTATAAGGCCATCTAGGAAAGTGCCAATTAGTGCACTATCTGGCCAATGTCCTACTAGTTCGGCCAACCTCTCGAATTCTTCAAGGTAGCTTTCTAGAGATCCTTCGTGCCTAATTTTGGCAAGCTGTCCCTCGTAGTTTGTCATGCTAGATGGGCCAAATCTGTTCACTAACTCTTGTGTGAACCTTGTCCAGCCTATCCTTCTCCTTCTCGGCCATAGGTAGCCTTAAGCCAATGCCACCATTGGTTGGCTCTCCCACATGAGTGATAGGATGCAAAATCAACCCTTTCACCTCTCTCAATACCTTGTTTCTCAAAGTAAAATTCAGCCTTGGAGATCCATTCGGCTGGATCTCCCTTGTCAAAGGTAGGGAATTCAATTTTTACCTTAGGCTATGTGTAATGGCTTGGGCTATCATAGTGCCAATCCTCCCTTTTTATGGTGTGCCATGGTTTTGCTTCAGAGTGATTCCGCACCCTTCTTGGTTACCATGATGTGGGCCTTCTGTCCAACGCTTCCTCATTGTCGCTATAATCATGATAGCGATCATGGGGATAGGTGTACATTTGGTGAAGTCTCCCTCCTGCTTCCCAAACTCATGCACCTTTTCCCCCTTTCTTTAGAGGGAAGTTGCTCTTGGTCAGATTTTTCCGAGCCTTCTGTCCAGCGCTTCCTCATTGTCACTATAATCATTATAGAGATCACGGGGTAGGTGTTCATTTGGTGAAGTCTCCCTCCTGCTTCCCAAACTCATGCCCTTTTCTCCTTTTCTTGAGAAGGAAGTTGCATCCTAGTCAGATTTGTCCTCATGCACTTGATGCCACGTGACTTCTGATTGCAGCCTCCTAGATGTTTGTGGTAGGTGGTTGTTTCTGCCCTACTCGGTTTGGACTTGTTTTTTGGGGTGTATCTCTTTTTAATTGCTTAAAAGAATGAATGATAGATAATAGTTTGTGTTTGATATCACCTACCTGGTCATTGATCGCATTCTGGTTCCTCTTCAAGCAAGGATTCTTCCGCGGTTGGTGACTGAGAAGTCTTCTCCAATCTGTTCATGTGTTGCGGGTGAATGCTGCCTAGATGACATGGTAACCGTGATGCCTTGCAATTGACTGGTGTCTACATTGATCTCTCAACTGAATGGTGATCGTGCTATCTCTCAATGAAAGCACCAATTTGTTGGGGTCCCGATTTTTTTCCCCAACTTTCCTACACCTTAGGGGCCAACACGTCTTCTAAAAACCTTCCTAACTTGCTGTCCTGTTGGATTCTTGAGCTCTTTTCTTGGATTTTTGTCCCCTAAGCTGTCCTTTGGGATTAAATAATGTATAAAGGATATGTTGGATAGGCAAGACAACTCTTAAACCTATCACAACTTGCCTTGGTTGAAGAAGACAACTCTTAACTTCAACCTAAGCTCTTAAGCAAGGAAGACAACTCTTCACCTTGTCTTAAGCCCAAGTTATCTCAAGAAAACTCTTAAAAGATAACCAAAATATAAACAAGAATGAAAGCAAGAATGCTAACCTTGATTCTTAATTAATGAATGAGAAATATACAAAATTTGGAGCATATGTTTTTGCTCACAAATAATGGGCTGTATTTATAGTATTAGACAACCTTATCCTAATTCAACTAGTACTTAGGCTCCTTATCCACTTAGGATATGTTTTCCTAAGTCAACAAGGTTTTCTAAGACAACTAAAACATTATCAAGATAGACCTTATCCCACTGTTTCCTAATCCTACTAGGATTCTTGGTCTTTCTTGAATTCTACTTAGACTAGAATTCCTACTTTGACTAAATCTTTCTGTCCTTATCTTATCTCCTCTCCTACAGCTGCTGACCTTCATCTTGCTGTTTCCTTCTAGGATTAGGAATTCCATATGGCATGTCCTTCCATTGCAAGACTTCTCCTTGACGTGAACATCTTGCTGAAGTCAAACCTGCCATGACGTCCTGCTGCTGCTGGAGTTCTTCATGCTGTCCATGTCCTTCTCCTGCTTGGATTGCTTCATGCATGTCCTGCTTATGCTGGTGTTCTTCTTGGGTTGGATTTCTGTAGTTAGTTAGGACTGAGTCAGAACCTGGCCGTGCTTCACTGCTTGCCATTTGCATGCTTGTTGCGTGCATATTCTATCTTGTTTCTTCCTCACTTGCTGCTTGGCGCCTTGCATGCATTCGCTCATGCTCCCTTTGCCTCCTAAGGTCCTCAACAGTTCAGCAGTGTGCAGGACGAACTTCCAAGAGCAACTGGAACATCCCTATGGGTGCAATAGCAGCATCAAGCGCGTTCGGCAGTGCATGGGACGAGCTTCCAGAAGAGACCGGAACATCCTGCAGGTGTGGAAATGGCATTGGATGCGTTCAATAGTGCGTGAGATGAACTTTTGAAAGTGACCGGAACATCCTAGTGGGCGTAGCGGATGTGTCGAGCATGATCAGCCACATGCGGGACTAACTTTTGTAAGTGACTAGAACATCCCCGCAGGCATGGTAGAGGCATCAGGCTTGTTTGGCCCCACACAAAATGAACTTTAGAGAGCGACTAGAACATCTCTCCAGGTGCAGTATAATCTTCGGGGCACATTTGGCAGTGTTTAGGACAAACTTCTGTAGCCACTGGAACATCCTTGCGAGTGTGGCCGAGGCATCAGCTGCATTCAGTAGTGCTCACAGCGAACTTTAGGGAGCAAGTAGAACATCCCATCAAGCATGGAAAAGGCTTCAGGCCCATTTGGCAATGCATGGGACAAACTTCCAGGAATGACTGGAAGATCACCATGGGTGGGGCAGAGGCATTGGGCATGTTTTGGCAGTGAGTGGGATGAACTTCAGGGAGTGAATGGAATATACCCACTGATGCAGTAGAGCCGTTGGGCACATTCGACCATGCAAGGGATGAACTTCGGGGAGCGACTGGAATATCCCCACTGATGTGGTAGAGGCGGTGGGCGCATTTGGCCATGCACAGGATGAACTTCAGGGAGCGACTAAAAAATCCCAGCAGGCTCATCAGAGGTGTTGGACACATTTGGCAGTGCTTAGGATGAACTTCCAAGAGCGATCGGAACATCCCAACAGGCATCACAGAGGTGTCAGGCGTGTTTGGCAGTGTATGGGACGAACTTCCAGGAGCAACCGAAACATCCCCGCGAGTGCGGCAGGGGTGTCGGGCTCGTTCGGCAATGTACAGGACAAACTTCTGAGAGCGATTGGAATATCCCTACAGGCTTGGCAGTGGCATCGGGCACGCTGGGCAGTGCACGAGATGAACTTCTGGGAGCAATCAAAACATTCCCTTGGGCATCAGGCAAATTGGGTAGTGTGCAGGACGAACTTCTCGAAGCAATCGAAACTTCCCTGCAGGCGTGGCAAAGGATTCTAGTGCTTTGGGTACTGGACAGGACAAACTTCCAGGGGCATTCGAAGCATCCTTTCGGGCTCTCTAGAGGTGTCGGTTGCATTCAGTAGTGAACAGGACAAACTTCCGGGAGCGACTGGAACATCCCTGTGGGTGCGGCAAAGGCGTGGGGTGCTTTAGGAAGTGCGTGGGATAAAACTTCCAGGACCAACTTGAACATTCCAGCAGGTGCAGTGGTATCTGACACGTTCAGCAGTGCGCTAGACGAACATCCTGGAGCGGCTGGGTCATCCTAGTGGGTGCAGTGAGAAGCATCGAGCGCGTTTGGCCGTGTGCTCGATGAACTTCCAGGAGCAACTAGAACATCTCCCGCGGCCGCAGAACATACTTTGGGCACATTGGGCAGTGTGTAGGATGAACTTTTGGGAGCGACTGAAACATCCCCACAGGTGAGTCATAAGCTTTGGGCGCATTGGGCAGTGCACAGGATGAATTTTCTAGAGTGACCGGAACATTGCCGCGGGTGTGGCTGAGGCATCAGCAGTGCTTGCTGTGAACTTTAGGGAGCAACCAAAACATCCAATCAGGTGCGGCAGAGGCTTTGGGGCTGTTCGGCAGTGCATGGGACAAACTTCCAGGAGTGACCCGAACATCACTGCAGACGGGGCAAAGGCATTGGGCATGTTTGGCGGTGCATAGGGTGAACTTAGGGAGTGACCAAAACAACCCCACATGTGCAGTAGCTACATTGGGCAGGTTCAGCAGTGCATGGGGCAAACTTTTGGGAGTGACCAGAACATCCCCACAGCACAGTAGGGGTGTGCTCGTTCGGCAGTGTGTGGGACAAACCTTTGGGAGCGATTGGAACATCCCCATGGGCTTGGCAGTGGTGTCGGGCATGTCGGGCAGTGTGCGGGATGAACTTCTGGAAGCGATTAGAACATCCCTGTGGGCATAGCAGAGGTGTGGGGTGCCTTAGCTTGTGTGCAGGACAAAACTTCTAGGACCGACCTGAACATACACACAGGCATGGTGGCGTCAAACACTTTCGGCAGTGCGCTAGATGAACTTCCTAGAGCGGCCAAAAATCCCCACGGGCGCGGAAGAGGCTTCAGGTGCACTGTGCGGAGTGGTGGACAAACTTCTAGGAATGACCGGAACATCATTGCACCTGTGGTGGAGGCGTCCGACGTGTTGGGCAGTGCATGGGACAAACTTCCAGCAGCGACTAGAACATCCCCGTAGGAACAACAGAGGCGTCAGGTGCATTCGTGTTAGGGTCTTGAATTTTTTCCCCAACTTTTCTACACCTTAGAGGTCAGCATGCTACTAAAAACCTTCCTAACTTGCTGTCCCGTTTGATTCTTGAGTTATTTTCTCAGATTTTTGTCCCCTAAGCTGTCCTACAGGATTAACTAATGTATAAAGGATATGTTGAATAGGCAAGACAACTCTTAAACCCATCACAACTTGCCTTGGTTGAAGAAGACAACTTTTGACTAGCTCTTAAGCAAGGAAGACAACTCTTAACCTTGTCTTAAGCACAAGTTATCTCAAGACAACTCTTAAAAGATAACCAAATTATAAACATGAATGGAAGCAAAAATGCTAACCTTGATTCATAATTAATGAATGCAAATATATAAAATTCGGAGCATATCCTTCTGCTCACAAATAATGGGCTGTATTTATAGTATTATCCTAATTCAACTTGTACTTAGTTTTCTTATCCACTTAGGATATATTTTCCTAGTTCAACAAGGTTTTCTAACACAACGACAATATTATCAAGATAGACATTATTTCACTGTTTCCTAATCCTTCCAAGATTCTTGTTCTTTCTTGAATTTCCACTTAGACTAGAATTCCTACTTTGAGTAAATCTTTCTGTCCTTATCTTATCTCCTCTCCTACAGCTGCTGACCTTCATCTTGCCTTTCCTTCTAGGATTAGGACTTACATTATGTTGTGTTCTTTCATTCCAAGACTTCTCCTTGACGTGAACATCTTGCTGAAGTCAAATCTGCCATGATGTCCTGCTACTGCTGGAGTTCTTCATGTCCTCCATGTCCACTCCTAATCGATTGTGTCATTCATGTCCTGCCAATGCTGGTGTTCTTCTTGGCTTGGACTTTTGCAGTCAGCTAGGACAAGTCAGAGCCTGGCATGCTTGACTACATGCTGTGTGCAAGATTGTTGCACACACATTCTGGCCTATTTCTGGCTCTCTTGCTGCTTGGTGCCTCGCGCGCATTCTCTCATGCTCCCTTTGCCTCCTAAGGTCCTCAACAGTTCGGCAATGCACGGGACAAACTTCGTGGAACAACCAGAACAACCTTACAGGCACGGCAGGAGCATTGGGCGTATTTGGCAGTGTGCGAGACAAACTTCCTGGAGTGACAGGAACATCCCCGCGGGTGCAGCATATGTGTCAGGTGCATTTGGCAGGTCATGGGATGAACTTTTGGGAGCTGCAGGAACATGCCCTGCAGGTGCAGTCGTGGCATCGGCATGTTCAGCAGTGCACAGGATGAACTTCCAAGAGAGACCAGAGCATCCCCATGGGTGCGGCAGAGGCATTGTGATATGCTTCAAGGATCTTAATGGTGAATCAAGATCTAATGGGTATATTTTTTTTAGGGTTTTGTGGATGGAAAGAGGTGCTGGTATATAGTATAGTTGTTGGGTGGATGAAAATTCGTAATTGGAGTAAGTTAATGGGTCTGTAGGGGTGTTTTAAGAAAGCGGAAGGGTTATGTACGAATTTTGAAGTGGGAATGTGATAGGGATAGCTTATGAAAAGTTTAAGAAGAGAAAACTAGTTAATCAAGTTTGATAAGATCAAATCGCCACAAACAAGATTACTAGGTTGATTCGCCACACTCTAAGATAGAAAGAAGGAAGAGTGATAAGAATCGATAGATAATTCGCCACTAAACAAGGAATTTGTTTAGATAAGAATTTGGATGCAACGAAGCAAAATTCCGCTTATTCCTCAAAACTGTTTAATTACAAGCACTAATGCCGTATTTATAGTAATGACAGCCTTTCCATGTCTAACTTATACTAAAACGCCTAATTCATCTATGATAAGGATTCCTAAGTAAATAAGGACTACTAAGTCATCTAGATTTCTATGAAGATAAGCCTAATATATCGGGTTCCTAATCCTACTTAAAATCTTACATGTAAAACCCTACTTGATCTCAAACTCCTTGCCTAGTGATATTTTCTGCTGCTGCTGGAATTCTTCTTGGCATGGATATCCTTTGTTAATGAGGATTAATCTTTCTTGGATGGCAGTAACTTCATTTCCATGATTGAGCACATCATCCTCCCCTTGTTGAATTGGATTTGCCCTCAAATCCTTCTCCTCGGTGTCTTTGAAATCATCTTCTAAGTAAGGAGAAAGGTCCCTGACATTGAATGTAGTAGAAATATTATAATCTCCTGGCAATTCAATCTTATAAGCATTATCATTCACCTTGTCAACAACTCTAAAAGGACCATCAGCCCTTGGCATTAGTTTTGATTTTCTTTGTGTTGGAAACCTTTCCTTGCGTAGGTGAATCCAAACTAAATCTCCTGGTGCAAATTGAATTCTTGTTCTCCTTTTATTTGCTAACCGTGCGTATTCTTCATTTTTCTTTTCAATTTGTCTCTTCACACTCTCATGTAGAGATTTAACAAACTCAGCCTTTTTGTTTCCATCAAAGCAAATTCTTTCTTCAATAGGCAGTGGCAACAAATCAAGAGGAGTTATAGGATTGAATCCATAAACTATCTCAAACGGAGAACGCTTCGTTCCACTGTGCACGCTTCTATTGTAAGCAAACTCAACATATGATAAACATTCATCCCAATTCTTCAAATTCTTGTTGACAACAGTACGAAGTAAAGAAGAAAAGGTTCGATTTACCACTTCGGTTTGTCCATCGGTTTGAGGATGACATGCTGTGCTAAAGAGTAGTTTTGTTCCAAGTCTTTTCCATAAAGTCTTCCAAAAGTAACTTAAGAATTTGACATCACGGTCTGAAACAATACTTTTGGGAATCCCATGTAATCGAACAATCTCTTTGAAAAATAAATCAGCAATATGTTGAGCATCATTTGTCTTGTGGCACGGAATAAAATGAGACATCTTGGAAAACCGATCAACAACGACCATAACTGAATCCTTTCCCCTCTGCGTTCTAGGCAAACCAAGAATAAAATCCATGCTTAAATCTTCCCACGGTTGGTCTGGTACAGGCAATGGCATGTATAACCCTTGTGACATCTCCTTACTCTTAGCTTTCTTACATATCACACATCTTTCTATGACTCTTTTAATATCTTTGATCATGGTTGGCCAATAAAAGTGTTCCTTGAGTGCTTCTAATGTCTTCTTTTCTCCAAAATGACCAGCTAAACCTCCACCATGAGTTTCCCTCACTAAGTGCTCACGAATTGAACAATTTGGGATGCATAATCTACCTTGCTTGAACAGATAGTCATCATGTCGATAAAATCCTTGCATGGCTCCTTTCTTGCACTCCTCATATATTGATGCAAACTTTGGGTCATTTTTATACTGATCTACAAGCATCTTAAAACCCATTAGTTTAACATTTAACATGGAAATTAACGAGTACCTCCGAGATAGTGCATCAGCCACAATGTTCACATTTCCTTTCTTGTACTTGATCACGTAAGGAAAAGACTCTAAGAATTCCACCCATTTTGCATGCCTTCTATTCAGCTTGCTTTGCCCTTTTAAATGCTTTAAGGACTCATGATCAGTGTGAATAACAAACTCCTTAGGTAGTAAATAATGTTGCCAAGTCTCTAAAGCTCTAATTAAAGCAAAAAACTCTTTGTCATAGGTTGAGTAGTTTAATTGTGCACCACTCAACTTTTGACTAAAGTATGCTAATGGACGCCCCTCTTGCATAAGAACGGCCCCAATTCCCACACCAGAGGCATCACACTCCAATTCAAAAGTTTTGGTGAAATCAGGTAATGCTAAAATTGGTGCAGTTGTTAACTTCTCCTTAATCAACTCAAAACTCCTTTGCGCTTCATTATTCCATTCAAAAGCCTTTTCTTTCTTAATAATTTTAGTAATAGGAGCAAGTAAAGTACTAAAATTCTTCACAAACCTTCGATAAAAAGAAGCCAACCCATGAAAACTTCTCACTTCAGCAACACTACTTGGGATAGGCCAATCTTTAATAGCCTTTACCTTTTCTTCATCAACTCCAACACCTTGCTTTGACACCACATAACCAAGAAAAACTACACGGTCTTGGCAAAAATGGCATTTCTTCAGATTACCATACAATTTCTCTTCTCTCAGTACTTTAAACACTTTTCTCAAATGAATTATATGTGTTTCTAGATTTCCACTGTAGATCAAAATATCATCGAAATAAACAACAACAAAATCACCAATAAAGTTCCTAAGTACTTTAGGGTCTTGAAGGTTTTGCACTGATTACCAAGTGACTGTCAAGGATCATTTTCGGATCCCAACAATCGATGATATGCTGGATGAGTTACATGGAGCAAAGTTGTTTACCAAGCTGGATCACAAGGTTGGATATCTTCAAATACGCATGAAAGAAGAGGATGTGCAGAAGACAACATTTTAGACTCATAATGGACACTACAAGTACCTAGTCATGCCCTTTCAGGCTATGCAATGCACCCTCCACCTTTCAAACAGCCATTAACAACATCTTCTAAAACTATTTGTGCAGGTTTATATTAGTTTTCTTTGATGACATCTTGGTCCATCTAGGAACCACGATGATCACATAGAACACTTAGCAAAGGTACTGGAGGTGTTAGGAAGAAATTGCATTGTTATCAAGCCATCCAAGTGCATGTTCATGCAAGAGGAGCTTGGATACCTCGGTCACATCATATCCGGAGGAGTGAAAATAGTCCAATGCAAGAGAGGAGCAATGGAATCATCACCAACTCTTAAGAATGTCACAAAACTTAGGGGATTTCTTGGCTTGATGGGATATTACTGTCAATTTGTCTACAAATACAGCGCCATAGCAAAACCATTGATGAATTTGCTGAAAAAGGATGGATTCCTGTGGATGAAAAGAGTGAAGATGCATTCAAGTTGTTCAAGCAAGCCATGTGTGAGACCTTGGTGTTAGCATTGCCAGACTTCAACCAAACCTTTGAGCTTCATATTGATGTGTGCCAAGATGGAATAGGTGCTGTCCTGAGTCAAGCCAGAAGACATATTGCATACATGAGCAGAGTCTTAGGGCCCATGAAGAAAGAATGGTCAGTTTACACCAAAGAGATGTTGGCCATCATCCATGCAGTAAATGTATGGCAACCTTACTTTCGTACAAGGAAGTTCCCGATCATTATGGATCAACAACCATTGAAAAGCCTAATGAAGCAGAAAATTACCACACTGGAACAGCAAAAGTTCCTTGCCAAGTTGCTGGGATACGAGTATGAAATAATCTACAAATCGGTATTAAAAACAAGATGGCAGACACATTGTGCAAAAACAATTAAGGCCAAGTGTTGTGGGCACCATGTGAGCCTAATGACACATGCCTCACTTCTATAGCGGAGTGGAGTGGAATGTATTGACAAAAATCAAGAAGGCAATAGTGATTGATCCCAAAGCCAAGAGCTCGCTGAGAAGATCAAGATATTCGACGCTAAGGTTAGTAAATTCACCCTTAAGAATGGATATATTTGGCACAAATAATAGGTATATGTACCAAACATACTAAGACCAAAAGGGAAGATCTTGAATCAGTTCCACAACTCACGAGAAGGAGGACATTCATGACGGTTCCGTGCTTACATGCAGATCAAGCTACTTTTTTGGTGGAAAGGACTTAAGGTGGCAAGACCAAGGGGTTGTTACTGCCTTCGCCAGTACCGGGATAGGTTTGGGAAGATTTAACAATGGATTTCATCATGGGAATGTCCAATAGTAAGGGTTGCAGGGTGATATTAACCATAGTAGACAAACTCAATAAGAGTGCACATTTTGTGCCATAAAAGAAACAATACACGGAAGTAGCGCAAGAGTTCATGAAAAACATGGTAAGATTTCATGGCATACCATGGACAATGTTGTTCGATAGAGATACTATTTTCATGAGCAAGTTATGGAAGGAGCTTATCACCTAGCTCGACAACAACTTGGTCACTTCATCTGCCTTTCACCAACAAATGGATGGCTAAAGTGAGGTAACCAATCAAACCCTAGAGCAGTACCATCAAGGACAAAAGACCCTCTCAAGTATCAAGTGAAGAAATCAACAAAAAAATAGAGAGAGGCCTATGTTTTAGGTGCAACGATAAGTGGCAAGTGGGCCACAAGTGCAAGAAAGGGCTATTCAACATCATCAAAACGGTAAGTGATGAAGAACATGAGGAAAGCAGTGAGAAAGATCAAGAAAGCCACATGGAAAGCAAGGAGAAAGACGAGGCAGTACACTCATCAGACCATCCAGAAGAAGGCAAATTAACTTGCATGTAGTAGGGGCAACCACCAAGCCTACTACCATGAGGTTGTTCATGACCATAAATGGGAAGAATGTTTTGGTGTTTATAGATAGTGGAGCCACCCATAACTTCATCAACACAAAACTAGTCAAAACACTTCAGCTATGTCCAAAAAGGATTGCACCCTTTGAGGTAAGAGTGGCAAGCTAGACAAAAGCTCAAGTGTGCACAAGTTATCAAGGCAGCAACAATGCGGATTCAAGGAGTCAAGATAGAGGTGGAATTGCATGTGTTAGCCTTGGTAGGTCTTGATGTGGTTTTAGGTAATGCTTGGCTTAAAACCATAGGCAAGATAATGTTTGACTATGAATCCATGGCCATACACTTCCAATGGAAGGGAAGGGACTGCACGTGGAAGGCATCAACCGCTAATGCAGTGCTTCATTGTAAGGTAAGTACCAGTGAACGTCTATACAAAAAAAGGGCACAATGTTTTGCAGTTCTCTTGGCCACAAAGGAAGAAAACAAAGTCAAACATCATGAAAGGTAGAACATGCACAAAAACATACTGGCAGCAATAAGGAACCTACTGAAGCAATTTGGAGATGTCCTAGGAAAGCCACAAGGGCTATCACCCTCAAAACATTACAGCCATGCCATCCCATTAATCAACAAAACCAAGGCGATTAATGTAGCACTTTACTGCTATGCACACTTCCAAAAGAATGAGATTGAAAGAAGTGGAAGAGATGTTAATCCAAAGGTATTATTTGACCTAGCACCTCCCTTTTTTCTTCTCCCATTCTACTTGTTAGAAAAAAAGACAAAACTTGGAGGTTTTGCACTGATTACTAAGCACTCAACCAAGCAACTATCAAGGATCGTTTTTTGATCCCAACAATCGATGATATTCTGGATTAGTTACATGGAGTGAAGGTTTTTACTAAGTTGGATCTCAAAGCCAGATATCATCAAATATGTATGAAAGAAGGGGATGTGCAAAAGATAACATTTTAGACTCATAATGGACACTATAAGTACTTGGTCATGCCTTTCAGGCTATGCAATGCACCTCTACCTTTCAAGTGCCTATGAACGACATTTTCAAACCCTATTTATATAGGTTTGTATTAGTTTTCTATGATGACATCTTGGTCTATTCCAGGAACCATGAAATCACATAGAACACTTAGCAAAGGTGCTAGAGGTGTTAAGAAGAAATTACTTCATTATCAAGCCATCCAAGTGCACGTTCATGCAAGAGGAGTTTGAATACCTTGGTCACATCATATCTAGAGAAGGAGTGAAAGTAGACCAATGCAAGATAGAAGCTATGCAATCATGGCTGACTCCTAAGAACATCACAAAGCTTAAGGGATTTCTCGGCTTGACGGTCTACTACTGTCGATTTATCTGCAAATACAACACTATAGCAAAACCATTGATGGATTTGATGGAAACGGATGGATTCCTATGGATGAAAAACGAGTGAAGATGCATTCAAGTTGTTTAAGCAAGCCATGTGTGAGACCCTAATGTTAGCATTACCCGACTTCAACCAAACCTTCGAGCTTTACATTAACGTGTGCCAAGATGTCATAGGTGCTATCCTTCGTCAAGCCAAAAGACCTATTGCATACAAGAGAAGCGTTTTAGGGCCTATAAAGAAAGAATGGTCAGTTGACACCAAAGAGATGTTGGCCATCATCCATGCAGTCAAGGTATGGTGACCTTACCTTCTTGGGAGGAAAGTTCCTGATCAGTACGGATCAACAACCATTGAAAAGCCTAATGGAGCAAAAAATCACCACATCGGAATAGAAAAAGTTCCTTGTCAAGTTGCTAGGATACAAGTATGAAATAAGCTACAAATCGGGCAAGGAAAGTAAGGTGGCAGACACATTATTTAGAAATAATGGAGGCCAAGTGTTATAGGCAACATATAAGCCTAATGACGCATGCCTCACTACCATCTAGCAGAGTGGAGTGGAATGTATGGAAAAAAAATCAAGCAAGCAATAGAGATTGATCCCTAAAGCTAAGAGCTCACTAAGAAGATCAAGATGTTTGACCTTATGTTTAGTAAATTCACCCTTAAGAATTGATATATTTGGCACAACCAGCAGGTATATATACCAAACATACTGGGACTAAGGGGGAAGATCTTAAATCACTTTCACAACTCATGAGAAGAAGGACATTCAGGATGGTTCCGTACTTACGTGTGGATCAAGCTATTATTTTGGTGGGAAGGACTTAAGGCCAAAATCAAGAAGCAAGTTCGAGAATGTGATGTTTGTTAGCATACCAAACTAGAAGGTGGCAAGACAAGGGGTTGTGACAGCCCTTGCCAGCGTTGGGACAAGTTTGGGAGGACTTAATAATGGATAAGTTAGCAATGTGCCTACAGCGATTTTCTGGTCACTCCCAGAAGTTCATCCCGTACATGGCCAATCGCACCCAAAACCTTTGCCACGTCCGTAGGGATGTTCTGGTTGCTCCCGAAAGTTTATCCTGCACACTACCCAATGCACCTGAAGCCTTTGCCATGCCAACGAGAATGTACCAGTCGCTTCTGAAAGTTTGTCCCATGCACTGCAAATGTGTCCGATGCCACACCTGTGGGGATGTTCAGGTCACTCCTAGAAGTTCCTCCTGAGCACTCCTGGACATGTCCAATGTATCTGTTGAGCCCACAGGGATTTTCTCGTGGTTCCTAGAACTTTATCCCGTGCACTGGTGGACGTGGCAAACATCGCTACCATGCCTCTAGTGATGTTCCAGTCACTCCCGAAAGTTCATCTTGTGAGCTGCCCAATGTACCGGAAGCCTTGGCTACACCCAGAGGATGTTTCGATAGCTCCTAGAAGTTCATCCTGCGCATTGTCAAACGTGCATGATGCCTTTGTTGTGCCTGTAGGGATGTTCCAGTTGCCTTTAGAAGTTCATCCCATGCATTACTAGACACACCTGGTGGATGTGCCGATACCTCCTAGAAGTTCATCAGATGCACTACCAAATGTGTCCGACGCTTCTAGCGCACCCACAGGGTTTATTTTGGTCAATCTCAAAAGTTTGTCCCGTGCACTGCCGGATGCACCTGACACCCCCGGTGTGCCCGTAAAGATATTCTGATTGCTCCCAAAAGTTTGTCGTGTGCATTCCACAAGCACCTGATGCTTCTGCCATGCCTTTGGGGATGTTCCAATTGCTCATGGAAGTTTGTCCCGTGCATGGCCTAACAAGCCCGAAGCCTTTAGCAGGCCCTCACGCATGTTCTAGTCGCTCCCAGAAGTTTATCCCTAGCACTGCCGAACGCATCCTACGCCTCTGCCAAGCCCACGGTGGTTTACCAGTTAGTCCCAAAAGTTTGTCCAGTGCACTGCCGAACACCGCTGCCACACTAGCTGGAATGTTTGGGTCACTCGCGGAAGTTCATTCTGTGCACTACCAAATGCACCTGAATCCTCTGCCGCGACTGTGGGGATGTTCCAGTTGCTCCAGGAAGTTCATCCCATGCAGTATCGAACGCGCCTGATGACTCTGCCCAGCCCTTGGGGATGATCTGGTAGGTTGCAAAAGTTCTTCTTGCACACTGCTGAATGCGCCCGAAGCCTCTAATGCACACTGTCAAGCATGCCTGCAGGGATGTTCTGGTTACTCCTAGAAGTTAGTGTCGCACACTACTGAACGCGATTGAAGCGTTTTCCAATCATTATATTCTATAAAACTTTATAATCAAATTGATTACTACTAATAATAAATCGGTAATCCAAGAAAACCAATACATAATAAGGGAAAAAAAACTTACTATTTTTCCTTGTCTTTCCTCTCCTTTTGTCTCCCCTTTATTCTTTTTTTTTCTTTTGAATACACTTAAACCCTAAAGACAAATAAACACTTCTATTTATATTAGTATAAAATAGCAATTCTATTTCTAATTGGACTTTTTCTATCTATTTGACCATAAATGTATAATTTATTTTAAAATATTTAATTATTTCATATATACTACATATATCCCCAAAAACTATTATAATATATATATCAATATATATATATATATATAATATTAAAAGAAACTAGGGTGTTACATTGTTGATTGCATTTGATGCCTCTGTAGAGCCTGAGGTGATTTTTTGGTTGGTCCTAGAAGTTCGTCCAGTTCACTACCGAACATATTTGCCACACCCATAGGGATGTTCCAGTCACTCCTACAAGTTTGTCCCGTAAACTATCGAATGCGCCCAGCACTGTGGCTGTGGCCGCAGGGTTGTGTTGGTCACTCTTGGAAGTTCATCCCACATACTGCCGAATGTGCTTGACACTGCTTCTGCGCCCACAGGTATGTTCTGGTCGATCCAAGAATTTTGTCCCCTACACTGCCAAACGTGCCCGAAGACTCTACTATGCTCATGGAGATGTTCTGGTTGATCTTGGAAGTTCATCCCGAGCACTGCCATACGCATTCGATATAGCTGCTGTGCCTGCAGGGATGTTTCGGTCACACACGAAAATTCATCTTGAGATATGCCGAATTCATCTGACATCTCTGCCAAGTCTGTAGGGATTTTCTGGGTGCTCTCGGTAGTTTGTCCCATGCACTGCCAAACATGCCCAATGCCATTGCCACAACCGCAAAGATGATCTGGCCACTCCCAGAAGTTTGTCCCTCGCATGGCTGAGCTCGTCTGGTGCCTCTGTCGAGCTCACTTGTTTTTTGCAGTCGCTCTTGGAAGTTTGTCCTCACACTGTCAAATGAACCTGATGCCACTGCAGCACCCATGGGGATATTTTGGTCACTCTTAAAAGTTTATCTCGCATACTGCCAAACTGTTGGGGTCCCGATTTCTTGTCCGAACTTTTTTCACCTCAGGGGTTAGCATAACTTCTAAAACCTCTCCCAACTTGCTGTCTCGTTTAATTCTTGAGTTATTTCTTTAGATTTACGTCCCCTAAATTGTCCTTTGGGATTAACTAATGTATAAAAGATATGTTGGATAGGCAAGACAACTCTTAAACCTATCACAACTTGCCTTGGCTGAAAATGACAACTCTTGACTTCAACTTTAGTTCTTAAGCAAGGAAGACAACTATTTACCTTGACTTAAGCCCAAGTTATCTCAAGACAACTCTTAAAAGATAACCAAAATATAAACAAGAACAGAAGCAAGAATGCTAACCTTGATTCTTAATTAATGAATGAAAAAAAATACAAAATTTGGAGCATTACTATCTGCTCACAAATAATGGGTTGTATTTATAATGTTGGACGGTCTTATTCTAATTCAACTAGTACCTAGGTTCCTTATCCATTTAGGATATGTTTTCATAAGTCAAGAAGGTTTTCTAAGTCAATTAAAATATTATCAAGATAGACCTTATCCCAATTGATGTGCTCAATCATAAAAATGAAGTTGCTACTATCCAAGAAAAAATAATCCTTATTAACAAAGGATATCCATGCCAAGGAGAATTTCAGCAGCAGCAGAAAATGTCACTGGGCAAGGAGTTTGAGATCAAGTAGGGTTTTACATGTAAGATTTTAAGAAGGATTAGGAACCCGATATATTAGGCTTATCCTCATAGAAATCTAGATGACTTAGTAGTCCTTATTTACTTAGGAATCCTTATCATAGATGAATTAGGCGTTTTAGTATAAGTTAGACATGGAAAGGCTGTCATCACTATAAATACAACATTATTGCTTGTAATTAAATAGTTTTGAGGAATAAGCAGAGTTTTGCTCCGTTGCATCCATATTCTTATCCAAACAAATTCTTTGTTTAGTGGGAAATTATTTATCGATTCTTATCACTCTTCCTTCTTTCTATCTTAGAGTGTGGCAAATCAACCTAGTAATCTTGTTTGTGGTGATCTGATCTTATCAAACTTGATTAACTAGTTTTAATTCTTTATTTTGATTCTTGATATTCATTGAAATTTCTTTTTCTCTTCTTAAACTTTTCATAAGCTATCTCTATCACATTCTCACTTCAAATTCGTACATAACCCTTCAGCTTCCTTAAAAAATCTCTACAAACCCAATAACTTACTCCAATTACGACTTTTCATCCACCCAACAACTATACCATATCCCCTGCACCTCTTTCCATCCACAAAAACCCTAAAAAAATATACCCAGTCAGATCTTGATTCACCATTGAAGATCCTTGAGGCATATCACCAATGTTTTCTAATCTTACTAGGAATCTTGGTCTTTCTTGAATTCCTACTTAGGCTAAAATTCCTACTTTAACTAAATCTTTATGTTTTTATCTTATCTCCTCTCCTACAGCTGCTGACCTTCAACTTGCTATTTCCTTTTAGGATTAGGACTTCCATATGGCATGTTCTTCCATTCCAACAATTCTCTTTGACATGATCATCTTGTTGAAGTCAACCCTTTAATGATGTCCTGCTGTTGCTAGGGAGTTCTTCATGTGGTTCATGTCCTTCTCCTGCTCAAATTGCATCATGCGTGTCCTGTCAATGCTGGTGTTCTTCTTGGCTTGGATTTATGTAGTCAGTTAGGACAGAGTCAAAACTTGGCCATGCTTCACTGCATGCTTGTTACGTGCACATTCTGGCTTGTTGCTGCCTCTCTTACTGCTTAACACCTCACATGCATTCACTCACGCTCCTTTTGCCTCCTAAGGTCCTTAACACGCAGGTGGCCAATGCCTCTGCTGTGCCCGTGGGGATGTAGTGGTCAGTCACAAATGTTCGTCCTGTGCACTGCCATCGTGCCCACAGGCACGTTTTGGTCTCTCCTAGAAGTTCGTTCTGCACATTGCCCAGTGCACCCATAGCCACTGCCCTGCATGCGGGGATGTTCAAGTCACTCCTAGAAGTTCAAAGGGCAGAAAGATACGCATTGAGAGTCTTAGTCCTAGAAGGATAAATAAAGAGAAAGTCCAACAACTATAGGAAACAAGATATTATAGGAATTCTAGTCTAGGTAGAGTTCTAATATCAAGAAAGACTAAGAATCCTAGTAGGATTAGGATACCATTAGATAAGATCAATCTTAATCTTGA
The DNA here is from genome assembly GCA_019650275.1 of Xylocarpus granatum. NCBI lineage: Eukaryota > Viridiplantae > Streptophyta > Magnoliopsida > Sapindales > Meliaceae > Xylocarpus > Xylocarpus granatum. The sequence continues at coordinate 18,844 of BNST01001603.1, read as the reverse complement.
TAACATTTTATTTGTCTTAGGAAATGTTATTGACTTAGGAAAACTTGTCCTAAGTGGATAAGGAAATCAAATAGTAGTTAAATTAGGAAAAGGCTGTCCAATACTATAAATACAACCCCTTATTTGTTAGCATGAATATATGCTCTGAATTTGTAAGTTTTTATTCATTAATCAAGAATCAAGCTTTGGCATTTTTGTTTTTACTTGTCGGTTATCTTTTAAGAGTTGTCTTGAGATAACTTGGGCTTAAGTCAAGGTGAAGAGTTGTCTTCTTGCTTAAGAGCTAAGGTTGAAGTCAAGAGTTATATTCTTCAACCAAGGCAAGTAGTGATAGGTTCGAGAGTTGTCTTGCCTATCCAACATATCCTTTTATCAGTAATTAATCCCAAAGGACAGCTTAGAGGATGAGAATCAAAGAAAAGAACTCAAGGATCAAATGGGACAACAAGTTAGGAGAAGTTTAGAAGTCTTGCTAACCCTTAAGGTGTAGAAAAGTTGGGATAAGAAATCTGGACACCAACAAATTGGTGCTCTTGTTTAGAGGTAAGCACGGACACTATTCAATCAAATGGCAGCACAATTACCATGTCATCTAGGCAACATTCACCTTACAACAACAGCGAACTAACAAGGACTTTGGAACAATCCTAGCCTTGGAGAGGGAATAGTACACCATACATGACCATGTAGGTGATATCAAACACCAACTATCATATATCATTCATTCTCTTGAACAATTGAAGAGGGATATACCCCGAGTGGCCGAAAACAAGTCCAAACTGAGAAAGCCAGAGCAGTAACCTACACAAATGTCTAGAAGGCTTCAATTAGAAATCATGCGACACCAGGTGCATGAGGATGAATCTGACCAAGAGCATCATCATGGCAACCAATGTGCATCAGCCGCATGATCCCTACAATGATGATAGTGATGATGAGGAAGTATTAGACTGAAGACCCTCATCATGGCAACCAAGAAGGATGAGGAATTACCATGAGGCAGAACCATGGCACACCACTAGGAGGGAGGATTTGCACTACGACAGCCCAAACCATTATAACCAGCCAAAGGTAAAAATTGAATTCTCTACCTTTGAGAAAGAGATCCAACCAAATGGATCTCCAAAGCTGAATTCTATTTTGAGAAACAAGGTGTCGAGAGGGGTGAAAGGGTTGATTTTGCATCCTATCACCTGTAAGGGAGGGCCAACCAATGGTCGCGTTGGCTTAAGATCACCTATGGCTGAGAAGGTAGAAGGATTGGCTGGACAAGGTTCACACAAGAATTGGTGAATAGATTCGTGTCCTCCAGCATCACCAATATTTGCTCTAAGTTTGATGGGAATCAAGTCTTTCCTTCATCAAATTTAAGAGTTCTATACCAGTTCAAAACTTAGAATACTCATCTCTGCCTCCTGAGATGCCAATCTAGAGAACAAGTGAAGACGTTTCATCACCAACAATTCTAGTTGATGATAGTAAAGGAAAAGAATTGTGCATAAGAGATGCATATGCACTTCTAGATGATAGGAACACTAAGGACACAAGTGTTCCAGGACAGGACTTGGTGTGTCTAAATGCCAAGATAAAGATGCAGATGTCTTGTGATGAGTCGAACAATGCATCTACCAAACGTCTTAATTCATCTATTTAGGTTTATGCTACTACTTCTACATCTTCATTAGCACTGCCAAGAGTGGCAGAACAACAAATTAAATTGGATGCAGAATCAATTGGGTTTTCGAATGGATCATAATTACATGCTTCTACAAATTATCCACCAGAAAATACTCCAACAAGGACTATGCAAGACCAATCTGCTTTGTTGGCTAAACCTGGATCAGAAGACAAAGTTCCTAATGATATTCCTGTCCAGATTGAAGGACTTGCTGATCTTTCATGGACAGCTTCACAAGCTACATGAGATCAGACCTTTAGACCATTCATTGTTCAAACTGCAGTGGAAAATATGCATAGCATGCAGCAAGTTTCGCAAGGCACAACTATTGATCAAACGCCGTCATCTGCACCTAGTTTAGACCCTCAATTCCCTGGACAGAAATGAGGATTATTTAGGGTTGCAGCTTGAACACTGAATATCCAGACATTCCATGCAATGGTAATGTTTTTCTAGCTAATAAGTTGCACCTATTGTTAGTTACCACCCGACAGAATTTTAAGGAAATTGGCAATCAATTTCTAAGCTCAGTTAAGGATTTCTCTAGCACTATAAAAAGTAGTAAAGGATATCCAGTAGTGATGCAAGCAAATCAAGCAAACACTGGACACTATCATGCCTCTTCGTATATGATAGGATTGTTAGAGACACTAAATGGTATGAATAGAGATAAATTCTGTTTGTTTAGGGACAAGGAGTGGAGTTTTGACTATGAAGTACTATCTGATGTTTTCAAAGGAGATCACCTTGGGTAGCAACCAAAGGAAGCCTTAGGATTTTGCATAGTTAGCTATAGGTGCAATTAGAGGCCAGTATGGAGAATACTCATCTGGTTGGAAGGATTCAAGGCAGAAGTCAAGAAAGAAAGACAACAATTGTGACATTTGCCAACAGATAAAACCAGAAGGTGGCAAGACCAAGGGATTGTTACAACCTTTACCATTACACATACAAGTTTGGGAAGACTATAATGACATCCAGTAGCAGTTTTCCAAATTTCACCTAGAGGAAAAAGTGAGTTTTCAAGAAAGAGTGATTGTTGAGAACCTAAGTATTCAAGAAAGGTAATGGGTAGAAAATGGGGTGACAAAGGAGAGCATGGGCCAGAAAATGTGCACAACAAGTATGGCAATAGCAAGTATGCAGCCCAGCAGTGAAGCCTGACAAGAATCTGACCTTGTCCACATTGACCAAGGACATCTAAGCTAAGAAGGACTCCAGCCACAGTAGAGTACACATGGAGAAGTTTTATCTGAGGAAGGACATCTAAGACAAGAAGAGTTATAGTAGCAACAGGAGAAGCATGGTGAATTCTAGTAGCAGTGGGATAATCACGCAAAAGGAGAATTTTAAGTACAGAAGAATACGCATTGAGAGTTCTAGTCCTAAAAGGATAAGCGAAGAGAAAGTCAAACAGCTATAGGAAACAAGATAGGATAGGAATTCTAGTCTAGGTAAAGTTCTAATATCAAGAAAGACCAAGAATGCTAGTAGGATTAGGATACCTTTTGATAAGATTAATCTTGATAAGGTTCTAGTTATCTTAGGAACCCTATTGACTTAAGAAAACTTGTCTTTAGTGGATAAGGAACTCAAGTACTAGTTAAGTTAGGAAAAGGCAGTCCAATACTATAAATACAGCCGATTATTTGTTAGCATGAATATATGCTTCAAATTTGTAAGCTTTTATTCATCAATAAAAAATCAAGCTTCAGCATTCTTGTTTATATTTCAATTATCTTTGAAGAGTTGTCTTGAGATAACTTGGGCTTAAGATAAGGTGAAGAGTTATCTTCCTTACTTATGAGCTAAGGTTGAAGTCAAGAGCTGTCTTCTTCAACAAAGGAAAGTTAAGATAGGTTTAAGAGTTGTCTTGCCTATCCAACATATCTATTTATCATTAATTAATACTGAAGGACAGCTTAGGGGATGTGAATTAAAGAAAAGAACTCAAGGATCAAATGGGATAGCAAGTTAAGAGAGGGTTTAGAAGTTGTGCTAACCCCTAAGGTGTAGAAAAGTTGGACAAGAAATTGGGACCCCAACAAATTGGTGCTTTCATTGAGAGGTCAGCACGATCACTATCCAGTTGAGAGGATAGTATGGTCACCATGTCATCAAGGTAGCATTCACCTTCACCATAACAGCGAACTAATGAGGACTTTCGAAGAATTCTGACCTTAGAGAGGAACCGATGCTCACTTAATGACCAGGTAAGTGATGTAAAGCAGTAGTTGTCATCCATCGTCCATTCCCTGGAGTAGTTGAAGAGGGATACACCCCGAGTAGCAAGAAGGCAAAGCCAAACCGTGCAGACAAGAAGCAGCATACTGCCAGACAACCCAGATGGCTGCATTCGAAGATCTTATGGCACCATGAGCAGGAGGAAGATTCTGACCATGAGCAGCTTCCCTCTCAAGAAAGAGGGAGAGTGTGCATGAGTCTAGGGAGCAGAAGGGAGGTGTCACTGAATTTGCACCAGCCCCATGAACCCTATGATGAGTGCAGTGATGATGAGGTCTTGGATCGAAGGCCAGCAGCGTGGCAGCCAAGGACAATGCAGAGTCGTCATGAGGCAGAACTTTGGCAGACAACTAGGAGAGAGGAATGGCAGCATTATGACAACCCAAGCCATTACACATGGCCAAAGTTAAAAATTGTATTTCCTACCTTTTAGAAAGGAGATCTAACTGAATGGATCTCTAAGGCTGAATTTTATTTTGAGAAACAAGGTGTTGAGAGAGGTGAAAAGGTTAATTTTGTATCCTATTACCTATGTGGGAGAGCCAACCAATGGTGGAGTTAGCTTAAGGCCACTTATGGCCGGGAGAAGGATAAGCTGGACATGATTCACACAAGAGATGGTGAACAGATTTGGCCCATCCAGCATAACAAATATTTGCTTTGAGCTTGATGGGAACCAAGTCTTTCCTTCATCAAATCTTGAGAGTGCTACACCAGTTCAAAACTTAGAATACTCATCTCTGCCTCCTGAGATATAAATTTGGAGAACAAATGAAGACGTATCATCACCATCAATTCCAGTTGATGATAGTAAAGGAAAAGAATTGTGCACAAGAGATGCATATGCACTTCCAGATGATAGCAACACTAAGGACATAAATGTTCCAGGACAGAACTTGGTTTGTCCGAATGCCAAGATAAAGATGCAGATGTCTTGTAATGAGTTGAACAATGCATCTGCCAAACATCTTGATTCATCTATTCAGGTTTATGCTACTACTTCTACATCTTCATTAGCACTACCAAAAGTGGCAGAATAGTAAATTAAATTGGATGCTGAATCAGTTGGGTTTTCATGCTGATTACAAATCCATGCTTCTACAAATTATCCACCAGAAAATACTCCAACAAGGACTGTGCAGGACCAATATGCTTTGTTGGCTAAACCTAGATTAAAAGACAAAGTTCCTAATCATATTCCTGTCCAGATTGAAGGACTTGCTGATCTTTCATAGACAGCTTTCACAAGCTGCAAGAGATCAGACTTTTAGACCATTCATTGTTTAAACTGCAGCGAAAAATATGCATAGCATGCAGCAAGTTTTGCAAGGCATAAATATTGATTAGACGCCGTCATCTGCACCTGTTTTAGACCCTTAATTCCCTGGACAGAATAAGGATTATTTGGGTTACAGCATGAACACTAAATATCCATACATTCCATGTAATGGTAATGTTTTTATACCTAATAAGTTGCACCTATTGTCACTTACCACCCAACAGAATTTTAAGGAAGTTGGAAATCAATTTCTAAGCTAAGTTAAGGATTTCTCTAGTACTCGAAAAATTTGCAAAGGAGGTCTAGTAGTGATGCAGGAAGATCATGCAAACTTTGGAAATTATCATGTCTCATCACATATGATAGGATTGCATGAGAGGCTGAAGATAATCCTGAAATAAAATTTTGGAGAGTCTGGTGCTCTGGACAGTAACCCCATTGGCAGAACAATTGCCGAAAGACAAAAATTAGTACATTTTTATTCAGTTCAGAATAACCATAAAGACCAGCAGAATGAGAGCCTTGGAGACAAAAACCAAGGAGGAGCAATGTCTGAAAAGCCTTCTGTTACTAAAGCAGAAGCTAATTGTAAAACAACTAGTATTCCTTCATCCATTTCACTGGCAAAGCAAGACAACAAGAAATTTTTCACTTCTCAGTCAGTTTCCAAGACTCCCTTGGGAGAGAACATTATTCTTGGTGTTGCTCTAGAGGTTCCAAAAAGAACACTTGTAGTTGAGGAGGAATCAACAACATCTCCACTCCCAAAAGTTTGTCCTACACACTCGAATGCGGCTGATGCTGCTAATGCACCTGCAGGGATATTTTGGTTGCTCCTTGAAGTCCGTCCTGCTTACTTCCGAACACACCTGAAGCCTCTGCCGTGCCTGCAGGGAGTTTCAATCACTCCTAGAAGTTCAACCCGTGCGCAGATGAACAGGATCGACACCTCTACCCTGCCTGCGGGGGTGTTCTGGTCACTCCTGGAAGTTTGTCCCACTCTTTTGTGCCAGCGGGCATGTTTGTGTCACTCTCGGAAGTTTGTTCCGCGCACTACTGAAGGCGCCAGTGCCTCTACCATACCCGCAGAGTTGTTCCGGTTGATCCCAGAAGTTTGTTCTGTGCACTGCACGACGAGCCCGAAGCCTCTGCAGCTCCTGTGGGGATATTTTAGGCCCATGTGTCTGCATCCCTCCACTGCCCCACGTGTCCAAATCCCCTACCATGCCCTTGTGGATGTTTTGGTTGCTCCAGGAAATTCGTCCCACACACTGCCAAAAGCGTCCAATGTCTCTACTGCACCCGTGAGGATGTTTTAGGTGCTCATGGAAGTTCGTCCCATGCACTACCAAATGTACCTGAAGCTCTGCCATGCGTGCTGGGATGTTCCAGCTGCCACTGGAAGTTTGTCCTGCGGACTGCCGAATGTGTCCAACGCTGCTGCCATGCCTGCAGTGATGTTCCTGTCGCTCCCATAAGTTTGTCACGCGCACTGCAGAATGCACCCGACACCTCTGCTGTGCCCACAGGGTTGTTCTGTCCACTACCAGAATTTCAATACGTGCACTGCCAAGCGAAGCCGAAGCCTCTGCCGGGCGATCTGGGATGTTCTGGTCACTACAGAAAGTTCATGCCACACACTGCCCAACATGTCCGATACCGCTGCTGTGCTCGCGTGGATGTTCTGGTTGCTCTGGAAGTTTATCCCATGCACTGCCGAACGTGCCCGATACCTCTTCTACACCTGAAAGGATTTTTTGGTCACTCATGGAAGTTCATCTCGTGCAATACAGAGTTCAACGATGCCTCTACCATGCCAATGGGGATGTGCTGGTAGCTCTTGGAAGTTCGTCCTGCACATTACCGAATGCGCTCAATGACTCTACTGCATCTTCGGGGATATTCCGGTTGCTCCCATAAGTTTGTACTGAGTACTACAAAACCTGTCCAATGCCTCTGCCAAGCCAGCGGTGTTTCCGTCGCACCCAAATGTTCGTCCCCTGCATTGCTGAACGCAGCCGATGCCTCTGCCGCACCCGTGGGGATGTTCCGATCACTCCCAGAAGTTCATCTGAGCACTGGCTAATGCAACTGACACCTCTGCGGTGCCCACGGGGATGTTCTGGTAGCTCCCGTAAGTTCATCCTGAGCACTGCCAATCACACTAGACGCCTCTGTTGTACCCAGTGGGGATGTTTCGGTTGCTCCCAGAAGTTTGTCCCAAGCATTGGCGAACATGTCAAATGCCTCTGCCGAGAATGCGGGGATTTTTTGATTGCTCCTGGAAGTTTGTCCATTGCGCTGCCGAATGTGTCCAACGTCTCTATCTCACCTGCAGGGATTTTGCAGTACTCTTAGAAGCTAGTCCCACGCATTGCCTAACCCACCCGATGCCCCAGTCTCACCTGCTGGAATGTTCCGGTCACTCGCGGAAAGTTTGTCCCCTGCACTGCCCAACACGTCTCAAGCCTCTGCCGCACCCGTGCGAGGATGTGCTGGTCACTCCTGGAAGTTCATCCTAAGCACTGACGAACACGTCTGACGCATTTGCTGCACCCACCTAGTTGTTTCGGTCACTCCTGGAAGTTCATCCCGTGCACTACTGAACATGTCGGACGCTGCTGTCAGCCCCACGGTAGTGTTGCTGCCAGAAGTTTTTCCTGTGCACTGCCAAACCTGCCTGATGCTTCTCCTGCACCCTTGGGAATGTTCTGGTCACTCCCAAACGTTCATCCCATGCACTACCGAGCGCGCCCGATGCCTACGCTGTGCCTGCAGAGATGTTTCAGTTGCTCACGAAGTTCATCGTGCACACTGCCAAATATGCTCAATGCCTCTGCTGCGTCTGCGGGGTTGTTCTGTTCGCACCCAGAAGTTCATCCCGCACACACCCGAACTGTTGCGGTCCTTATTTTTTTTTCCCAACTTTTATACACCTTAGTGGGTCAACATGCCTACTATAATCCTTCCTAACTTCTTGTCCCACTTGATTCTTGAGTTCTTTTCTTATATTTACGTCCCCTAAGCTATGCTTCGGGTTAACTAATATATATAAGGATATGTTGGATAGGCAAGACAACTCTTAAACCTATCACAACTTGACTTGGTTTGAAGAAGACAATTCTTGACTTCAACCTTAGCTCTTTAAGCAAGGAAGACAACTCATCACCTTGACTTAAGCCCAAGTTATCTCAAGACAACTCTTAAAAGATAACTGAAAACATAAACAAGAATGTAAGCAAGAATGCTAACCTTGATTCTTGATTATTGAATGAGAAAATAACAAAATTCAGAGCATATCTCTTCCTCACAAATAATGGGCTGTATTTATAGTCCTAAATGGTCTTATCCTAATTTAACTAGTACTTAGGTTCCTTGTCCACTTATGATATATTTTTCCTAAGTCAACAAGCTTTTTTGAGTCAACTAAAACATTATCAAGATAGACCTTATCCATTGTTTCCTAATCCTACTAGGATTCTTGGTCTTTCTTGAATTCTTACTAAGACTAGAATTCTTACTTTGACTAAGTCCTTCTGTCCTTATCTTATCTTCTTTCCTACAGCTGCTGACTTTTTCTTTGCCGTTTCCTTCTTGAATTAGACTTCTCTTTGGCGTGGTCATCTTGCAAGTAATCCTGCCAAGACGTCCTGCTGCTGCTGAAGTTCTTCACGCTGTCACTCTCCTTCTCCTGCTCGGACTGCTTCATGCGTGTCCTGCCAATGCTGGTCTTCTTCTTGGCTTTCATTTCTGCAATTGATTAGGACTGAGTCAGAACCTGGCCGTGCTTCACTGCTTGCTGCATGCAGGCTTGTTGCGCACACACTTTGACCTGTTGCTATCTCTCTTGCTGCTGGGCATCTTGCACGCATTCGCTCATGCTCCCTTTGCCTTCTAAGGTCCTGAACATGAACGTGCCCGACACCCTCTTCAGCACCAGTGGGGATGTGCCAATTGCTCCCAGAGTTCATCTTAAGCACTGCCAAAATGTGTCTGATGCCTCTGCCAGCCTGCAGGGATTTTTGGTTGCTCCGCAAAGTCGTCTTGCGCACTGCCAAACACACCCAATGCCTCTACCGTGCCCGAGGGGATGTTCCGGTTGCTCTCAAAAAATGTTCGTCTCGCATACTTCCCAATGAACTTGAAGAATCTGCTGTGCCACTGTGGATGTTCTAGTCACTTTCGGATGTTCATCCTGTGCACTTCTGATTGCACCTGCAGGGGATGTTCCGTTCACTCCTGGAAGTTCGTCCCATGCATTGAACGTGCCCGATGCCACTGCCACACCAGTGGGGATGTTCTGTTCGCTTCCAAAAATTTGTCCCATACACTGCAAAATGCGCCCAATGCTTCTGCAGTACCTGCAGGGATGTTCCAGTCACTCCCTGAAGCTGCTGCTGCCCCCTCAGGGATGTTCTGGTCACAACTGAAACTTCATCCCGTACACTGCCCAACGCACCCGAAGCCTCAAAGGCACTGGCAGGGATGATCCGTTCACTCCCAGAAGTTCATCTTGTGCAGTGCCCTAACCCACCCGAAGCCTCAAATGTGACCGCAGGGATGCTCTGGTCACTCTCGGAAGTTCATCCCGCACACTGTCAAATGTGTTTGATGCTGCTGCTGTGTCCACGAGGATCTTCCCTTTGCTCCTGGAAGTTTGTCCCGCGCACTACCAAACGGACCTGATGCCTCTGCCTTGCTCGCTAGGATGTTCCAATCACTCCCACAAGTTCATCCCCCGCACTGCTGAATGTGTCCGATGCCACTGCCACACCCTGCAGGAATATTCTAGTTGCTCTCGGAAGTTCATCCCACGCTGCTCAACACACCCGATGCTGTTGCTGCACCCGTGTGGATGTTCAGTCACTCCTAGAAGCTTGTCCCGCACACTGCCAAACTGTTGAGGACCTTAGGAGGCAAAGGGAGCATGAGCGGCATAGAAAGATGTGAGAGAGGCACAAAGCAACAAGAGAGGCAGCTATGGGCCAGAATGTGTGTGCAACAAGCTTACACACGGCATGCAGTGAAGCACGGCCAAGTTCTGACTTTGTCCAAATTGACCAAGGATATCCAAGCCAAGAAGGACTCCAGCATTAGTAGGATACGCATGGTGCAATTCAAGCAAGAGAAGGATGAGTACGACATGAAGAACTTCAGTAGCAGTAGGATGTCAAGAAGGGTTTAGCTTCAACAAGTTGTTCACTTCAAGGAGAAGTCTTGGGATAGAAGAACACATCATAAGGAAGTCCTAATCTTAGAAGGAAATAGAAAGATAAAGACCAGCAGCTGTAAGAGATAAGATAAGATAAGGATAAAGAGGTTTAGTCAAAATAGGATTAGTCAATCAAGAAGACCAAGAATCCTAGTAGAATTAGGAAACATTTGGATAAGGTCTATCTTGATAAGATTCTAGTTGTCTTAGGAAACCTTGTTGACTTAGGAAAACTTGTCCTAAGTGGATATGGAACATAAGTACTAGTTAAATTAGAAAAAGGCTGTCCAATACTATAAATACAGCCTATTATTTGTTAGCATGAACATATGCTACGAATTTGTAAGTTTTTATTCATTAATCAAGAATCAAGCTTTGGCATTCTTGCTTATATTCTTTTTTATATTTCGGTTATCTTTTAAGAGTTATCTTGAGATAACTTTGGGCTTAAGACAAGGTGAAGAGTTGTCTTCCTTGCTTAAGAACTTAGGTTGAAGTCAAGAGTTGTCTTCTTCAACCAAGGCAAGTTGTGATAGGTTTAAGAGTTGTCTTGCCTATCCAACAAATCCTTTTATCATTAATCTATACCAAAGGACAGTTTAGGGGACATAAATCAGAGAAAAGAACTCAAGAATCAAACAGGACAGCAAGTTAAGAGAGGTTTTTAGAAGTCGTGCTAACCCTTAAGGTGTAGAAAAGTTTGGGACAAGAACTACCCAATGCGCCCATAGCCTTTGCTGCGCCTGCGGGGATATGCGGTCACTCCTGGAAGTTGATCCCAGACACTGCCAAACTATTGGGGTTTTGATTCTTGTCTCAACTTTTCTACACCTTAGGGGTTAGTACAACTTCTAAAAACCTCTCATAACTTGCTGTCCCGTTTGATCCTTGAGTTCTTTTCTTTGATTCACGTCCCCTAAGTTGTCCTTCAGGATAATAATGAAAATACTATGTTGATAGACAAGACAACTCTTGAGCCTATCTTAACTTGCCTTGGTTGAAAAAGACAACTCTTGACTCCAACCTAAGCTCTTAAGTAAGGAAGACAACTCTTCACCTTGATTTAAGCCTAAGTTATCTCAAGACAACTCTTAAAAGATAACTGAAATATAAACAAGAATGTCAAAGACTTGATTCTTGATTAATGAATAAAAACTTACAAATTTGGAGCATATCCTCCATGCTAACAAATAATGGGCTGTATTTATATTATTGGACAGCCTTTTACTAATTTAATCAGTACTTTAGTTCCTTATCCACTTAGGACAAGCTTTCCAAAGTCAATAGGGTTTTCTAAGACAACTAGAGGCTTATCAAGATTGACCTTATCTAAAGGTATCCTAATCCTACTAGGATTGTTGGTCTTCCTTGATTGTCTACCTAGACTAGAATTCTTATCTTATCTTGTATTCTACAACATATAGACTTCATTTTGGCTTATCCTTCTAGGACTAGGACTCTCAATGTGTATCCTTCTGTCTTTAGAATTCTCCTTGGCTGTGAGTATCCCATTGCTATTGGAACTCATCATTGCGCGTCCTGCTACTGCTGGAATTCTTCTTGCCTTGGACGTCCTTCCTTACCTAGACTTTCTCTATACGTGTTCTACTGTGCCTGCAGTCCTACTTGGCTTAGATGCCCTTGTTCAATGTGGACAAGGTCAGATTCTGGCGGGGCTTCACTGTTGTCCTGGATGCATGTCGTATCCAAGCTTGTTGTGCCCGTGTTCTGGCACATAGCTGCCTCTTTTGCTGCTTGGCATCCTACTTTGCCACTCACGCTCCCTTTGCCTCCTAAGGTCCTGAACACAAATGTGTCCAATGCTGCTGTCGTGCCAGCGGGGATGTTTGGGTCACTCTTGGAAGTTCGTCCTGAGCACTGCCGAATGCATTCAAGGCCTCTGCCGAGCCTGCAGGGATTTTCCAGTCACTCCCTGGAAGTTCATCCTGTGCACTGCTGAACATGCCCAATGCCTCTGCCTCATCTGATGGGATATTCTGGTGCTTTCAGAAGTTCATTGTGCGCACTGACCCAATGCGCCCATAGCCTTTGCCGTACCTGTGGAGATATCTGGTAGCTCCTGAAAGTTCATCCCATGCACTGACGAATGTGTGCTGACGCCGATACTTGAATACCTAGGTCACATCATATTCGAAGATGGAGTGAAGGTAGACCAATGGAAAATAGGAGCCATGCAAACATGGCCAACTCCTAAGAATGTCACAGAACTTAGAGGATTTCTAGGTTTAACAGGCTACTACTGCCAATTTGTTCGCAAATACGGTGCCATAGCAAAACAATTAATGGACTTGCTGAAGAAGGATGGATTCCTATGGACAGAGAAGAGTGAAGATGCATTCAAGTTGTAAGCAAGCTATGTGTGAGACCCCAGTGTTAGCACTGCCCGACTTCAACCAAACCTTCGAGCTTCACACTGATTCATGTCAAGATGGAATAGGTGCTGTTCTAAGTCAAGCTGGAAGACCTATTGCATACATGAGCAGAGTCTTAAGGCCCATGAAGAAGGAATGGTCAGTATATGCCAAGGAGATGTTGGCCATCATCCATGCAGTCAAGGTATGGTGACCTTACCTTCTTGGGAGGAAATTCCTGATCATCATGGATCAACAACCCTTGAGAAGCCTCATGGAGCAAAAAATTACCACACCAGAGCAACAAAAGTTCCTTGTCAAGTTGCTGGGATACGAGCATGAAATAATCTACAAACTGGGCAAGGAAAATAAGGTGGCAAACACATTATCCAGAAGCAATGGAGGTCAAGCATTGTGGACAGCATGTGAGCCTAATGACGCATGCCTCATTGCCATTAGCGGAACGGAGTGGAATGTATGGATAGAAATCAAGGAGGCAATAGAGATTGACCCTCAAAGCCAAGAGCTCACTGAGAAGATTAAGAATTTTGACCCTAAGGTTAGTAAATTCACCCTTAAGAATGGATATATTTGGCACAACCAGCAGGTATATGTTCCAAACATACTGAGGACTAAGAGGAAAGATCTTGAATCACTTCCACAACTCACAGGAAGGAGGACATTTAGGATGGTTCCATACTTACATGTGGATCAAGCTATTCTTTTGGTGGGAAAGACTTAAGGCTGAGATCAAAAAGCTAGTCCGAGAATGTGATGTTTGTCAGTGTACCAAACCAGAAGGTGGCAAGACCAAGGGGTTATTACAGCCTTTGCCAGTACCAGACAGGTTTGCGAAGACTTGACAATGGACTTCATCATGGGAATGCCCAACAACAAGGGTTACATGGTGATATTAATCGTAGTGGACAGACTCAGCAAGAGTGCACACTTTGTGCCACTCAAGCAACCCTACACGGCAAAAGAAGTAGCCCAAGAGTTCATCAAAAATGTGGTAAGACTTCATGGCATACCACGGACAATGCTGTCGGATAGAGATACTATTTTCATGAGCAAATTTTGGAAGGAGCTTTTCACACAGCTCGGCAGCAACTTGGTCGCCTCATCCGCCTTTCATCCACAAACAGATGGACAAAGTGAGGTAACCAATCACACGCAGATCCCATGCTCTCCTTTGCCACCTCATTTTCTGCCCAGTTGCATTTTCTGCATATTTAGGTTCTCAACACCAATGTGTCAGACGCCACTGCCGCGCCTGCGGGGATATTCTGGTCACTCGCAGATGTTCATCTGGTGGACTGCCTAAAGCTCCGGACAACTCTTCCACATCTGCGGGGTTATTCCAGTCGCTCTCACAAGCTCGCCCTGAGCACTGCTAAACACGTCCAATGCACCTGCAAGCTCATGGGGATGTTCTGGTCGCTTCTGGAAAGTTCATCCTGCACACGGCTGAACGAGCCCAATGCCTTTGCCACGATAGTGTGGATGTTCCAGTCTCTCCCAAAAGTTCATCTTGCACACTACCAAACACGCCCGATGTCTGGTGCACCCCTTGAAGTTTGTCCCGAGCATTGCTGAATGCACTCGGCGCCTCTGCTGGGCCCACAGGGATGTTTCGGTCAGTCATGGAAATTCGTCCTATGCATTGCCGAAGGCGCCTGTGGGGATGTTCTGGGCACTCCCTGATGTTCATCCGAGCACTGCCGAATGCATCCGAGTCCTATGCTTTGCCCTGCAGGGATTGTCCATGTGCACCCAAAAGTTCATCCTGAAAACTGACAAAAGCGTCTGACTTCTCTGCTCAGCCTGCGGGGATTTTCTGGTTGTTCCCGAAAGTTCTTTCCCAGCACTGCTGATTGCATCCAACAACTATGGCGGGCATGCAGGGATTTTTCGGCGCTCCTAGAAGTTTGTCCGGCACACTGCAGAACGTGCCCAACACCGCTGTCAAGCCCGTGGTATGTACTGGTTACTCCCGGAAGTTCATCCCTGCACTCTACCACACCCATCACCTTTGTCGTGCCCTGTGGGGATGTTCCTGCTACTCCTGAAAGTTCATCCCTGTACACTAACCAACTTGCCCGAAGCCTCTTCCGTGCCTGCAGGGATGTTTCGGTCTCTCCCGGAAGTTCATCCAGCGCATGGCCAAATGCTCCCAATGCCTCTTCCATGCCCATGGGGATGTTCTGGTTGCTCCCGAAAGTTCATCCCGGTCATGCCAAACGTGTCTATGCCTCTAATGAGCCCGAGGGGAATTTTCTGGTCGCTCCCAGATGCTCATTCCATGCACTGCCCAATGCGCCTGATGCCTCTGCTGCGCCCACAGGGATGTTCCAGTCACCCTAGGGAGTTCCTCCCGCGCACTGCCCAGCATGCCCGAACCCTCCGTCGCACTTACAGAGATGCTCTGGTCGCTCCCAGAAGTTCGTCCCGTAGCATGCCCAATGTGCCTAAAGCCTCTGACGTGCCAAAGGGGATGTTTGGGTGCATCTCGGAAGTTTGTCCCACACACTGCCGAACACACAGACCACGCTGCTGCGCCTTCGGTGATACGCACCCGATGCCTTTGCCATGCCCGCGGGGATGTTCCACTCGCTCCTGGAAGTTTGTCTCGAGCACTGCCGAACGTGCCTGACCCTGCAACCAAGCCCGCGGATTTTTTTGGTCACTCTCGAATGTTCATCCTGAGCACTACCAAATGCATCCGATGACTCTGCCCGAGCCCACGGGGATTTTTTCACCGCCCCTGGAAGTTCATCCCTATGTACTGCCAAATGTGCCCACGCCTTACCAAGCCTGCAGGGGATGTTACAGTTACTCCCGGTAGTTCATCCCATGCACGGCTGACCAAACCTGACACCTTTGCTGTGCCAGTGGCGATGTTTTTCTTGCCCCCAGAAGTTCATCTTGTGCACTTCCCAACTCGCCCAAACTCTTTGCTGCGCCCATGGGGATGTTCTAGTCTTGCCTGGAAGTTCATCCCACGCATGGCCAAACACTTGCGACACCTCTTCGTGCCTGTGGGGATGTTCTGGTCGCTCCCAGAAGTTCATCCCGAGCAATGCCGAATGTGTCCAACACCTCTTCTGTGCTTGCGGGGATTTTCAGTAGCCTCCGGAAGTTCATCCCGAACGTATCCAATGCCTCTGCCAAGCCTGAGGGGGTGTTCCCATATCTCCCGAAATTTTGTCCCTGAGCACTGTCGAATATGTCTGACAACTCTGGAGAAGTTTATCCTAAACACGACACCTCTGCCGTGCCCATGGGAATGTTATCGGTCAGTACTGGAAGTTCATCCCTAGCACTGCCAAACGTGCCCAATGCCTCTATCACGCCCACAGGGATGTTCCTATAGTCCCAGAAGTTATCGCACGCATTGCCTAGCACGCCCGATGCCCTTACCATACCCTTGGGGATGTTCTGGTCACTCATGGAAGTTCATCTCACATAGTGCCAAATGCACCCAACGCTTCAACAGCGCCCATGGGGTTGTTCCTGGGAGTTCATTCTGCACACCATGAAAACATGTCGGAAGCCACTATTGTGAAGTGCTGGGATGTTCTAGCTGCTCCTAGAAGTTTGTCCCATCCACTACTGAACGTGCCCAACACCTCTACTGTGCCCATGGGGATGTTCCAGTCATGCCCTAGAAAGTTTGTCCTGTGCAGTGGTCAATGCGCCTAAAGCCTATGCCAGGGCCTGTGGGGATGTTATGTCACTCTCAAAAGTTCATCCTGTGCATTGTTGAACGTTTTTCGATGCTCTACCGTGCCCACAAGGATGTTCTAGTTGCTCCCAAAAGTTCGTACAGCGCACTGCAGAACGCATCTCGATGCCACTGCTGCGCCGCGGTGATGTTTCTGTTGCTCCCAGAAGTTCATTCGTGCACAGCGAAATGCACTCGATACCTTTGCCACACTCACAGTGATGTTCTGGTCACTCCCAAAAGTTCGTCCTGTGCACTGCCGAACACGCCGGACAATGCTGCCACACCTGCAGGGATATTTTGGGCACTCCCTGAAGTTTGTCCAAGCACTGCTGAACATGCCCAATGCCTCATCTACCATCATGGATGTTCCACTCACTCCTGGAAGTTTGTCCCAAGCACTGCTGAAGATGCTTGACCCTGTAGCGTAGCCTACGGATATTTTTTGGTTGCTCCCGAAAGTTCATCCCAAGCACTGCCGAATGCATCCGATGACTCTGTCGAGCCCGTAGGGATTTTCCAGCCACTCTTGGAAGTTCATCCCATGCACTGCCAAATGTGCCCAACGCTGCTACTAAGCCTGCAGGGAATGTTCCAGTCACTCCTAGAAGTTCATCCCTGCACACAGCTGACCGCGCTTGATGCCTTTGCTGTGCCGGTGGCGATGTTCTTGTCATTCCCGGAAGTTCTTCCTGCATGCTGCCAAACTCGTCCAAAGTCTCTGCCGTGCTCGGAGTGATGTTCCAGTCGCTCCTGGAAGTTCATCTCGAGCACTGTTGAATGCGTCCAACACCTTTACCGCGCCTGTAGGGATGTTCCAGTAGCTTTCTGGAAGTTCATCCCTAGCACCGCCGAACGTGTCCGATGCCTCTGCCAAGCCTGCAAGGGTATTTCGGGTCGCTCCCAAAAGTTTGTCCTGAGCATTGCCGAACATGTCCAACGACTCTGCGGAGCCAGCAGGGGACTTTTCAGTCGCTCGCAAAAGTTTGTCCTGTGCACTACACCTCTACCCCTCCCTGTGGGATGTTCCAGTCAGTCCCGGAAGTTTGGCCCTCACACTGCCGAATGCACCCAACGCCTTTGTTGCACCCATAGGGATGTTCTTGTAGCCCAAAGAAGTTCATTCTGCACATTGCCTAACGTGCCCAATGCCTCTACTGTGCCTACGGGATGTTCTAGTCGCTCATGGAAGTTCATCTCACATACTGCCAAATACACCCGATGCCTCAACGGTGGCTATAGAGATGTTCCAGTTTCTCCTGGAAGTTCATTCTGAACACTGTCAAACGTGTTGGAAGCCTCTACCGTCTGCGCTAGGGATGTTCTGGCTACTCCTAGAAGTTCATCCCGTGCACTGCCAAATGTGTCTAACGCCGCTATCATGCCTGCGGTGATCTTCTGGTCATTCCAAAAAGTTTGTCCTGTGCACTACTGAACGCGAGCGCCCTACACCTCTACTGCACCCGTGGGGATGTTCCAGTCATGCCCAGAAGGTCGTCGCGTGCAGTGCCCAATGCACCTAAAGCCTCTGCTGGGCCCACAGGGAAGTTGTGGTCACTTTCAGAAAGTTCATCCCACGCATTGCTGAACGTGTCCGACACTGCTATCGTGCCCACAGGGATGTTCTGATCACTCCCAGAAGTTTGTACTATGCACTGTTGAACTGTTTGGATCCCGATTTTTTTCCCCAACTTTTATACACCTTAATGGTTAGCACGCCTATTGAAATCCTTCCTAACTTGCTGTCCCATTTTCTTATATTTATGTCTCCTAAGCTGTCCTTTGGGTTAACTAATATATCATAAGGATATGTTGGATAGGCAAGACAACTCTTAAACCTATCACAACTTGCCTTGGTTGAAGAAGACAACTCTTGACTTATACCTAAGCTCTTAAGCAAGGAAGACAACTTTAACCTTGTCTTAAGCCCAAGTTATCTCAAGACAACTCTTAAAAGATAACCGAAAACATAAACAAGAAAGTAAGTAAGAATGCTAACCTTGATTCTTGATTATTGAATGAGAAAATAACAAAATTCGGAGCATATGTCCTCCTACAAATAATGGGCTGTATTTATAGTCCTAAGACAGCCTTATCCTAATTTAACTAGTACTTAGGTTCCTTATCAACTTAGGATATGTTTTCCTAAGTCAACAAGCTTTTCTAAGTCAACTAAAACATTATCAAGATAGACCTTATCCCATTGTTTCCTAATCCTACTAGGATTCTTGGTCTTTCTTGAATTCCTACTAAGACTAGAATTCCTACTTTGACTAAGTCCTTCTATTCTTATCTTATCTTCTTTCCTGCAGCTGCTGACTTTTTCTTTGTTGTT